>JAHWGI010001045.1:0-249531 GCA_029379305.1 Frankliniella fusca | reverse complement strand
AATTATCAAGAATAGCTTTACGAAGTTTAGGCTTAGCTGACTGAAGAACCTGCAGCACAGCTTTGTGTGTCTTTGCAGCAGGAGCCATTGTCAACAAATGATTCAGAGTACGGTCATCATCTCCCTTTTATACTTTGCTCGTGGGATGTAAACCACCGCGGATTCATCAGGAAAAATAAGTGTGCGCATACGCAGGTGATCTGTCTGATTGGGTTTAAAATCGAACAAGATGTACGTGTACCCTGCCCGTGTTGCGTCCTCATAGGCCTCAAGAAGAGCACGGAAATGCTGGGGATCGACTTGCATACAGAAGGTGCGTATTTGAGCCAAGTCCCTACTTGTTTTAAACAGCACAATGTAGTGTGTGTTGAGACTTATTTGCCGCAGGCCCATCAGGAAACAAGCACTGACTTAAGAAAAATATACTGAGATTTCTGTGATGTGAACCCTTAATAAAAAATTTAAGGATTTCTTTGTGGTGAGACTTAATCTCGTGCATCATATCATCCATGACAATGAGTTTAGGACCCTGCCCAGCCGGGTGGTCATCAAGCAGAGGGAGTTCTTGCCCTAAATTCAACCCCGTGATTAGACTTTAGGGTATCATACAGAGGCTGCCACTCGGAATAATAGAAAATAATGTGTTCAAATGTAGTGTTGAACATCTCATTCCTATTTTCAATGAGACGATTCATAAAGAAAGTTTTGCCACTTCCTGTGCCACCTACCACAAGGGCAGTGCATGGATGTTGGAACCTGAGATCCATCTTTATGACTGATAGTCAACCTCTATGTTTCTGTGCTTTTATAGCAATGGGGCCTAACCAGCTTCTCCCCTGCGCCGGTGGGGCCAGCTTGCTCCTCCCCTGCGCATTGCCTACCACCTAGGCGTCACCTAGGAGTTCCATGACCTCAAGGAGGTCCTGGTCCTCTTCGGGAGCCATAGTCCAGGCATTGTAGCCGTGGGGGACAGTGTTGGCTACATCCACCCGACGGCGCTTGGTGTTGAGCGCCTGCCAGTTTTTGGTGGAGTGGCGCGTCACAATTCTCCACCCTGGGAGACGGGCTATTTGGTGAGGGATGGGTACCGTGATTTTATCACGGCTTCCCATCACCATCACCTTGAGGTTGTCAAATGTGACAAGGTCATCGCATGAGGTGTTAATGCTGATGCCTCGCACCTTAATGCACACCTTGATGTTGTGCACGTCCCCACCCACTGCCACCTTGTAGGCATAATTTTTAGGGCCTCCAGCCACAAACTCAGTGATAAAAGAGCCCGGGCCGTAGTCCTCCTCTATCTGGTCTGTCAGGTCCCCCAGGTGAGTGCCGAGGGGGAGCTCTGACTCTCCAGGGCGGCTGATGTATGCCACCGAGTCGGTGTCGTGGTAGAGAGCCCTCTCCTTGACCACATCAAGGTACTTGTAAAGTTGCATGCGGCCGTGGCAGGTGGTGTATGCCGCATGGAGGAGAGATGAAGTAGGCAGACTCACTTCCGAGTCCTCTACGGGCTTCCACGTCACTTGTAGGCACTCGTCACTCAGGGGGAGAAGCCCCGTGACCTCCTTAGTGTTGTCAGTGACTAGAGCAATGAGCTTGGCATAGTCATACAAAAATTCAGTCTTCGGGCGGAGTGTTTTTTCGCCGAATTTGCCCCAAAATGAGTTGAGCATGAGCTTGCTCAGGGCTCGGAGAGCAGGGTTTTTCTCCATTTTAGTGGGATCCAACACCACCCCATCGTGTTTGAGTGTGTCCTCTACAAACTTAGCCTGCTTCTCTTCAGTGTCGCACTCTGGCGGCCATCCACTGGCTTGTATTTTTAGGGCCATGAAACGGCGGACATAGGCAGAGAGCAGGCCGTCTTCTCGTGTGTCAGCATTGTACTTGGAGGTGCGAGGGTACTGGTACACCTCGTGCACCTCGACAAGTGTGTAACCCTTCTCTCTAAGGGCGAGCAGAAGCTCAGGAGCGCACCAAGTGTCAGTAAGCTGCCGTTCCTGGGGGTCATTGTGGTGGCACATCTCAGTGTTCTCCTCCTCCACACATGTCCTACAGAGGGGGAACATAAGTTTCCCCTTGGCTTTGTAGGGAAGGACGGGAAGATAGAGGTCCCGTGGAGGCAAGACTGTGCATTTTATTACACCATTCCATGTGTCAGGGGGTGGCATGTCGGGGTCTCCCTCAAGGTAGAGGGTGGGGTGGCCGTAGGGGTACTCCCCCCGCAGATTAGCGTTGGGGTACTCGGACACTACGTCCACCATTTTTATTTTTTCCCCTTTGGCCAAATCGGCCTTGTAGTACCATTTTAGGGCACTCGTGCGCCCGCCTGCCAGAGCGTCACGGAGCCCAAGGGGAGGTGTGCGTGTGGTGGGGTGTGCTTCGAAGTAGGCTTTTGTGTCAGGGTCTGAAGCAAGATCGGACTTGAACTCACACTCCCATTTTTCTATGACAGTGTAGCCCGACCTGCGGAAGAGTGAAGTGAGCTGTTGTGTCTTTTCAAAGCGGTTTTCGCCTGAATCCTCATTGGCAGGGAAGTGTATGGGACAATGGTGCCAATAACACCCGTGAAACTGGTATATCCGGCGCTCTAAGCTGCCATCAGGGAGGGGGAGCTCGATGTAGCCGTCGACGCGGCGGCCCAGGACAGAGATTTCTCTGTCGGTGTAAATAGTGCTTATCGCCGTGCCGAGCTTGTGGGACTCGTAGTCCAACCACTTGAGGGCAATGTGACTCTGTTTCCCTCTGCCGTGGTAGCCTCCAGGGGGGACAATACCAATAGTATCGGGCTTAAGGAAATTGCGACGGAAAGCAGCCATGCAGGCGCTACTGAGCGTCATACAATTGAACATCGGGTCAAACCCGGCTGTCTGCTCGAAGAGTGAGCGAAATGCATGACAAGCCTGTCTCAAAATGGTCACATCGGAGATGCAGTAGTCTATTAGCTCGCGTCTAAAATTGAACACGAAGCCATTGGCCGTTTGCTCATCATGCCAAGCATTAAATTCGGCCACAGCTTTTTGCTTCATGGTGGAGACACAGTAAAAGTGTTTGTCTAGGAGGGGGCCTTCATAAGTGTAGTACTCGGGCTTGTTAGCCATAAAAGGCCAGTAGCCCTTTTTGAGCTCTGTGAGGCCGAAGGACTTTGGCATGGCGGAGAGGGGCATAGGCAAAAACATGAGACTGTCAATAAATTTCCAGTTACCAATCTCCATACAGAGGATTTTGGCACCCTGAAGTGTTACCTCACATTTGAGTTTGCGCTTGACAGCCTCTTGGGTCACAAATACCCCGTCAAATGAGCGGGAATTGTGCGCTGCAAGCAAAATTTTGGTCTTTGGTCCAAAAGACTGCAGGTAGTCGAAGAACTGACCCATCACATTGAGGTTAGGGTCGTCCAGACTGTGGAAGATGTGTTGTCGGGTTTGACACACAGTGCAGAAATAATCATTATGAGGGATGTGTGCGCACTCCTCACACACTGCTTGGCACACGAGCAAGTTGGGGATGTGCTCGTAAGTGTCCGGCTTTCCCTCAACAGGGGTATGTTGTGTGGTTTCAATGTCGTAGTACACCGTGATGTACTTCCAGCCTCTTTTCTTTTCCCTCTCCGCCCAGGGCTGCATGTAGCAGAGATGATTTTCTGCTACATTATTTTTGCAGTAGGAGCAATAAACGAACCCACACACATGTCTCTGGCCCCTCATGACAGAGTAACTTTTCTCACACCCCTGGCAGAATTTAAATGTCTGGCATTTAGTGCGATCTGTGTGGGGAATAATGACCGTCTTGTGAGTGTTGAAACACTCATCCCCGGCAAACTGGTGACCACAGTCACCGCAGCGTCTCAGGGGACCGTCGTGGTGAGCATGAGCGAAGCAGCGCCAGCACGCACCTTCACACCTGTGGTCGCCCGTGTTATTGTAGAAAACAACGCACTTCGAGCATTCAAAATGGAAGTCAAAGGCAGCGCCAGGATAAAGGAGGGCATAAAAATGGTTGTTGTGTAGCAGGAGACACAAATTTTTACGCCCAGGTCCGTAAGGACCTTTGAACACGCACTCCTTCCCTTCTTTGTCGGTAAAAACGCAGAGGCGGTAATCTGGAAGCGAGTCCTGAAGTTTTCTAACTTCATCAAGACCGCAGGGCTGGGCGGGGTCAATATGTGCATTTTCGCACAATTTTTTTGCACTATCCCGCTGAATGACAGAGTTGGGCTGCTTAAGCTTGTAGAACGCTTGTTTGTGCATTCCACCCAGTGCCATAAGCACAGCGACGCATCGCGTCAAACACATGTTATCCGTGTTTTCCGGGGAGTAAATAGAGCCTTTAGCCCCTGTTTTGCGCTCAATCCACTGCTCCATGGTCTCATTGGCCACCCTGTTAACACGGCGCCCGCCCGCCTCAGGTGTAGGAATGTGGATGTAACTCACTTTGAGTTGTCCCTGGGCCATGAAGGCTTGATTTGAATTCAAAACTCGCGCCAGTTTGTCTAGAACGACGCGCCCGTTGATCTGATCAGCGCGCCGCATACTGAACCAGAGCGGGTTATCCACATGCTCAGCATTTTCAATCTCGACAATGACACGGTCATCGTCCTTTGCGCTGACAGCCTCCCGCTGTCGCTGCAGAACTGTGTCGAACAGGCCTTCCATAACCTCTTCAGAAGGCAAAGTGTCACCCAGACCACTTATTTGTATCGTTTCTTCCCGAAACTTGGTTTTGAACCGCTTAAGTTCCCGCTCACGGCTCTGGAGCACCTCCAACGTGGGCTGGTCCTCCTCCGGCTTCTCATTCTCTTCCCGGGGCCGTTTAGACGGGCCGGGTTGAGGCGAGCGTGCACGGGAGGGGCCAGCTGGAGGGGTGGCGGGGCGTGGCGGGGGTGTAGCAGGGCGGGGTGGGGCATTAGAGCCGGCACCACACATGGCTAGGGCCATACGATAAGTGAGGTTGACGTGGGGGTCATCCCCGTCTTGGTAGCGGCGGTACGCCGTGTACCCCACCAGAAGAAAGGGAATAACCCGCGGGTCGGCCCTTTCCTCGACGGAGGCTTCTACCAGGTTCGCGAGGAACACCGTGTAGGCCTCCGCCAAGAGCTCGTCAGAGTGGAAGCAAGCAGCATCCCACTCGTCCAATATCTCCGTCAGAACGGAGGGCATCTTGCCTGGCTCAACAACACGAGGGCTGGAGCTCAAAGGCTTAATCAGCTCAACAACACGAAGGCTGGAGCAGAAAAGTCTTAAAAAAGACTAGAAAAACGCTACGAAGGCTAGATCAAAAGTACAGCTCAACAACACTAAAGGCTGGAGCTAAGTACAGTACGAGGACTGGGAGAAGAGCGTCGAAGTACACTGGGCGGAGCGAGTGACTCGAGTGGTGACGAGGGAGAGCGGAGCGGCTGCTTAAGTACGCGGAGCGCCGCGATTGTAGTGCCGCCTATCGGCGAGTACTGGAACTACGGTTTAGCACTGCGCTTATGGAAGTGTGCAAGCGGCGCGCACCTTGCATGTCGCGACTTGCTCGAACGCTATTGTGATTGGCTAAAATAAGCTGCTCTCTGATTGGTTATAATAAGATGCGCTGTGATTGGCCGCGGCGGCTGCGGCGGCGAGGGGCGGCAGTAGGGCGGCGGGCGCGGCGGGGCGCGGCGGCAGTAGGGCGGCGGGCGCGGCGGGCGCGGCGGCAGTAGGGTGGCGGGCGCGGCGGGCGCGGCGGGCGCCGTGAAGATAGGCAACCCACCTGACAGGGCTGTGAGGCTGGACCAGTATCGGCACGGGGCCGTTAGCACTGACTTGTCTGTCCTTCGCTCTGATTGGTTAAAATTATTTTCAAACATGTTCAAACCTGTTTTTTTAAATTCATAAATTAAACTATAGGCGGCGTTCGTGTCGTTATTTTACCGTATAAATGGAGCAGCTCGAGCCAGAGAGAGCATCATTCCAGCGTGTGCGACAGTCCTGTTCACTTCGCAGCCATGGAAGCCAAGCGCCCTGCTAGTGACAGAGTTGACGAGCCTGCTGCAAAGCGCCGTCTCTCTTTTCCTTTGCGGTACAAGGATTTGGTGATGGATTTGGGTGAAGAAGGTAGCTTGGATCTGACTCCAGCACTAGACCTTCATCCTCAGGTGTTGGCTGCATCACCAAACAGTAATCAGGCTGAGCCAGAGACTCCCATACCACCCAGAGAGGTCTATGCCAAGAATTTCCCCATCATCAAAAATGGGATGAAATATTTTAAAATTGGTGTTGACATCAATAATTTTACACCATTTGTGTCCTTGGTGTCAGAAACGACAAGTAAAACCATACAGCTTTCCAACAAGGAACTTCATGACCTTGTTTCTGAGGAAACCTTTAATATGGTTCTAAAAAATTTTGAGTCCAAAAAGACAAAGCCAGTTGAGCTTGGTGATGTACTAGTTAGCATCAAAGCTTATGCGACAACAAATAATGTCTGCATTGAAAAAAATAATATTAAAGTTTATTTTGCCATGTCATCTTGGAAATTCATTCAACGCATTAAGCAGATGTTGAAAATTTATCTCTCCCAATGTGAGACTCAGTGTTTTTACTGCACCTCTAATTTTGTGCCCCTGCTGACACAAGCAAGGAACTTCTGTCTTCCACTTGCAGAAAAAATAGCTAAAATGCCAGAGAGTGAGATATTCACAACACTTATCAATGCATTTGATGTGCCAAACATTTTCTTTCCTGAAGAAATAAAACAGGAAATGCTTGCATACCATCTTGAGTTCCTGACAGACACTCTTCTTCAGGATACTTAGATCTGATATATTGGTTTGAATAGGCCTCCCAATAGGGGGGGATAGGATTTTCCATTAAAAATTCTAACGAGCGTAACAGCATGCCTCCTGGGCGCGCATGGAAATGCTGTAATAAAAAATTCAAGTTTTGTTCCTTTATAAAACCTAAGATTTTTGACTTAAATCAAATTTTTTTGCTGGAATAGATTCACTTTAACATAGTCTTGGATTTCCAAAAGGATTTGCAAGTCAGAATCCCCCGGATCTGTTTGGTGTCAGACACCCTCATGTTCACAAGTTCTGTCGACCCAACTTCGGAAAAAGTTAGTTTTGAATAAAACTACAAGTCCTAGACTCTATATTCTTACTCTTAAACATAAGGACTCACTTTCCCTTTGTGATTCTAAAGGATATAGCCATGAGAAATAATATTTACTTTGAAATTTTTGTCTCTGACACTTCAGATCAAATTCAACTTATAAAACCCAACTTTCTCCACTTAAGTAAAATTTTTTTGCTTGAATACATTCAGTTTAACATAGTCTTGGATTTTGAAAAGGATTTAGGAGTGAGATTATCATACAAGTGTTGGCGGTCAGTCAGCACCATGCTTAAGAACCAATGTCAAGATTTATCGCCCAAACTTCGGAAAAAGTTAGTTTTGAATAAAATTACATGTGCTACACTCCATATTCTTGCTTTAAATCGTGGAGACTCACTTTCCCTTTGTAATTTTAATGGATATAGCCATGAGAAATAATATTTACTTTGAAATTTTTGTCTCTGACACTTCAGATCAAATTCAACTTATAAAACCAAAGATTTTTGACTTCAATCAAATTTTTTTGCTGGAAAAGATTCAGTTTAACATAGTCTTTGATTTTGAAAAGGATTTAGGAGTGAGAATATCATAAAAGTGTTGGCGTTCAGTCAACACCATGCTCAAGATAGAATGTCACATTTTCCGTCGACCCAACTGCGAGAAACTTACTTTTGAATAAAATTACATGTCCCAGACTCCATATTCTTGCTTTAAATCATGGAGACTCACTTTCCCTTTGTGATTTAACAGTATAAAGCAGTGGGAAATAATATTTACTTTGAAATTTTTGTCTCTGACACTTCAGATCAAATTCAACTTATAAAACCAAAGATTTTTGACTAAATTCAAATATTGTTGATGGAATAGCATCACATCATCATTCCCTTGGATATGAGATGAACAAATACAAGGAGAATTCACTGCAACCGTTGTTCATCACCAATTTACCAAACAGTCCCTCGCTCGACCAGTGCGATTCTTTCAGGTTTGATAATAAATATCTTCCAGAGATAAATTAATCAAGACTGTGCACTCCCTTCCTATTCACTTGCAAATTAAAAGTCAGAAAATAGTGGTAAGCATCATATCCGAAGAGAAGTAGTCATACCTGAACTTCCATCGCACCCATCATAAAATAAAAGTCGTTCAACATAGGTGCATAAAATAAAAAGACAGATATAAAAAACTCACTAAAAAAGTTTTTTATTTTTTTAAAAAAACTTTAAAAATAAAAATAAAAAAAAATTGCTATTTAAAAAAGTTAAGGCGGGCCCTTAGAGCGCTCTGCAAAAGAAAAAATTCTGTTAGATTATTGAGATATTTAGTAGCAGAAAATTAAGGGGATTATAACACTTACGGAGAGCTTGCTGCCCTTCCCTCCTGGCTGGGGGCGGGCCTCCTCTCGCAGGGGCTGGAGCGCGCGGGGGACGGCCAGAGCCGTTGCGGCGGCCTCCTGCTCGGGACACCGGCGCCGGTGCCCTCGCCCCGCCCGAGTCCCCCGGCGAGTCTTCAGGGGCTGGGGCTTGTTGAGGGGCACGGCAGCACGGTGTCCCTCAGGTGCTGACGCCCTGGGTCGCCGCGCTGCTGCTGCGGCGAGGAACGCCGCTGATGGCACGTGAGCCACCCGACGGTTGACCACCTGAAAACAAAAATATCACACGGTCTAGGATCGCGTCGATGCATGACGAGCGTGAGGACTGGTGTGTTCATACTTACAGGATCGGGGGCCGCGCCATCAGCGGCATTGCCCTCCGCAGCAGTCGGCGGCGACAGCGGCAAGGGCGAGATGGGGGCGGGGACGCCGTCGTGGAGCGCGATGAGCGCGTCCACCGCCTCCACCTGCTCGGCCTCCAGGGCGTCAATGAAGGCCGCCGCAACGGCCACGCCCTCCTCTCCCTCGCGTAGAGCTTCCTCCTGAACACGGGCAAAATACCACAATGTTGTCATTTTCCCTTCACGGCCGAAACCAGCAGAAGACACCCGCGCGCAGCAGGCGATGAGAACAGCTGATCGTACCCCTCCTTCCCCCTCCCCCTCTCTCTCTCCCACCCATCCACATCCTCTCCCGCCCTGCCTCTCCAAGCTTCATAAAAATGTGCATACGTACGTAATTTTATCATTAAATCACGCACAAAACCTTAAATCAAGCCGGATCTCTCGTACAATACCGCGTCGCAGCCCGCGCCAGTCAGTTGAGAGACAACCAACCTCTCCGTCCCCTCCCCTAGAGTGCCTTAGCCACCAGAACGGCTTGGAACATTAATTCACGTACAGAGTTGACGTAATTTAACACAGGATCGTACGCACAGATACACTTAAATCAGCTCAAACTTGCCAAACGCCCGGCATGCTCGCCTATCCGACGCTGCTCCGCACACAGCAGGTTTCCCATTCAGCGAGCAACAAGTTAAGACAACAGTTTTCCTAACGCCAATTTTAACAAGATCACTCATTGCGAACAAGAACACTCTACTTACGAATAGCCGGTCCATTTCTGCCCTTTCGGACATGGAGGGGTGGAGGGCGATTTCTGGACAATAGGAGCAGCAGCAGTGCCCACACGCTCCGGCTCCTGCCATGGCCTCAACGGTAATGAACCGCATCAGGGCTGTCCTCCCGCCAGCGGCGGGCCGGGGTGCGTTCACATCTAGCTTTCTGCTTGGCCTCAGCCAATCAGAGCTCGCGACCAGATTGTTGAAACAAAAGGCATGTTTCTAACTCACCGTGGCGGCGCTGGGGTGGCAGAGCAGACGACGACACTAGCAGAAGGATTCCCCACCAGGGTCGTCTGCTGCTGTTGTCCTGCGGGGCGGCGAGTAGGGACGGGGTGGGAGAATCCACTCCGCGCCACGCCGCCGCAGCTCACCGGTCGGCTGCTTGTGCCGTCTCCAGCGCGTCCATTGTTCAGAGAGGAGTGGTGGCTGAGCGCGCTACGTGCTCAACTTCCATGCTGCGGCCGGGGGATCGAGTCCCGTCAATCGGGTAACGGTTTTGTTGTGGCATCCACCACAGATGAAGGATAGTGCAAAAAATATGTTTTTTTTTTATTTTACTTACCTGAATGGCTTGTTGAGAGGGGCGGTCGCTCCATGTTACTCTTCAAGCTGCGCTATACCGCGGCGCAGCGTGGTGGGGGAATACGCGAGGCCGCGGGCCGCGGCCAGCGCATAGGTGGCGGCGCGTAGCGGTGGCGCCGCGATGCGGTGGCGGAGGAGCGCGGCGGTAGTAGCACACGGTATAAAGCCGGCGCACGGAGACCACGGCACACAGTCTCGCTTCAACGTGCGCCATGAGTATCGCTCTCGCTCTGCTTACACTGTGTCTCCCTCCTAGCTTAGGAGAAGTCGTACTTAATACAACTTGTGTTAATTGCGATGTAACCAGTTCGGACACGTTGTACTTTATTTGTGCTCTACTGGTACTCCTCGGCGCATTAGCTGAAATGTGCAGGTGGTGTCCAGACCGCACAACAGTTAATGCGTCAACAGAGCGGCAAGTTTAAACCTCAGTCTCGTAAGCGCGCGGCCGCTGTGAGCGCGCGGGAGGCGCTGTTGCCTTGCCGGCCCAGCGGCGCGCCACACACATTCTCATACCCATGGCGGGAAAATTCAAAACGCAGCGACACTCAACTTAGGTTGGGTTAGCCATCCCAACTTAGGTTGGGTTAGTGCCTTTCACTTAGGTTGGGTTAGGCCCCTCTGGGTTACGCAACTTAGGTTGGGTTACACGACGTGCCGGGGTGACTCCGGGACGGGGGTGACTCGGGGCCGGGGTGACTCGGGGTCATCAAGATGGCGGCACCTTAGGTTGGGTTACACGTCCTGACGTGTCGGGGGTGACTCGGGGCAGGGGTGACTCGGGGCAGGGGTGACTCGGGGCCGGGGTGACTAGGGGTAATCAAAATGGCGGCGGGTGACTAGGGGTAATGTATACTACTCGTGGCGGGGCGTAGCGGGGCGTGGCGGGGCGTGGCGAGACGGGGCGGGACACGACCGCAGCCCCACGTTGAGTTCCAGTCTGCGGGGAGCGGTGCGCGCCGTGTTGGTACTCTGGCTGCCAAGAAGACGCGCGCGCCGTGCGCAAGCATGGAAATGATGAACCTTAACGTTAAGCGGAGGCGGGAGGGGTGGCAGTCGCAGAGCAAATGAGCGAGAGAGACCGACGATGTTATAAAGTTCAAATTCTCAGGCATCAAGCGTAATCGCTGAGCGAAGCGAAGCTATCCCCTGCATTGGGACCAGGGATGTAGTCGGTCGTGAGTCCGTCTGTCTGTCTGTCTGTCTGTCTGTCTGTCTGTCTGTCTGTGCATCCTCACCTCTTCTCCTCTGACACCCCAACAGGTTTCGTTAAAAGATATAGTTTTCCGTGATCTACTAATTACGGCGCAACTTAATCTGACCATGGTTTTCTGATCGATTGAGTTTGAAATTTTGGAACGAATTATTTGAATTGGAAGTTTCAATATTAGTATGTTGGCTGCAGAGCTCCTTATTGGTTGGTTTGGCTGGCGCCATCTAGCGGCAGGGCGCGGAACTACGTCGGCCGCCGAGCCCAGCCGAATGCCACCTCAGCTCTTTACAGCATTCAAACAAATAATTAAATGATCATTTGACGAAAATAACAATTTTTTTGTCGTTTTTGAATTTGCGGAAGCGACCGGGACGGTGTTTCAAGTCAGGACAGTGTAAAAATGTAAATATGATATCAGGAATGGTTTACGGCTCGACTCGACGCAGTCACCCGCACCCGCCATCTTGTGCTTGCAAGTGATCGATTGCGTCGGTCATCGCTCTTCTCTGGAAGAAATTTAATTGCGAGCAGTGTTGAAGTGATTTCTGAGTGTCATCGGATAGGTCAGGAGTGAGTATTCTTTTAAAGTGAACGAATTTTTGTTGCATTATCACCGAGTGTCTTATGTGATTATCAGAAATAATCTTAAATATACTGTGTCCGCGAATCAGCTGATCCCGTCTGACAGCTGAGCTAAAGTCTCACGTTGTTGATGTTGTGAGAGGTGTACTGGTATTTCGTGGTTCGGCAGTTCGGCGTTTGTGCTACTATTCTATAAAGTCTTTGTTTCCTGGCTGTCATAGAAAACATGATTCTGCTGACAGTAATATATTGTTTTTCTACTATTTCAAATCGTCTTGAAAAATGGCGGTTGATGTCGGTTCGGTAATTGATTTCCAGCACCCCACTGCAAATAAGCTAACTAGGCGCTAGGTTCACCATAACCTACCACAACATTGTCTGCTGTGCGGTCTGATGCAGTCTTTGTCAAACGTTTCTGTATTCGTTTATTTGCTTTTAAAAATAGTGAAGGCCAGGGTATTTCGTTTGAATTCTTTAAGTGATTTTATCTCTCTCTTAAAAATTAAAGAAGAATTGAGTCTAAAGTGAAGAATTTCCACAAATTATTGAAGGAAGTATTTGTGTGCACTTTTGTAACAAGTCCTTTCCTTTCATTATTGTTTAAAAGTATTGTCTCTTTTGCGTTCATTTTGCAGTGAATTTGAAGTCATTACCAGCTTTGTAAAAGTTGTCGCTTGAAAACTCATGCGTTTTCAAAACAAAAGTACAGAAGAGATGGATTGCATGTTTCATCCCATGAGCTAGACCTAGGAGTTGTATTTTGATTTGAGTTTGATTTTTCTTTGATGTTTTAAACAACTCTCAGCTATATTATCTTGGATCGTAAAATTTTAATGTTGATTCAAGTTTTAGTGAACATACAAAGTGTCACCGTACATGTTCGTTGTTTTGAACACACATCTTACAGACACTGAAAGGTCGGGGTTATGTTTTTATTACTTTACTTGGCAAGACCATGCTATAACAATAATCATAGTTTTGATCTTTGAATGTACTAATAAAAGACATTGGTCCATAATATTTAGGTCAGCAAGAATTAAGATGAGTGATAGTATATTTGTAAACAATGCTGTGGCTAGCAGATTTAGCTGTGTAAGTTTAACTCAGTTTCGGCTAATGAGGATTTTGCTACTGCATACCATCACATTACGAAGTAAGTTGTCTTCCATACACTTTTTTTTAAATTGTGTAGTGCTTTCCAGAGCAACATAATTTTTTATTTGCAAGTGGTGGTGATATTGTATTTTTCTGTCTTCAAGATTAAACTAACAGTAACTTGTTCTCTATTCAAGCATATTAACATTTAGCCTAAATGTTCACTTGAGCATTATTGAAAGTAACATGTTGTCTTCTCTTGTCCAATTTTACAGCGTTTCCTCCTTGAAGGAATTGTGCTTCACCAAACAATTAAACATGGAATTTATATCAAGATCAATATGGTTTTCAAATTGTTTCGGTGTTGGAAGAAAATAAATTATTGGAAAGTAAGAGTAAACTTCCATGGAGATATGCTTTGGAAACTTTTACACCAGAGTGCTGTTTGTATGATGAAGTCAGTGGCCTACTTTTTATATTTCATTTGCAAAACAAAACGTCAATAAGTTAATGAACTACGGTCCTGATTTAAGTGCAAGAATGGAATGCTTGAGAGGAAAGAACAGCTATGCCGTAACTTTGAACTAAAGAATTGTTCTTAATGAATAAAAAAATATTCTGTACTCTACTGGACAATATTATACATATTTTTACCTGCAGCATTATTAATTCTTTGCACTGTATGCTTGTGGCTCTTTTTAATGTGTTCCTGCTTTCTCATCTGAGTTCTTAAAATAGCTTTCAAAAAGAATGTTTTTTCTCCAAGGCAAGAAAAGTACACAGTTATAATATTACTTGTTGTCTCGTTTTAATGACTGCAGCCTGTGAGAACATGTCAACTCTGACATTTTGCTTCCAAAACTTTTACTGACGTTTCTGGTGTATTTTTCTTGCCTTTTATGTTTTCATTTACTGAAACTAGTGGACCATTATTCTTTAGGTCAAAATGCCAAGACCGAAGCGCAGTGCAGCAGCGAAAGCTGCCTCCAGGGCTGCCGCCTACAAGCGGGCTCGAGGAGAGGAAACGGAGGAGGAGGCTGCGGAGAGGAGGGCCGCAGATGCAGCTCGGCAACGGGATGAGAGGGCGGCGTTGGACGAGGAGACGCGGGCTGCTCGCCGTCAGCAAAACGCCCAACGCATGTCTCAAGCCCGCGCGCTCGCCACCCCGGAGCAGGCCGAGCAGCGCCGCGCCGAGGACGCCGAGCACCGTGCGGAGGCCCGCGCGCTCGCCACCCCGGAGCAGGCAGAGCAGCGCCGCGCCGAGGACGCCGAGCACCGTGCGGAGGCCCGCGCGCTCGCCACCCCGGAGCAGGCCGACCAGCGCCGCGCCGAGGACGCCGGGCGCCGTGCGGAGGCCCGCGCGCTCGCCACCCCGGAGCAGGTCGAGCAGCGCCGCGCCGAGGACGCCGGGCGCCGTGCGGAGGCCCGCGCGCTCGCCACCCCGGAGCAGGTCGAGCAGCGCCGCGCCGAGGACGCCGGGCGCCGTGCGGAGGCCCGCGCGCTCGCCACCCCGGAGCAGGCCGAGCAGCGCCGCGCCGAGGACGCTGGGTGCCGTGCGGAGGCCCGCGCGCTCGCCACCCCGGAGCAGGCCGAGCAGCGCCGCGCCGAGGACGCCGGGCGCCGTGCGCTGGCCCGGCAGCAGCTCACCCCCGAGGCGGGCCGTGTTCTCCGTGAGGAGGACGCGGACCGCCACGCCGAGGCCCGAGGGCGGCAGGACCCAGAGGCTCGTGACGAGAGGCGCGCTCAGAACGCGGAGCAACATGCTAATGCCCGTCTGTTGCAGGAACCTGAGGCGGCCGCGGCTCGCCGCGCCCAGGCCGCCGCCCACATGGCGCAGGTGCGGGAGGTGGCCACCCCGGAGCGGGCCGTGCACGCCCGTCTCCAGCGCCTGCTGCGGCGCCGTGTCGTCAACTTTGACGTGCCGGAGGAAGGCGCCGCCGCTGCTGGGGCTGCCGGCCCTGAGGCCGCGGCCGCCGCTGTCGGGGCTGCACCTGCGGCTCCCGCAGCTCGTGCCGCTGCCAGGCCGGCGACCCTGGAGGAGCTCTTCGAGGGCACCATGGCGGCGATGCGCATGAACGTGTGCCCCCGCTGCAGCAGGGCCACCATGGCGCCGGGAGAGTCGCTGGCTGCCAGCTGCCGCGCTAACGCGTGCCAGAAGTTCACTGGCACCAACAGGATGGACCCGGGCGTGATCCCCCCCGAGCTGCAGGGGCTCACGTACATTGAGCAGCAGTTGATTGCGCGGGTGCACCCCGTGGTGTCCGTGTACAAGGTAAGGGGCGGCCAGTACGGCTACTCGGGAAACATAATTAATTTCCCCCAGGATGTCCAGGAACTGGCCACCGCTCTACCGCACCGCCTCGCGGACCTGTCCTCCGTGATCACGGTGCGCACCCAGGGCGCCGAGGGTCACGTGGACTTCAGAGTGCGGTCGGGCCACGTCAGACGGGCACTTGTGTGGCTGAAGGAGCACCACCGCTACTACACTGACGTGGTAATATCTGAGGAAAACTTGGCTCAACTTCCTAACGATGGTGATGCGTTTCCTCAGGTTCGGGGCATAGACGAACGCCCTCGCCCAGCCCCGCCGGCAGCTGCTGCACCTGGCCGTGCGCCTGCGGCTGGCGCTGCTCCTGCAGCAGGTGCCGCCCCTGGCGCTGCACCTGGCCCCGCGCCTGCAGCTGCCGCTGCTCCCGCCCCTGGCGCTGCACCCGCCGGCCAAGCGCAGGGCCCTGTAGAGGAGGAGGCGGAGGTCGGCGTGCACACCACGTGTATGCCGTTGGTGCAGCCCGTGCACAACGGCGACCAGGTGGAGGCCACTGTGGTGGGCTGGCCTACCGTTGGCCACCAGGCTGTGAATGAGTTCACCACTGATGGCTACATGACCATGGCCTTCCCCACGCTCTTCCCTTACGGCCAGGCGGATTACAGGAGTGGTCGGCCCCATGTGGTCAACATGGCTGAGTATTTCCGGTTCTTAATCGAGTACTCTGACAGGCGTTTTGCTTGCCACCCTACTTTCAGGTTTTTCGCCCTGAACTCCATGATGCGGTGGAACGCCCTGACCAATGGGAGGGTGTTTGTGAGGAACAACCCTCAGTACCGCAACATGACTGCTGCTGACCTGCGCGCGGCCGTAGAGAGGGGCAGGAGGAACATCCTCAAGCAGGCGCTGTATCACGGCAGCAAACTTAAGGGCACCAGACAGTTCTGGCACGCCCGCTGTGGTGAGTTGCTTGACATGGTCAAACAGCTGGGTGTACCAACACTTTTTCTCACTCTCAGCGCTGCCGATCTCCACTGGGAGGATTTGTTCCGGCTGCTCGCGCCTGGCGAGGATGTGGACGCCATGACGGACGCTCGGCGCTCTAAGCTCCTGTGCGACAATCCTCACATCGCCGACACGTTCTTTACCGAAAGGGCAAAGTTCTTTATCAACAAGGTGTACAAACATAAGTACAACTTAGTGGACTGGTGGTATCGCGTTGAGTACCAGCACAGGGGATCCCCGCATATCCACGCCATTCTTTGGCATGAGGGCGCTCCAGATGTAAGTAACCTCTCGGCTGCCGCCCCGGAGCACCTCGACGCCGTCGTCAGGTACTTTGACGAATTGGTGTCGACAATGAACCCGGGGCTGGGTCTGCCTCCTGCTGTCGTTCACCCTTGCAGGAAAAAGTTCAGTCAGATTGACGACCCGGTGCGTGACCTTGGCGAGCTGTTGAACAGAGTGCAGCGGCACAAATGTTCAAACGGTTACTGCCAACGGGTTGACAGGGCGACGGGTCAACCGGTCTGTAGATTTAAATTTCCTTTTCAGGAAGAGCCGATTACAAGGCTTTTTGAAAATGAGAAAGGTTTGTGGGAACTTGTCACTGCTCGCAATGACAGTCTCCTCAACAAGTATATCAAATGGGTGATAACTTTGTGGAGGGCTAATATGGATGCTACTCCCATTCTGTCTTTGGGCTTTATTCTCAGGTACATAGCGAAGTACACAGCCAAAGGCGAGAGCAGGTCGGTTCCTTGCGCGGAGCTCGTCAGGACTGTCCTGGCGGAAACCGACGCGGAGGAGACGGCCAGATCAGTCATCCAAAAGCTGCTCATTAAGACCGTGTCAGAGCGAGACTACTCCGCCCAGGAGGTGTGCCACATCCTCAGCGGACAGCCCTTGCACGTGTCCTCGCGCAAGTTTATTGTTCTAAACTTGAACAAAAACGCGTGGGTTCCACTCCGCCAAGGCGGTGGGGGCGCAGGCGAGAACGCCGAGGAGAACGTGGACGACCCCGAGGCCGCCCCGGCCGCTGACGGCGCAGCCGAGCTCGGCGACGAGGGTGCTGCCCAGCCCGGGGGCGGCGATGTTGGTCGCGAGGACGAGGAGGAAGATGGCGCTGTTGCGACATTTTCTGCTTTCATCCTCCGGTATCAACAACGCACTCCGGCCGCAATGAATGACATGTCATTGTTTCAGGTCGCCAAAACCTTCGCCCCGGGGAGGAGAGGGGCGTGGACACGGAATGTCCGAGAGGCAGTGGTCCGTGTGTTCCCGCGCCTCAAACTGACCGGCAATGACGACCGGGATGAGGATTACTACCGAATCCAAGTCCTGCTCCACACCGCCTGGCGGACAGAGGAGGAGGCCAAGGGCGCGGGCACGTGGAAGGAGGCCTTCGAGGCCGCCGGCCTCGTCCCCGACCAGCCCATTGACGAGGACCTCGCCCAGGCGGCCGCTGAGGTCGCCGCCGAGGAGGCCCTTCTCGAGCCGCCTGAGCTTGTCGAGCAGGAGGTGGAGGGCGTTGAGGAGTGGATGGCCGTGGCCAGGATGGGTCCAAACGGCCAGGTCGAGGAGGTCGAGCTGGGCCGTCGCGAAATGGACTTGGCTCATGACTGGCACGCTTCTACTGACGCATATGGAGACCATGCTGTTCTACGCGACTTTGTTTCCAGGCACCGGGCGACGACGAACGTCGAGCCGGAGCAGGAGGCCGTGGTGGACGACATGGTCTACACCGCGGAGCAGCAGAAGCTGATCGACTTGGTCCAGACCCAGCTCGATTCTGTAGCCGCCGGTAACGCGCCTCCCCGCGCCCCCGTGATTAAACGTGTCATTATTCAAGGCAAAGCGGGCTGCGGTAAGAGCACTGTTGTTAAAAAGTGCGTGGCAATGGTAAGCCAGCAGCTCGGCCGCCGGGCCGTCAAGCTCATGGCGCCGACGGGGGCCGCCGCCACCGTGCTCGGTATGGGCTGTACCACAATCCATTCTTTGTGTAGAATATTTCCCCGACAGCCGTATAAGCCCTTAGAGGGCGAGGCATTGCGTAAGTTCCAGGACGAAATGGAGGATGTGCATTTCATTTTCATTGATGAATTCTCAATGATTGGTTGTAGACTTCTGGGCTTCCTGGAAAAGCGGTTGCGCGAGGCCAAGCCAAGGTGCGACGAGCCCTTCGGCGGTCTCTTCGTGTATCTGATTGGAGATATTCGGCAGCTGCCCCCGGTCGGGGACCCGGCCCTGTACAGTACAACCGTCTCAGACTCAGCAGATGTGCATCGAGGTAAACTCATGTATCGCACTTTTGAGAGATCAATAATCCTGTCTGTGTCTCAGCGCCAGGCTGACGCCTCTTTCCGAGACGCTCTGGATCGCCTGTCCGTCGGCACCTCCAACGAGGAGGACTTCGACAGGTTTTCTGCGCGTTTCAAAATGAACGTGCCCGCCGCCGAGCGAGAGCAGTTCACAAACGCCACGCATCTGTTCACCACGCGCGACGAGGTCGCCAAGCACAACAAGGCCAAGCTTGTGGGGCTGGACGTGCCGGTGGCTCGCCTTCCCGCGCGTCACAACAACGCCAAAGCGAAGGCGGCCAGCGCGGACGCGGCGCAGGGCCTGGAGCCGGTCGTGTACCTGGCCACGGGCGCGCGCGTCATGCTGCGCAGCAACCTCTGGCTGGCGGCCGGGTTGGTCAACGGTGCGACGGGCACCGTGGTGGACATTGTCTACGGCCGCGACAAGTCCTCACCGAACGACCTCCCCGTCGCGGTGATGGTAAGGTTTGATCATTACAGCGGGCCGACCATGCCGGACGGCACGGTGCCCATCGCCACGCAGCTGCGTGGCTGGGACGACGGCCAGGGCACACATTGCACTCGCGAGCAGTTCCCCCTGTGTCTGGCCTGGGCTATCACGGTGCACAAAGCGCAGGGGCTGACAGTCGAGCGCGCCGTCGTCAACGTCGGTCCGTATGACTTTCAAGTTGGTCTAATCTATGTCGCCATGTCCAGGGTCAAATCGTGGGAAGGTCTCCTACTGGACCCTGAGTTTACTTTGAAAAGAATGACTGACATACGAGACTGCCCGGGTTTCCCATCCCGTGAGGCAGGAGAGCGCCATATCTTCGGTATGCGCATCCTGTAAGCTACTTGTCGACTAATTGTCGACTTTCCGGGCCGCTTATTGCGGCACCGTGTATCCTATCCTTTAAAGTACTTCGGCCAGCAGAAATGCTGTGCCGTCTCCGGACCGCTTGCGGCACCGTGTATCCTCACAAGTACTTCGGCCTGCAGAAATGCAGTGTCGTCTCCGGACCGCTTGCGGCACCGTGTATCCTATCCTTTAAAGTACTTCGGCCAGCAGACATGCTGTTCCGTCTCCGGACCGCTTGCGGCACCGTGTATCCTCACAAGTACTTCGGCCTGCAGAAATGCAGTGTCGTCTCCGGACCGCTTGCGGCACCGTGTATCCTATCCTTAAAAGTACTTCGGCCTGCAGAAATGCAGTGTCGTCTCCGGACCGCTTGCGGCACCGTGTATCCTATCCTTAAAAGTACTTCGACCAGCAGACATGCTGTGTCGTCTCCGGACCGCTTGCGGCACCGTGTATCTTAAGTACTTGGCTAGCCTGTAGGCCGAAGGGCTTAAAGGCTAGCAAACATCAGTCCAGCCGAACAGGTATATCACTGCAGAAATGGGTGTACAGTGTACACTAATTGGAAGTCAAATTACTGGAATTGACTGTGAAATGACTAGACAAAACTAGAAAATTACTGGTCAAAGTGGTGTACCCTCAGTCTAGTTGAATACCAATGACCATGTCAGTATGTTTATGTTAAATTTAACATTTAGTTATCTATAGCTCTATCAAACATATAATATGATAAATAATTATTTTTGTTTTAGGTTGGTATTTGTTATGATCAATGACCAGAAACTGGCATGTTCTTGAGAATATACGCTGTTGAAGGAAAGGACAAATGTACTTGTCATTGACAAAAATGGTGAGTAAACAGTTACGTATTAACATCTATGTAATCTCAGGTTTGAAGTTGTGTTTTAATTCTACTTTGAAAAACAGATTTGTTGACAGTGAATGCAAGCATGAGAGATATAGGGGTTTGTAAAAAGAGATAAGCCAACATAACTTTTTTGGTACGATAATTTTCATGAATAACCAACAGTGGGTAAGTTGACTTATACCCAAATTAAAAATATTTTAACAGAAGAGTTCCTGAAAAGTATGGGTTTTGGACTTATCACCTTCTTTCGCCTCATAGCCAATGTACGGTGTTGACTATAGTTTTGCTCCTGTTACACGTAAAACATTAAGAATTTTGTTCTGTTGCAGTCCACTTTGATCCAACTTGGATATTAGAGCAGTTCAGCCGGACGGGTATATCACTGCAGAAATGGGTGTACAGTGTACACTAATTGGAAGTCAAATTACTGGAATTGACTGTGAAATGACTAGACAAAACTAGAAAATTACTGGTCAATGTGGTGTACCCTCAGTCTAGTTGAATACCAATGACCATGTCAGTATGTTTATGTTAAATTTAACATTTAGTTATCTATAGCTCTATCAAACATATAATATGATAAATAATTATTTTTGTTTTAGGTTGGTATTTGTTATGATCAATGACCAGAAACTGGCATGTTCTTGAGAATATACGCTGTTGAAGGAAAGGACAAATGTACTTGTCATTGACAAAAATAGTGAGTAAACAGTTACGTATTAACATCTATGTAATCTCAGGTTTGAAGTTGTGTTTTAATTCTACTTTGAAAAACAGATTTGTTGACAGTGAATGCAAGCATGAGAGATATAGGGGTTCGTAAAAAGAGATAAGCCGACATAACTTGTTTTGTGCGATAATTTTCATGAACCAACAGTGGGTAAGTTGACTTATCCCCAAATTAAAAATATTTTAACAGAAGAGTTCCTGAAAAGTATGGGTGTTGAACTTATCACCTTCTTCCGCCTCATAGCCAATGTATGGTGTTGACTATAGTTTTGCTCCTGTTACACGTAAAACATTAATAATTTTGTTCTGTTGCAGTCCACTTTGATCCAACTTGGATATTAAAGCTGTATTTCTGCATGGTGAGCCAAATGGAGAGGAGGTGTAGGAGGCCAAGCAAGAGATGTTTTAATTTTGACTCATGAGATATGCACATTAATGGCGAGTGTTGTAAAAAGTCATGCTTCTATCACTGAACATATTGTTGATTTAAATGTTAGTGCTTCAGTCCACTCCTTATGACACATTGTATGCCTTCTGTATATACGAACACCTGTTGCTACTGCAATGCCATCTGTAGTGAATAAATCTCACTCGCCACTCTTTGGCCAGCCACCAAATACATTAGAAGTATTACTCTCCTGTCCCTGTTGTCGTAAAGGTATCTCACACAGGATTTCAACTCTTTGCAAGGAATGCACAGAACGACTATGGCTCATTCCCTTGGTGCAATAAAAGCAGATCCAGAATCTGGTTTTTAATTCTGTTAGATATAAGCTAACTGCTAATTTTTATCTCAGCAAGTACAGTGGGTTTTTTTCTGATCTGGGTGATTGGTAGTAGATAAGGATTACCGCAGGTCGAGTAGGCGCCCTGGGCCCTGGGCGCAGCATGCTGAGTGCAGGACTTGGACGTAGAGCAGCAGCAGCAGCAGCAGCCCCCCCCCCCCCCTCCCAACAACAACCACCACCACCACCACCACCAGACCAGGCTGGCGCGTCGCAGTTGCAGAACGTGCGCTGAGGCGCCCTCGGTGCAGCAGGTCGAGTGCAGAACCTAGACGTAGAGCGGCGGTGACGGCACCCCACCAGACCAGGCTGGCGTCGCAGTTGCAGGACGTGCGCTGAGGCGCCCTGGGTGCAGCAGGTCGCGTGCAGGACCTAGACGTAGAGCGGCAGCGACGGCAGCCCCTCCCCCCTCCCCACCACCACCAGACCAGGCTGGCGTCGCAGTTGCAGAACGTGCGCTGAGGCGCCCTCGGTGCAGCAGGTCGAGTGCAGGACCTAGACGTAGAGCGGCGGCGGCCGGCGGCGGCGGCGGCAGCCCCTCCCCCCTCCCCACCACCACCAGACCAGGCTGGCGTCGCAGTTGCAGAACGTGCGCTGAGGCGCCCTCGGTGCAGCAGGTCGAGTGCAGGACCTAGACGTAGAGCGGCGGCGGCCGGCGGCGGCGGCGGCAGCCCCTCCCCCCTCCCCACCACCACCAGACCTGGCTGGCGTCGCAGTTGCAGAACGTGCGCTGAGGCGCCCTCGGTGCAGCAGGTCGAGTGCAGGACCTAGACGTAGAGCGGCGGCGGCCGGCGGCGGCGGCGGCAGCCCCTCCCCCTCCCCAGACCACCAGACCAGGCTGGCGTCGCAGTTGTAGGACGTGCGCTGAGGCGGCCTCGGTGCAGCAGGTCGAGTGCAGGACCTAGACGTAGAGCGGCGGCGGCAGCCCCTCGCCCCCCAGGCGCACACCAGCAGGCCAGGCAGGCGGGGTCGTAGGACGCGCTGAGCGCGCTGCGGCACCTTAACCGGAGCTGACCGTGCTGGAGCTGGACAGTGGGCATTCCCTCCCCTCAACTCCCCCGCGCGCCAGGTCAGCCTGGCGTCGGCGATGGGGCTACATGCCACAGGACCGGTAGACCGGTGGGTAGGCCAAGTATTGGAGCTGGGCATGGAGCAGCTGACGCCCGCGCGGCTCGGGGAGCGGGGAGTGCCACACAACGTCTCACTTACAGCGGAGTGTGGCGAACGTGCTCCCGGCTCTCCAAGACGGCGAGGGTTCAACGCTGACCCTGTAAGGCGCAGTTGTGTACAGGACAGAAGTAGCTTTTTAAATTTGAATTGTGCAGATAATTGTAACAGTTGACATGCGCCAGATAAGAGCAACTGGAAACGGTCGAGAACTTAAACTTTGAATAGTTGTCTATACATGTTCGTGTTACGTTTAAGACCCTTGGCTGAGTTTGCCGTGGAGTTAAAAAAATTATGCACATCAAAGAAATTTAATTTTAAGCTTGCTCTTCGTCGAAAACGGCTTTTAAACTCTTTAATCGCCACGGTGCGACATGGGAATGTTACCGTACTGCTAGGCGCTTTAAACAGCTGTTTCCGGTTCCCTTTAACCGCTAGTGTTAGTTGAGTGAGCGCTTCTGGTACGATCGGTAAAGGTATTTATCGGATTATTTTCTATTTAAATTCATAAATTGCGCCTGGGGATAGGAAGGTTTTGTTTACGATTTTGTTGCGCGATTCTTAGATGGCAGAAAAGAAAACAGTCGTGATGCTGCTGGAGCCCGAGGCGGCTATTAATCTGATTCGGGAGCAGCTCACCCCGACCCGTCAACGACAGGCTAAACCTCAAAGTGCTAAAAGGAGCGGCGGTCCAAAAGCCAGCAGCAGCAGTGGGAAGAGCAGCAGGGGCTCAAAACCCCAAGAAAAACCGGTAAGTGGTTATCACCTCTCACCCCTTTACTTCTTATCAAACACAGTAGATGACTGTAAACGTTTTGCTCTCTTAGAAACCAATGTGGAATGAATATCAGTTGGTGGGAGATAGTTTGATGGGGCGGCTGGCTGTCAAACTTGGACATAAAGTCCCATATAACAACCACGGTAGGTGCCAGAGTTTAATTTGCAACACCTCCCTACTAAATAATGAATAATAAAATAGCTAAGTAATGTTACTATTAGTAATACTGTGCCTTTGACTTTTAGTGAAAGCCAAACAACTGGGGCTAATTAGGCATGGCCAAACCACCAATCAACTGTTAAGTGCGTTGTATGAAAAGCAGAAGCCGTTGGCCTCCCAGACAATAGTAATGATCGGCACCAATGACATATTGAAAGTGAGTAAAACTTAAAAGGTTGTCTCCCCGAATGCTTTGTAAACATTAACATTCCAATTAAAGAGTACTATTGTTTATTTTTTCAAAATAGGATTCAAATGTAGCCTTGACAAAAAGGAACATTATTCGCATCATACAATACTTGGCAGACAAATGTAAGAAGGTTATAATTATCACTTTGCCTCCAATTCCTGCACTTAAGGAACCGTCTAAATTAACAGAAGAATTGAATGTCCTGATAGTAAACACTGCACTTGGTAAGAAAATAGTAATAATAACCAATTATTATTTGAAACTCAATAGGCGTAATGAATGTAATTGAACATTAATTTGATTCTAACTTTTCTGCAGAACACAAAAATGTTAAAGTTTGCGATATCAGCAAAGAATTTGTTAACGACCAGATGCTTAGAGCAGATCTGTATGAGGAGTATGTATTTTATTATTTTTACAATTAGCTTGAAAGCCTAACCAAAATGAAAACATGTATTAATTTTGCCTCTCTCCTTTCCAGATATTACAAAGGGTCTAAACAAATAGACAGAATTCATTGGAATTCTGAGGGGATGGACCTGGTTCTCGATTCTTTAAAGAAGTTATTCTAAAAATTTGTATATTTTGGTCCTTTTGACCTAATAATAGTAAAATTCTTTACTTCCTCTTATAAATACCAGTAACATATTCTCAATAAGTTAAATGATTGAACTTTTACTTCAATTTTATCCAAAGTCAACTTTTAGCTGATAAATTTCAGCTCAGTCATAAAGTATATGTTGAAAAAATTGCCTTCGCATTGTTTTTCTTTTTGCCTTACAATGTGCTTTTGCAAATTTAGAAGCTGGTCTTGATTTGACACTTCAAAGGAACATTTAAGTTCAAAACAAAACTTACTAACCATACCATAACCTCTCACTAACGACAATACCAGCTGGATCTTGATCCTTTTTTCATTAATCACATTAACATAGCGTATTGCTTTTTCTTTCCCTTGCTGCAGCAAACAGAATCAATTCCCAAAACTCAAAATATTAATTCGTCGAAAACTCAGGATTAGGGACACTGGTGCACACGACCACGGGCGACACTACTGTACTGTACGGAGATCCCCCGCACCCCTGCCCCCCCCCCATCCCCCCTCCCCCCTCCCCCCTCCCCCCCTCCAGCCCGGTTCCCCACCTCCACCTTGGTCATGGTCCGCCGCGGTAGATCTCGCCCATCTCGGCACGATCACGGCTACGGCCCCCATAGCACCATCTCTTTCTCTTGGAGTCGCCAACCTGAGACCCTTGCCGTAAGGTCTGACCAGCCAAAGAATAGCTCTAAGTCTTATGAATCTTCCATAAGAGCCTGTGCTAAACAAGGGTCGTTCTTTGGCTGGTTTGAGTATACCAGTCAGCTGGCGGCCCGACAGCTCGGCAACACCACTATGCATAGCGTTGGAGAGGTTGCCTACCCGACAAGGCGCCCTTGCAAGTGATCCGAGGCGTCGTAGCTGCAGTCCCATTCGGGCGTTCGTTTCAGTGTGCTTCATGCAACTTGTAACATGTAGTGGCATGTAAACATACATGTAACATGTAAAATTCAGAAGTTATTCTTAAGACCACCCATAATTGTTTTTAAAGAGTCCCCAAGATTGTCATCCTTTCCTACTTCATTGGTGGATACAGCTTCGCTCAGCTACTTCGTGCCTGCCGGACGTACTCCTAGTAAAAAAGAACAAACAGAAAGTGGCACACGGCATATTTTGAGCAGCAAAATGAAATATATAATCCTTGACCTGGAAAGAATTCCGTTTGGCTGAGCTGCGCCGTGAGGAACGGCTGGCCTGGGGGCTGGCTGGGCTGGGCTGGGCTGGGCGGCCAGAGTCGCAATCTGGTGCAATTAAGAGCCGGACGCGAGGCGCGGTATCTCCGCGCATGCAGTCCTTTATGATACGCCTTCTTGCGCAGAAAAGGGTCCGCGCGCCGCTGCGGAGAAAGCAAGGGGTTGAGGGTGGGGTGGAGGAGGGGCCCTGACGTCACCTCTGGGATGCCGGCGCGATATCTCCTCCGCGGGGAGAGACGCCCGCATGAGATAGTGGACCATAATGCAGTGGAGGAGTTGGGGCGGCGCAGCGCGGAGGGAGAGATGCGACGGACCTGCTGGCGGCTGGGCCGGGCTGCGGACGCTCGCACACGCACGCACGCACGTACACGACGGGGACCCAACCCGACGGAGCGACAATTGCCTCCAGTTTGCAAGTTAGTGTGATAATCGACTGAAGTGCGCCGGGATGCAACTTGTGGATGTCGTAGGGGTATATAAGGGCTGTGCGGGGCGGAGCAAGGGTTGTGTAGGAGCTGGGGGAGGTGAGGGGGTGCGGATAATGGAAGGGGGGAGGGAGGGGGGGAGAATGGAGCAAGCGGGGAGGGGATCGTCGCGTCGCAGGGAGGCGCTCAGGCACGGAGGAACGAACGAACTGTCTGCTTAGGAAATAAGAAAATACGGAGAATACTTGAAGGGCGGCGGAGCGGAGGTGGCGGGCGCGGCAGCCGGGTACCCGGGAGAGAGGGTAATAGCAGGAGGGAGGTCCTGAGGAGAGGAGAGGAGAGGAGAGGAGAGGAGAGGAGAGGAGAGGAGAGGAGAGGAGAGGAGAGGGAGGAGAGAAGAGGGGTCGAATGATTCAGCACAAGGAGTTGGTGTAATGGCCTGGTCGGGTACGGGACGGGGGCGCTCGGACTGGCCCAGCCTTGGGCCCGGCCCCAGCCCACCGCCACATCCCGCCTGAAAGGGATGCAGCAGCCGACCCAAATACTTGGGGCTCCTGGGCACTTCCTCCCTCGGCCCTTCGCGCTTCGCTTCGCCTCGCTTCCTCCTCCAGGAGGAGCTGCTGCTGCTGTTCCTGCGCGATGGGGACGAACATCAGGGCTGCCAGGATAGGAGGGGTATACCGGGTACCGGAACTGGGTACCGGGACCGGGTACCCTCGCTGGCTTCAAACTTTCTATGTCGTGCACGCTCCCAAGGTCAACTGATTGCAGACGATATACCGCTTCGGTCAGCGCATCGTGGCGCATAGGAAGCTTCATCGATGCGGACCTCAACTAGACTAACAAGTGCCCCCCCCCCCCCTATTCCCTCTCTCTCTGCTCGTACTGCAGACTTGGAATGGCTGCATGTATGTATGTCTGGTCTGCTGTTCTGTCTCCGCCGGAATGGCCCGCGCTTTTGGCATGAGCGTTCGAGGGTCGCAGCCAGCGGTCCTGCGGCCTCTCAGCGCGGTATAACCGCGCCGAATAAATGAGCCTTGTCAGAACGGAGAAAACTCGCGAGGCCGCGGCGCATCCGTCATATCTCGCGCGCTGACTGGGCGGGAACATGCGGAGGCAGAGGGAGTCGATAAGCCCTACGGACCAGGTGATGGGGCTGTTTCCGATGAGAGATGAGGCATACGGCGTCATCCTCATCCACGACCAGCCACACGTACGACGAAGCACATCCCTCTCCATTCGTCGTCAAAACCAACAGCAAAATCAGCACAGTAAAAAAAAAATCAACCCAAGTTTTTTTTTTCAGCACCTCCTTTGGCTGTATTTGCGCTCTTCACTGCGGCAGCCACCGAAAGGGGAGGGGGTGAATTGCTCAAAATGTGTACAATAGTTTTTCAACCTTTTCTTTAACTTTTTCTTTTTTTCATTCTTTGTTTTGATTTTTCTTTTGATTTCTCTTGGAAAATTTCTATCACTTTTTGATAAATTTTGATCTCTTTCCTCCTACTCCCTTTCCTTTTAATTTTTCTCAGTTTTTTTTTCGATTTTTCGGATTTTTCTGTATTTTTCTTCAAGATTTTGTTTGGATGTTGATTTTTCGAAGTGATCCCCTTGGCCGCCACTAAAGGCTAGCTGGCTCATGAGCAAACTCTGGAATGCCTCGCGGTCGCGCGCGGCGGGAAGGTGGGCTCGCGCCGCTGCCAGAGCGGCCGCCCCCGCCGGGTCCACCCCCACCAGAGCCCCAGCCAGACCCGGCCACATGCCGGCCAGCGGCCGAGAGGCAACGGCTCGGGTTTAGTTGTGCGCGCACTGGACTTCCCACCGCAGTTTCATAATAAAAGCGTAGAGTCAGCGGGGGGAATTAAAGCGCGCCGTGGGGGAAGAAGGAGATAAAAGTGAAGGGGAAGCAGGAGGGGTGTGGGCGTGTGGGTGAAAAAAAAACGCGCGCGCGCGCACACACACACACGCACACACACCTGCTCTCCTGGGAGGATTATAGAGACGCGCTGTTATGCGCCCCGCCTCGCCCCGCCGGCGCCGTGTCAGCGCGGACAGTATCAGCAGCGCTGCCAGACCTGCCAGACCCGCTCGCCGTACACATTCAGCTCCATCCGTGTATAAAGGAGAGACCATGCGGACATGCGCGGCCGCGCTCGCCCAGGCTTTGCGTTATTTGCGATGCGCTCAGCGGGAAAGGTGAGTTGGGGGAAAAAGGGGGGGGGGAGGGAAATCGTGCGCGCGAACGCAAAAACCCATTCGTCGCGGAACTATTTCAATCCCGTGGCGCTTTTGCTCTTTGCCTGCTCTGCTGCCCTCCTGCTGCGAGTGCGCCGCGTGCCCCAGGTCGCGGGGCCGGGCGGCGCACAGTGCGGTGCGCGACCCAGTTCAATGGCAACTTTCAGCAGAGCCGCGGAATGATAACGGATGAACGCGGCGCGCCGTGCCGTTCAAGGGCAGCAGCGCGAGGGCTGCGTGCGGGTAGCGACTCACAGGGGAGCCGTTAACTTCGCACGCAGCCTCACCTACATGTATGAGGGGGAGTGGAGGGGGTGCGTGCGTGAGTGTGTGTGTGTTTGTATTATATACGGCTGCATCTCATGCTGGAACGCGACGGTTAATGCCGGTGGCAGGGGCAGGGAGGAAGGGGGCGAGGGGCGGGTCACTTCGAAAAATCTGTGTACGGCCCCTAAACAAAATCATTAAAGAAATAAAAATAAAAGAAATCAAGAAAATAAATCCGAAAAAATCCGAAAAATCGAGAAAAAAATGAACAAAAATTCGAAATAATTTTTTTTTAAATCAGAAAGAGTGAAAAGGGAAAAAAAAAATTATCAAAAAAAGATAAATTTTCCTTTAAAAATAATAAAAAAATCAAAACAAAAGCCATAAAAACACTGGAAACCCAAGTGTTTGAACGTCGCACACTTGTAGGTGAGCGAGGATTCATTCGTACACTTGGCCGCTTTAACGTGTGAATTTTCCTAGGATATTCACACGCGTTTGAGTGGCCTAGTGTACAAATGAATCCTCGCACACCTACAAGTGTGCGACATTCACACACTTGGATTCCCAGAGAAGTCAAGAAAATTAGTCCTTAATATTGTGTATATATATATATATATATATATATATATATATATATATATATATATATATATATATATATATATATATATATATATATATATGAATTTCCCCCCTCGGAAGGGGGCACCAGAAAGAGAGGGCGACAGGGAAAGAGGTGGTGGAAGGTGGGAAGCCGGCGGTGGGTGGAGGAGTTGATCAGGGAGGGTGGACTGGAGAAATTAAGAAAGTAGAGAAAAAGGGGTAGCGACGCCGACGTGGATAGGAAAAATGAGAAGAGAGGTGAAAGAGAAGTTTCGTCCGCACGGCGCCGCGCAGGTGAGAGGGAGAGAGCGTTCGTTTGCCTCCGCCTCCGAGGAAAGGGAAAGGCGCAGCGAGAGTGAGAGGGAAGGAAAAAGAGAAGCTACACACAGGGGAAGCTACACACGGGGGTGTCGAGGACGGTGCGAGGGAAAGAAGCAGAGCCAGGAACGGAAAGGGTTGAAGTGGCTCATCTCCGAGCAGCAAGGCCAAGTGGCTCGGTGAGTGCCGCGGCGCGGCAGCGGCGTTCGGTGGTGAGAGCTGTGGGCGAGAATAGGTAAGCATACACTGTGGCTGGGCAATTTAGGCGCACTTCCCTTGTACGATGACTCAAACTGATTGCAAGGGGAAAATCGATGACGGATAGAAAGTGGCTCATCGCGTTCCAAGATTTTTTTCAAGTGACATTTTTTTCTCTCTGGCTCTTGCACACAGTCTGCAGCACCGCAACACATACGCATACCCTGGCGCCAGCGAGCCCACTTGGAGAAAAAAAGGCCACTCCTTCTTGATGGAGGAAAAGCCATAAAACGAGACGAACGGCTTGCGAATAGCAAAGAGTGGCCGCGACAAGAGAGGATATGGATCTAGGCCCGAACAGACGAGTAAAGGGACGTAGCGGTCAGACGGATGGAGTCTCGATTTACCTCAAAAATAGAAACCGGCCAGAGAGCTGATTGGATACGCAGCGCAGTTTCCTTGTTTGCTTGTCAAGATTTTCAATTTCATTTTGTAACAACTGTTCCCCAATAATAGTAAGTCAGGCAGAACGCACGCTGCGTCGGAAGCAAGGCTATCCTGACCCTTACGGAGCACGATATGCTCTCTCGCTCTCTCTCTCTCTTTCTCTTTCTCTCTCTCTCTCTCTCTCTCTCTCTCTCTCTCTCTCTGCCACCCGCCGGATGTATGAATGATAACATCCCTTGCGGCTTTCCGCTGATTAAACTCAAGCCGAACTGCAAGGGGATTTATCTCATCACCTCGTCTCTCTCTCTCTCTCTCTCTCTCTCTCTCTCTCTCTCTCTCTCTCTCTCTCTCTCTCTCTCTCTCACCTCCCCCCCTCCCTCTGCGCTCTCTCTCTCTCACCTCCCCCCCTCCCTCTGCGTTATCGTTTCTGTGCGTCTGGGATTAATGATTTTCTTCTGAAATTGTCGAAGGAGGCAAGGCCGATGCACTTGAAGCGACCATCATGATCGGTAATAAACCGAAAGAGTGGGTCGCCCCACCCCATTCCTCCCCTCCCCACTCCTTCCTCGGAACGAGGAGGGTGTAATCCGACCGCCAAATCATGTCGTACAGACAGAGCTCCTCGGAGCTTAGGGTAGAAGCGGAAGAGAGAGACGGTAAAAAAAATTACAACTTTGACGAAATGACGTGGTCGTTACCGAACCCGAGAGTCGGGGCCAAAGCCGAGACCGTCGCCAAGCACAGCCCAAGCATGGCCATTCATTCCGATACTTATCGGCAACAGCACAGCCAGAGGGCAGAGATAGAGGGCGAGACATCGTTGTAAACCCATTTCGGCTGCCGGGCAACTTGAGATCATGTGAGATCATTTAGAACACTGTTAAAAATGTTTGAAATTTTATGACATTTTGTAGATCAATTTTAATGAAAGTGTTATAAAATTTCATGACACACTGAAATTCAATACAGTGTAATGAAATTTCATGATCATTTCATTACTCTGTTCTGAAATTTCATATCATCTGTAAATTCATTACTTTTTAGGAAATTTTCATGACATAACGTAGTATTGATTTCTGCCGCTAGATGGAGTTACGGTAACCGAATGGAATTTCTTGCGCGCGGCTGACCAGAAACGGCAGCGAGATGACCTCCACTGCCTATTTCCGATGCAATCGTCGTTGAGGACGATTCAGTCCTCACGTGCGTCCTTCAATTTTTGATCATCGGTAAACTTGGCAGCGTTCGAGTCTCTCGACCTATACCTCTGCGGAGGACAGCGGTTCAACATGATACTCTTTACCACATACTTTCATACTACGCATGATAAAACTTAGAAGAGTAATTGTTGGAAGAAATTTCCGTAATAATTGTGTGTTTTTGATTTAATGACACGTGTCATTAAATTTCATTACATAAAAATAATGAAAATTTCATTACATTGTCATGAAATTGTAATGAAAATTGCTTCATTACAATGTAATGAAAATGTAATGAAATTTTTTTCACAGTGAAGCCATTGCGGGGAGAGCAGGGGATGGCGCATATTAATGTCATTAAATTATAAGAAAAGTTGAATGTTGAACTCATGAAATTCTCCTTGCTTTGGGTTTTCCATCGCAGTTTGCTATTTACATCACCGCGGAGAATAGGACTGCAAACGACGGGTTCTGTTTTAAAATCTGCGGAGTCGCCCAGAGCCCGGCGTAGGAGACGGAGTCAATAATCCTGCACGGTTGAAAATAACAGTCGTCAAACTCTACACTACTTTAGTTCAGACTAACCATGCCAATTAAGCTTCTGACCAAAAAGAAAAAAAAATAGTCTACACAGTATCGACTAACTTAAAAGGCACCCCTGAAATAGCCTCGTGTATTTGTGAGCCATCGTATCTCATCCTAATTTAGAAGCATACACATGGATGGGTGTAATGGGTACGGGAAGAAAGCGAAACCAAATAGCGAAGGGGAAAAGCGGAGAGAGAGAGAGAAGGGGACCGTAAAAGCAGCGCGGGAAGAGATAAAAGCCTCGAGGTGGAGAGCGGCGTGGCGCGGCGTGGCGCGGAGGGGCTGGTGAGGAGGAGAGGAGCCGGGGGAGGCGGCGGTGCGGAGGGAAATAAGAGGGAGGGGGAGGAGGGGGAGGTTCGTGCATTATGGGGCTCGCAGGCTAATTGAGAGGGCCTCCTCCACGTTCCCCGCCGTTCCTTTCAGGTTGTGTTACTCCTTACAACAGCGCGAGGCATCAATTAATTATTCGCGCCTCAACGAGTCCGGTAAAAAGAGAAAAAAAATGATTACAGCGAAAGAAGCTGGGGAAAAAAAAAGAACTCGAGAAAATGGGGGGAGGTAAAGAGTTGAGAGGCGGCGGTGCCGGAGCACCTATTGCAAATATACACCGCGTTCCCCGGATGGAAGGGGAGTGTGGCTTCATCAAAGGGTTTGGGAGACGCGACATCACCGCTGCATGAGGCGCGCTAGCAGCGAGAGTGGAGGAGGCGGCGGGCAGCAGGGTCAGGCCAGCGGAGGCAGAAAGGGAGAGACAAGAGAGCAGACACAAGGGGGGGGGGGGACAGCGCGCACGGATGTGTGCCCATATTCTGTTAGTAGTGTGTGCCGGGCTGGGCCGGGCCGGGTAGGGCTTCCCATTGTTGTCCCTTATCTGACCACACGTCTGGCCCGGCCCGGCCCGGCCCGGCCCAGCGAAGGACACCGCCACTCCATTCTCTGGTCGGGCCGAGCAGCAGCAAGCCAGTCCATTCAACCAGACCCGAACCGTGCGAGCCGCGCCGCCGCCGCGCCGGACGGGCGGGCGCCCATAGCAGCCGCGCGTCTGATTCCGAAGATCGCTCGCCGCTCGTCCCTCCGTCCTTGTCGCACCTGAGGCGGTGCCTGCACCTCCCTGTGGTGGGAATGGCACCCGTGTGTAAGACAAAGACGGACGCAATCTACGGAATCTGAGGGGCGCGGAGCCCCCGGGACATAGGCAGCCCCCGCCCGTGACGCGCACGCGAGCGCTGCGGGCCTGCCTACCCTCCCGACCGCAGGCGCACTGGCAGGAGACCATGCGGGGGTGCGGCGTCTCCGCCCCGCTCCGCCCCGCCCCACCCCGCCCCGCCCCGCCCCGCCCCGCCCCGCCCCGCCCCGCCCCGCCCCGCTCCGCCTCGCCATGCCGCCGCGCTTTTTGCTCGCCCGATTTATGGAAAATACTTACGGCGCGATAGAAAGTTTGGTTCGGCCGATGGTGCAGGCCTCTAAATCCCCCCCCCTCCCCCTGCGGACTCCGTGCGCAGCCCCTGTGCCGTCACGCTCCGCCTCGCCTCCGCGATCGCCGCCACCGCCGCTGCGGCGCAACTTCACACTCGTTCGTTAAGGGAAATAATTCCCGGCGGGCGAGATGCGGGGCCGCGGGGCTGCGGGGCTGCGGGGCAGCGCGCCGCCAGGTGGGCCGGGTAATGATGTGGGGACGGTGCGCCGCGCCACGCCACGCCGCGCCACGCCCTCGCCATTTCGCGCACCGCCGCGCCCGTGCGCCGAATTACTTCTCGCACAGACCAAAAAGCGAGAGCGCCAGCAGCGCTTTGGCGATGGTAAAAGGCGAGGGCGCTTCTCTGTGTGAGTGTGTTAGTGTGAGTGTGTGTATGAGAGAGAGAGAAACAGAGAGAGAGAGAGACCGCGCATGGTTATGTGTGCCTCCCGAACGTAGCGGTGGGGACGGGTTTAGCTCTGCCTGGCGGCTGCTAGCTGTGACTTGAGTTGTCGAGGTGCGAGGATGGCAGGAAATGTCCACAAGGTTCGAACCGGATCCTAATTTTCATTTTCCCTGACTTCCAGACGGCAAAATCGCGTTTTTCCCCGACTTTTGGGGGCGCACAAGAAACCAATAGGGCAAGTAAAAGGTGAATAATTAAGGCAAATATTGCGAATGAGAACAAAAAAAAATATTTCACCCAATCTTTGGAGTTTTCCCTGACCTCGATCGAATTTCCCTGAGTTTTCCCTGATTTCCAGTTCGTTTTCATTTTCCCTGACTTTTTCCCTGTCTTCCCTGATTTCCCTGACCGGTCTGAACCCTGGTCCCGGTCCTGTGTTGGAGAGCGCCTGGTACTCACATGCGACGTGGAGGTCCCCTGCCACCATCTCGGTGTGGAAGTTGGGCTGGTCCGCAGACACTTCGCACCGGTACCTGCCCGCCATGTTCAGCCGGACGGACTTCAGGACCACCTGGTGGTCGTTCGACAGGCTGACCTGTAGTCACAAAAAAACGAAAAACGTTAGACATGCTTAGAGAGAGTCTTTATCGTCTCAATTTCGCTTTTCAATAAACGGTAATATAAGTTTTTATGCATTTGAGTTCGATGAATATTTTTAGTTTTGCGAAGCAGAGAGCAGGAGCCAAAGGGAAACGGTTGGATGTCGATGTAGAGCAGAGGAGCGGCGTTCGAGAGAAACTACCAGAAATTGAGAAAGCAAACAAGATTATAAAGGCAACTCAACGGAAAAGAAGGAGTTTGTACTTAATTAGTGGACAAGGCGGGGCCGGTACTCGCCTCGCCTGACCTTCCTCATTGGGGCATTAATAAGAGGCCTTGGTGAATTACAAGTTAAAGTGCTGCCGCGGGCGGTACCCGAGAGAGGACCACCGGACCAGCAGCAGGGTCAGACCAAATTCCCATCTCGTCCTGTTTTTCTTTCATCCATAAAGGAACACAAGCATGAAATCCAGAATAGAAATAAGAAGGAGCGAGGGACAGAGAGAGACACGCAGAGTGCGAGATTTCGGAGGCAGAGCAGAGAAAGTCAACGCGCTTTGCGGACGCCACCGTCACCAAGTGGTTAGCGACAAAGTGAGAGGAGGCCGAGGCGCACCACAAGAGGCAGGGGAGGGGAGGGGGGGGGGCGTGCAAACACAGGGACAGATAGGAGGAGACGGCGAGGAGGACCAGGCCCGGGCGCGCCCGGCCGGCACTTTGAGGACGACATGCAGACGCTATATATTACATCGGGCGGGTTGACGCCAAGAGATGGCATGAAATGCCGCAGATTGATTTATAGGCGAGGGCCGGTCTCCGTCCATGTGTGCGAGCGAGTGTGCGTGCGCGCGGACACGCAGTGCGAGGGCGGGGCGGCTGGATGTGGTGTTTCTATGCGCTGTGGTGTGTCAAGTTGGAGGGAGGGAGGGAGGGAGGGAGGGAGGGAGGGAGGGAGGGAGGGAGGGAGGGAGGGAGGGAGGGAGGGAGGGAGGGAGGAGCACACGCGAGAACAAGGCCGAAGCAGTCGAAGTTGCCAAGCGGCCGCCGACGCTCATAAAGCAGAAAACACTGTAACCGGAGCGAAACAAACGGAAACACACCCGCGATGGACGCGACATAACCGACTTGTCGGAAGCAATCATCAATTCCCGTTCATCGGAAATACAACCGAGTTCTCTTTCGATAAATAATTTTCCGGCAAATACGATTGGACGCGGCTCCGAATCCCAATCGTTATTCCGGCCGCGTTGTGTCGGACGCCTTGTCGGGCATTTTAATATAGCGAGACCAAAGTCCGGCACCCCGGCCCCCAGCCTACAACCCCGCCCCACCCAGCCGCGGCGCGCTAGCCCAGATCTGGTCCAGATCGTAGATAGCTACTAAATGTCTTTACTTGCGAGTTATGCCAGCTCAACATCCTTCCACCCCTGTCCCCCGCGCCCGTCCCCGATATGCGCCCCTCCCCCACCCACCCCGCCTGCCCGGTGCTGACCCGGAGAGCGCGGGGGGTGGTTAGGGTGGGGTTCCGAAGGGCTGATGGTGTCAGTAATGAATTCAGCTCTTTCCCTCCCCCGCCCCTCTCTCCTCCCTCCCATGAGCTCCATTAGGGGATTAACACCGATAAATTTCGTGAGCACAATTATATGCGGGGATACGGGAGGTGGTGGGGCGCATTTTTACACATTTTTGCAATGCGACAACGCTTACCTGCTTCGTGACATTCCCCCGCACATCTGAACAACTCTTGCTACACGAAATAAAACGGTTGATTCATTTCTCGTGATATTTCGTGTTTTTCATTTTCTCTCCAACTTTGCCGTGGCCCTGTATCTTTCACGTGACGAATTGACTCGAGCCAACACAAGAGGAAAACTGCAAAACTCCTTTTTTTTTACGAGCGCAAACAATGACATCTCAATTGGCAGCATCGCATGCGCATTCCAAACTCATGCTTTAACATTGCCGTGGAATGGATGGAGTGCAGGACGAAGAAAGATACGAACAGGCGGGGTTTTCGGCGAGGTAGCAGCGGCGGGATACGAAATAAAGTGGGCAAGAGAAGATAGAGGGGGCAGCGAGCGAGTGACGGGGCGAAGGGGAAAAATGGGGGGGGGGGAGGTCGGCCGCGCCCAAACGTGTTCCCCTACCCCAACCCCACTACCGGCCGGTCCATGACGGCACAACAGGAAAAGAGAGGAGATAGTAGCCAAGTTACAGCAGCTGTACCGACGAGGAGGCAGGGCAGGGCGGGGCAGGGCAGGGCTGTCCAGCCAGCCCCCCCCCCCCTCCTATCCCAGCGCCGCTCACAGGCCACTGTCCTCGACAGCCCCGCCAATTTGCAAAGCAGACAGCGAAAGGCGGGGTGGGAGCGAGATGGGGTTAGAGAGAGGGCGGGGAAGGGGAGAGGGATGGTGCAGGAGTCGAGAGGGAAATGTAGGACGTAAGGATGCGTATAGTTCGTTGTTGAGGAGCGGTTCCGATGTGAGGCAAAGACTTGAAAAGCGATCACGCGCCCCGCGCTCGATGGCTTAGGGGTGATGAAGGAGGCCAGCCAACAGGCAGCTGTACGTAGGTACCTACGTATGTATGCACATGTGTGTGTGTGTGTGTGTGTGTTTAAAGAAAAGACGAGGAAAGGAGGAGGGCTCGCGAGAATCTAAGCAGAGCAGCTGTAGATACGATCTGGTGCTGCGGAAGAAATTGAAATTGGACAAAACAGAGGGTGAAATATAGCGGGCCCGTGTTCCGACAAACGTGTCCGGCGTGTTGACACCGCACAAGTTAGGGATCCTTGCGGCGGCTGGGGCCAAGCTGGGGGCGCGGGGGGCGGCACGCGGGGGCGGGCCTCAGACGTGCTACAAGCAGAGACGGGAAGTCCACACGCGCACGAGCAAGAAGGGCGCCTCCTCAACATCTTTCGAAACGGTGCTTCCTGAGAGAGAGAGAGAGAGAGAGAGAGAGAGAGAGAGAGAGAGAGAGAGAGAGAGAGACTGCGCGTGGTGCTGTGGGGCGGGAGGAACTACACGCGCGAGTACTGCTGCGCCTTGCATTGTCGTGCGACCACCGTCCTATACCATCCTCCTCCAGCCGCGCTGCCGCTGCCGTCCCGGCGGAAAGTGCAATCGGTGTGGCAGCCGCAGCCATAACGTCCCACGGCCTGCTGCGCCCCGCGCCGCCGCGCCCCGCCCCGCCCCGCCCCGCCCCGCCCACCACGCCGCGCGTCATGCCATTCAGCCCCCAATGAGATCCGGGTGTGAATGGCTCCGGCTGATCACCATTGTCCCCGGGGACAGTTGCTGCTTTTGTGCGTCCAGAATTATGTGGAGGGGAGAGAAGGAAAAATAAGCACCGCGAGACGTGTCCCCAATGAAATGTGAGAGGGAGGGGAGAGGAGGGGAGTGGGAGTGAGGACTCGCAGTGCGAGCTGTCACTCCCCGAAGGCTGAAGGCTGCAAGCGGCCGGGGCGGGCCGACGGGCCGGGCCGGCCGGACCCAGTGCCGACGTATCTCTCGCGCCTAGATGCCTTCCCCTGACGTCCCGGGAGGCTTCCCCCCCCCCTCCTTCCCCCCCTGTCCTCGCACCCACCCTGCGCGGCGTTTGACGGGCGGATGGGGCGAGACGACGAGGGTGATATGAAAGGCACGCGAGAAAGGACGGGCCGAGGGGGCATCCACTCGTGTATTAGTCGGGTCACTTGTCTAGTAATAGATTTTGTAATACCCGTAATATTCGTGTATTAGGCGTAATAGATGTAATATCTCTGTAATAGCCGTAATAAATGAGTAATAGGTGTAATAGTCGCGTAATTGGTGTAATAGTTGTGTAATATAATGTAATAGGTGCGTAATAGCACGTATTTGTTTTGTAATAGATGGTAATATTCACGCAGCAGTTGAGAAATGCGGTTAAATATCGTCTGGGACGTCAGATTTTTCTAATTTACTCGGCACTCTCTCCCTTGGAGTCATTTGTCGTTCCTTGGTCATTCCCTATGGAAAAGGTAGGGGTGCAGCTGGGGAGGGGGAGGGGGACATAAAAGTCGGACGATACCTGGAACACGGAGGCAAAACGCAAGGTGGCCGGCGCAACGAAGAGTCGTTGTCGTTGGGGCGTGATTGGCGGGCGGGAAGGCACAGTGCTTCTCCCTCTCCCCCTCCCCCTCCCCAGCTGCACCCCTACCTTTTCCATAGGGAATGACCAAGGAACGACGAATGACTCCAAGGGAGAGAGTGCCGAGTAAATTAGAAAAATCTGATGTCCCAGAGACGATATTTAACCGCATTTCTGAACTGCTGCGTGAATATTACCATCTATTACAAAACAAATACGTGCTATTACGCACCTATTACATTATATTACACAACTATTACACCAATTACGCGACTATTACACCTATTACACATTTATTACGGCTATTACAGAGATATTACATCTATTACGCCTAATACACGAATATTACGGGTATTACAAAATCTATTACTAGACGAGTAGTCCAGTATTCTACTCCATCTTATAAACGAATGAAAACTTTTTCCGAATTACCAAAATACGGAGGAAGAGAGAGAGAAAGATAAGCAATAACTAACAGTGAAGGCAGATAGGTAACAATTTCCCATAGCGGATTCCTCATTACTACGTGCTACGTGGTGTATACAGTATCCACTATTGGCAGTCACTACTGCGGAAGTTCATCCCACAATACTTTGGCGCGAAATTTCAATGGTAATGGAGGTGTATTAGTTTTGTAATAGTCGAGTATTACCTGTAATGTGAGCATAATAGCTGTAATAGATGCGTAATAGTCAGGTAATAGAGGTAATAGTAAGTAATACATGTAATATCCGTAATAGAAATGTATTAGGCGTAATAGAAATCTATTACAAGTAATAGATGTATTAGGGAGTAGTCGGGCCGCGATATTTGGGAGTGGATGCCCCCTCGGGACGGGCCGAAAGAGGCGCGAGTCACAAGACTGAGATAAAGAAAAATAAATTGGAAAACCGTCCGCACGCGCGCGCGCGCCTTCTCATGCGGAAGATTTAAAAGAAAATTATATCGCACAGCAGACGAAATGCCCCCCCCCCCCTCCCGTACTAGTCTCTGCACGCAGCAGCAGCGTTGCTCGACCCACCGCGGGACCGCCCTCGTTGGCGGCTTCCTGACACGTCCTGCGCTCACTATCTGACTGAAAAGATTTCCAGGGAATCCCCCAGACGGGTAGCGCAGCGGCAGCACTGGGGCGGGCGCACTGCTGGAAACAGCACCCGCCCCACCCGCACACCCGCTCCGGGTTTTATCAAGACGTGCCAGTGGAGCTTCATTCCGGTTGCAGCACCGCGTGCCAGCGGCGGGGCGGGCCGGGGCTGTGGTCATCAGGGGCGAGCGACAACCATCGCCAAAAACACCCAGTGCTATAAAAAGAAAAAAAATATATTAAAGAATTAAGTCGTTGGTGTCGCCCAAATTAATTCATTATTCACGTGTAGAATTAATGCGCGTCTGATAAAAAAAAAGCAGGTGCACTAATTTTTTAGCCGTACAGGCGCAGCCAATTTTGAACGTACGGCGTTTTTCTGCAGCTACCCTCACTGGAAAAACAAAGATAGGACTTAATGCCTTTCTAGGGGTGTGAAATTTTGATGCCTTTGCAAAGGCACGAAATTGTCCAAAGGCATTGAAATTTAACATCTTTGGGCACTTTTAATGCCTTTGCAGGGGTGCTATTTTTTATTGCCTTGGTAAAGGCATTAAAACCCTTCTCGTCCTACCTTTGTTTTTTCCAGTGCTGCTATTTATTTTTCCACTGCTTCAAGTGTTTAGCCGTGGTGCACATTTTTCACCTCTAATTTCACCTGCGCGATTATTTCTTTGTGTGTGTGTGTGAAGTTAAACAAGAAAATACGAGAATGAGCAGTGATGCGTGCAAGAATGAAGGCCCGCACCGCGTGCGCTAACTAGCAAAAGTGATTGAAGCATTAAAAGCACAGATAACATCTTGTAAAACAGGACGGTGGAAATGGGGGCACGAAAGGACACTCGGATGGAGTTGGGGTGGAGGGGAGGCGAGGGCCGGACGTAGAAATAGGATACACACACTCTCACACATACAAGCAAAGGGCGATGGACAAAGGCGCACTTCATCTTACTTTGGGGGCGGGGCGGGACGGGGAAGGGCGGAGGCAAGGCTGAAGGCTGTCCACAACTAGTGCGCTGCGCTCCGCCGCCGCCGCGGAGCACAGAGCAGAGCCATGTTTCATTCCGTCTGATGCCCGCCTGAAAATCTTGTCGCTGTGGTACCTGCTGCTTTGCGCTGCCATGCAAGCTCAGAGGGTGTACACCGTACAACTGCGTTAAGTCTTCGTCGCAAAACGGGACGAAACACATACTGCTTTACATTTTTTAACTCGGGGAGTTGATGATTATGGGCGCTGATGCATGTTGTTAATTTTATTTTAAATCACCCAATGAGAGTCTCTGCAAACAGCGACGAGCTCTGCAGAGCCCTCCCGCAAAACTGGTCAGTCGTCGTCTTAACGCGTTCCTGAATAGTGGCTCAGCGCTCCGCTCCAGTGTCCCGGGTGTGGCGGGGTGTGGCGGGGCGGTGCGGGGCGGTATGGGACTGGACCCCACTCACCCTCACTCAGGGCGACTCAAAGCGACGCTGATCACGTCTTTACCCTGGCTGGCCCCTACACGCGCCCCCCCGGGTCACAAACAAGCTATCGGATGAGCTCCGGGCCGCACAGGACCGATCTGCTTTCACTCGCGCGCCGGGAGGAGCGGGCAGCGCGTGGGCGGGGCACCGGGCACCGGACCGCAGGGCACCGCATAGGCCACCGCTGGACACCGCAGGCCACACAAGCACACAGCGGGCATTGTTGGAAAATACCACGGTAAATGCCTACGGTACGCACCGTAAATTTGTTACCTTGTCCCGGACCGTAATTTTTGACTACGGTCTGAATCTTACGGTACACACCGTAGCCTGCAAATATGTTGGGGAAGTTCAATGGAGCACATTCCATCCACAATGAAGTACAGTCCTTACCGTAAGGATACGTTACGGTCTGACCGTACACGAAAACTACGGTGCGGACCGTAGGCATACCGTAATTCCCTACGGTATTTTTAACAGTGGGCTGCCGCCCACAAGCCTCCCGTGTGTTTCACGTGCGTCGAATAAACACATACGGAACAAGAAAGTGCCGACAATCGCCGATGATTTAATCGCAGAGAAACCCCCCCCTGCTCTGATTAGAAGGCGGCTGCTCGCGCGCGCACCCGATAGGAGGTTTAGCGAGAGGGCCGGTGGGGGGAAGGGGGGGGGGGGCTGGCCCAGGCCCTGCTAGCAGGAGGGAGGGGAAGGGCCTCGTAAGCCGCCAGTGATCGGCCCTCCTTTGGGTCACCTCTTCGGGTGTGGATCTGCCGAGGCCCCGGCCCTGGCCCTCAGCCAGCCAAACCCTTTCGCGCGCGCAAGCACCCACAAAAAGGCCTTCTCCCACACACCCACACCCACATACACACACGCATACACTGCGCATGAGCGTGAGGAACACACACCCCAACAACTTCACCAAGTGGAAAATTATTCAGAAAGCAAAGCGAACAATATGTTTGAAGGGCGCGCCCCTCAAACAGTCCGAGAATAACAGTAACACGGGGCACGTTGGTGCGGAATGGCACCGACGGCTGCCTTCTTACGGTGAACGGGCGGCGAGCGGCGAGGTGTACCGTACCGTGGGAGGAAAGGGAAGCGCTGATGCTTGTTGCACGTATTCTTGGTTATTTCTTCGCGTCCAGTTACCCCTAAGACATAGTGTCCAGTTAGACCGTGTTGTCAGTCCCTGCAACTCGCAGCGACTGCTCTTGAGGGTAAGACCGGTATTGGCGGAGGGGCAGGGCGAGGCCACACTGTAAAACAACAGCCTCTGGTATGGAGCCAACGACGGAGACCGTACCCCCTCGAAAAATGAGTTTTCTCGATGAAAGTACGGTTTTCTTCCGAATTTCGTTCCGTATCTTGCCATACCTTAACGAAGAACCTGGCTTTTTTATGGGCAAGATGTGGAACGAATGTGCGGAACGCCGTTACTGACTCCGTACCGAAAACGGCAACCACCTGAAAAAAATTAGCGGGAACTTTTCCTCACTCTCACCGTACCCCCTATTTTTTTTACATGGGTCTTATGGGATAATTTACGGAAATCAGGAACGGAAGTGACCGTAATCCAAAATTACGGCATTTTTTTCCGTAGTGGAGACCGTGTTTTTTGTCACCAGTGCACAAGGTAAGAGATGCGTTATAACAACCAGCAAGGTGCTATTTATATATCCTTATATGCGTCCCGCGAGTACCACACGTGACATGCTAGTGCAGGAGCCACAGTCGGCGACAGCCACATTTCTATTTTCACGTACACCCCTCTCGTCACTCAACGCAGACACACACACACACACACACACACACACGCACACACATATATGGCAGTCCCTCAGCAGGAAATTAAACGCCAAGTGCGACTCCGCTGCGGTGCTCCGGATGACTCTCTGGGCGGCTCCGTTCGTGGCTGCGATGCACAGGACATTCTCCCATTAAAAACTCTTAAACTTGAAAATAAATTCGTCTCCTTCGAGGGGGTAGTCACTTTGAAAAATCATGATACGGCCTCAAATCACTAAAGTTGAAAAAAAAAATCAATATCAAAACAAGAAGAAACACACAGAAAAATCCGAACAATCAAGAACAAATGAACAAAACACTGAAAACAAAATATGAAAAAAAATGGGGAAAATATCTAACTTTGTCAAAAAATGACAGAAATTTTCCTTGAAAAATCAAAACAAAAATCAAAATAAAAAATTTAGACAAAAAATAAAAAAAATATCGAGTCAAAAATATCATTGTACACGCATTGATTGATTCCCTTCTCGGTCTCCCTTGCCGCTGTGCAGTCGGGGCGTTTCGGATATCACGCACCGGGTGTTTCAGAGAAGGCGCAGGTGCGAGCGGGTTTTCCTACTCGTTCTACCCGCAAGGCACGAAAGCCCCTGGGGCAAGCAAATCCGACGGTACCTGCGTCTTCTCTGAAACACGCTGAAGATATGCCTACACTGTTAATTTTGGGAGCTCTGAAATTGAACGCCAAGGGTTTTAGTGGCCGTACGTCAAACGCGTACAACACGCAACACTGTAGGATTGCGCGAACGATGACAGCACCCCTTCGGCCGCCGAAGTTCGGCGTACAGACAGCACACCTGCTTTAGACAATGGCACCGAGAAACACCGAGGGTGTGCTGTTATATCGCACGCCAGTGGTTCGGTTTTGCATGTGTACGCCTCGCGGGCGTATGATCATTGTACGCCTTGGCGTACAGTTTTAGAGCTCCTTAAATAAACATTGTACCCGCCCAAGGGGACCACGGTGCCTTCCAGCTGAAGCGGACAGGCCCACCTTAGAGCAGTGACGTGTTACGTGCAGTTAAACACCCAACACCGTTAAGGAGTTGTTGGGGGTCGCCGAAAGTTGACCGACTCCTGACTGGACGGAGTCCGCTCAGCACGAGCGAAAGCAATTACCGCGCCAGCGAAGCAAACAAACGACGACAAACACAAATTTGTTAGGTACATCGTTTCACCTCGGGCTGGAAGGCCCAAGGTGTTAGCTCGGCCTTGACAACAAGGCGCCGCGCCCAGCCGCCCTCTCCCCGCCTGATAAAAAGCCCAACTCTTTTCGGAGAGAACGCTCAATGCCACCGCGGACAGCGTGAAAGGCGCTCTCTCTCTCTCTCTCTCTCTCTCTCTCTCTCTCTCTCTCTCTCTCTCCTCTCTCTCTCTCTCTCTCTCTCTCTCCCTCCGCTAAATCCAACCCACCTCTCTGAAAAGCTCGGGTTGCCACCGCCGCGTTAAAAAAAAATAACCCAAAGTAAACGGTGTGTGAAAAAAATTAATCATGGAGCGAAATGTGTCCCCAGGTCTGGCGTCAGGCGGTGGCCTGAAAATTATTAAGTGGGAATAATTGTCTTGGCCTGCGCCGCTACGCTGCGCTCACACCCGGAGGACCCGGAGGACCCGGAGCCGGGGACGGAGCCGCCACCACACCCCAGTGGCCAACGGCGCCCGCCAAGCTGTCCGGAGGAATTAGGATCCCCGCATAAAAACGAGCTGGGCATATGCCACTCATGGCCCAAGTGGAGAGATGGGGCCTGTGGCTATGCGGTGTACCGTGGGAGAGATGAGAAAGAGGAAGAGAGACAGAAATAGATAGAGACAGAGGGGTGGTGGTGGAGAAAGCGGAAAAGGTTTGGTCCCACAGAACTTGGCCGGTGTTGGGTGAACGGTGGGACCAACCAACAACGGCGAGGAATTCAAAATACCGGTTAGCAGAAGCAGAGAGGGCGGTGAGGCGAGGAGGGGCTGAGAGTGAGAGAGATAGAGAGAGAGAGGGAGAGAGAGAGAGAGAGAGAGGAGAGAGAGAGAGAGAGAGAGAGAGAGAGAGAGAGAGGCCATCCGCACCCCAGTAGTACCGCTTCGCTGTTGTCATCGTGAAAGGTATTCCTTATAATTGGCGCTGCAATACATTTTGGTCGACCGCGGCGCGCGCGGAGATAGTCGGCGCGGTCACCCCCTCCCTGACCGAGGGAGCGGCGCGGCGGCGGAGGCAAACATTTCTGCAGTCGGCCGCACCCACCCCGCCCCACCCCACCCCGCCCCGCCCCGGACCATATTCCGCCTTTTGTATTGACTGGGAGGGGGTGGGGGCATCATAATAATGCCAGTGACCGCAATTCGACCCATGTAAATGTCCCCGGCGCTGCCTCGCTCTCTCTCTCTCTCTGCTCTTCCCTTGCTCGGCCGTTTCTCCCTCCATTTTATATTTCCTCCCATCCTTTTTCAACTCTTTTCATGATTATGCCGAATTCCGCTCTGGGTCCTTCCCCCCCACTCCCTTTCCCAACCCTCTTCCTCAGCGAACCTCTTCCCCCCTCAGAGCAACTCCGCCACCCACAACTCCTCTCGGCTGCTAAAGCGCGCCACTGTAGACCCACGAGCGTCACAAGCCAGAAAGAATAGGCGAGGACCGGACTGACTGAAGGGCGGAACACAAGCAGTGGCCCTGACTAAGACTAATGAGCTTACCGCACTGGGAACCGAAGTGTGTGCTTCGCACTCAGTTATTGCAGCATTCAGCATATGTCGACGAGCACACTTATAACCGTGTGCTTTCAGGCACTTATTTAGGGAGATAGAGGTAACCAGAGGGCTCTGCCTGCGCAAGTGCGAGCCTCTAGCACACAGAGTGCTTGCACAGTGACACTGTTGTTATAAGGAGTGTGCTTGCGGGCACGTTGTAATAACACTGATCTCATCATATACTGTACTTCAATTTCCACAGTTGCTAAGCTGCCACGGCAGCGAAATTTATTTCGATTTTCGTTTTAAATTTGATTTTATTATTATGACACAACGAAATGTTGATATTAGAAACTATTCCGTACCCTGAGGGGTAGTTTTACACCGAATCAGAAAGCACAGGCCTGTTTCAGAGCCATAGCGTCCCCGCAGGTCCAGAGGCGCACCCGCCCCCACCCCACCACCCCCTCGGGTCGTTCGAACGGGGAGGCGAGACACGTTTAATGTTGTTTCGCCGGGCCGCTGGTGTCGCGGCTGGTCGAGGTTCATCCCCGCGTAATTACACGGGCCGCGTAAGCCACGCCGCGCCGCGCCACGCCCTACCCGTACCCAACCCTCGTCATGCAGAGCAGCAGCAGCGGGGAGGAGAAGCAGCGCGCGGTCTTACACGCAGACGACTTCATTTTGGGCCGAGCCGGGCCGAGGCGAGCGGCCAGCGGCAGCGGCCTTTAAGTGCCAAGGAATGTTTTGCCCTGTAACGGCGTCCTATATTAATTGTGCGCGTCGCCACCATAAGCCCGCCTCCTCCCCTCCTCCCCGACCCTCGCCCTCCACCACGCCTTCTTTTCCTCTTTCTCCCTCTCACTCTCTCCCACTCGTTTCTTCCGGAGGAACAGGCAGAGAACTAAAAGTTTTCAGCAGGAGGCTGCTGGGTGAAGCTTGCCCCTCCGCAACCCCCCCCTCCCCCCCCTCTTCCCCATCACCTCCCTACACCCGCCCCTTCCGCCCTTCAACCCTCCGGGGCAGAAGCATGGTAAACAACTTTGCCGAGCGGAAATCACACTAAGGGAGTGATGGAAGAAGAACTCGGCCATCAGCGCCGTCACTGGCGCCCCGCCGCCTGCCCGGGACAGGAAGAATAAAATTTATGAAAAACAGACCGGAAGTGCAGCAGGAATGAGGAGGAGAGGGCGGGGGTCTTTCACACGACTGACGGCGCAGCGCGAAGGCACCTCTCTAATCTGACGGCCAGCCGGCCCGGCCGCGGCTCCTTTCATTCCTCCAACGAGACTCCGGACGATGAGTCCCCCATCTGGCAACTCCTCCGAATCCTTTCAGTCGCTTTTCACCTCATCTGCACACTGAAGAATGCCCTAACACTCAGGAGCACGGGAAATACAACTTACGCGGTGCGGTTGAGCACACCAGCAAAAATCAAATTAAAAATATGCTAAAGCGAAAACAAGCAAAACTCGCGTGGTGTGGATACCCGTTCGCATCCTCAGTGGGGCAGTCCTTCCTCGTCCAGCATCGCTCCACTCCCCTCCCCCTGTACCCGCACTCCGGCCACAAGTTGTTCCGATATTAGTTTCTAAGTCGTTTGCGTCACGTTGGCACCACGCCTCGGCCCAACAAATCCACACTTATTTGCGCCATTCAAAACGAAGAAAAAGGGGGAAAAAAACAAATACAGTACTAAATCTCCTTAGAGAAAAAGTTGCGAAATGGATCTAGTAGTATTGTAGCCGATTACGGTCATACTTTCCCGCTGACCGAGGCCGCTGGACGCTGGGGCTCCTGCGATTGTTTTTAGGGGACGCGGCGGCCGCAGTGTGACCCCCCCAAGGCCGTGCTGCGCCCCGCCGCGCCCCGCCGCGCGCCATGGGCTTACAGCAACGGCTTTGGCCGGCACTCTGAAAATTCTGGTATATTGCGACGGCAAATTGTTATCTTATGTGTGTGAAGGTCTGGGAGGGACATAGGGGAGAGCGAGAGAGAACACACGAGCAGGGGAGGGGGGCGGAGGGAGGGTAACATTACACTGCTGCAGGAACTCTGCAGTGGCTGGCTTCATTTTATTAGGTGGAAGCGTAGTTCTTGGCGAGGTTCTTGGAGGGTTTCGCTCTACGTGGAAAGAACGCGCGTAGCGTTGATGCACAGAGTCAAGGACACATTTTTTTTTAATGAAAATATATAAAACAAACTAAAGGTGGTCAAAGGGCACGGCACGTAATGGAAATGACTTGGCGGCACTTTGGGGCAGCAAAACCGAGAACGGCGGCCAAAACATACGAAACGCGGTAAGTGGAGAAATTGTGGCCCCGCAAAGTCGGGCGGACTAATTGGGCGCAGCCCTTATGGGTGCTCGAGCACACACATACGCCTTGCCTTCTCTCTTCTCTCTCTCTCTCTCTCTCTCTCTCTCTCTCTCTCTCTCTCTCTCTCCCTCTCTCCCTCTCTCTCGCCCCCACCCATGTTCACCATCGCAAATGCATGGAAAGACCCCAAAAAGGCCGCCATACAGATCCCAGGGGAGGCACGGCGCGGCGCAAAACGCTCTCTGGGAGCGGAGCCGGCCGTGTGAAATAACGGGACCAAAAGCGGGCGCCAAGTATCGAGCCAAATGAACTCCCCGCCGCCCCGCCGGACCCACACTCGCTGTACGGCCCAAAAGCCGGTCGTCCGGCCCGAGCCGAGGAAGGTCATCAGTCCGCAATCGCCCCACGGAAGAGCACCAATTTTTTTCCCCCGTCCCCTTTTCGGCATATCGCCGCGCCACGCCATCGCACGACCCGCGCCTCGCCAAGCCATGAGGAGTAGTAGCGGGGCGGGGGGTGGGGTGGGGGAGAGCGGGGCGAGGAGGCGAGGAGAGCGGGGAGGAGAGCGGGGAGGAGAGCGGGGAGGAGAGCGGGGGAGGCGAGAGCGGCCACTCTCCAGTTCCACTTGATGTGTCCTGGTGGTGAGCCCCCGTACGGCCCCCGCACGGCCCCCGCCCCCGGCCAGGCCAGCACTAACGAGGCCCTGCAAATCTCATAGAGGGGCCCCGCCCCGCCCCGGCGGGGGCCCCAGCCCAGCCCGACCGAGCTGCTGGATACTGCGGGCGGGGCGGGGAAAAGGCGGGGGCACGGAGGGCGGGCTGAGGGGGGGGGGAGGCGCTGCGGGGCTCACCACACGCCTGCCATCCCAATCAGCAGAGTGTCCGTCCGAAAGTAGTGACAAAGTGACCCTGGGGGAACTCGGCCCCGCCCGGCGGGACGCACCCGGCGCAGAGGAGAGGAGAGGAGGGGAGGCAGAGAGAGAGAGAGAGAGAGAGAGAGAGAGAGAGAGAGAGAGAGAGAGAGAGAGAGAGAGAGAGAGAGAGAGAGAGAGAGGAGAGGGGGCAATGAGCCGCGCGCGCGGGGAGAAAATTATTACTGGGGTAATGTGTGTGGCTTTTGTCGGGTCGTCCGTCAGGATAAGGAGCTGAAAAATGCGCTTGACGCGTGTCGCAAACGACACACGTGTGTGTCTGTGTACCGGCGCTTTGTGAACGGAACGTTCCACATGCGCAACGCGTGAAGCGGGCTGAGTGGGGGGCTTCAATTACAATCTGCGATAAGGCAAGGTAGTTATTTTTACGGTCGCCGGAATAAACGTTTCTTCTCTTTGCAGTGTTTTTTTTTATTATTATATATTATTTTTTTATTTTTTATAAGGAGGCGCCGCGGTACAGCCTCCACAGCGCAAAAAAGTGATTCCAAGAGGCGGCTGTGCCACAGGCCCCAGATAAGGCGGCCGCAAGTGGTAGCGCTCAGGTGGCGAAACGAGGGCTGCGGGAAGTGGAAAAGATGACGCGAGTCCTGCCCAGCCGAGCCGGGCCTGGCCCAGCCCAGGCAGTGGCCAGCAGAGGGGTCAGGGTTATGGCCTATTCCCTCCTCACACTGTGTCGGCAGGGCCGCGCCCGCGAGCTCCAGCCGGCTCCAGCCCCGGCCGGCCTGTCGTCCTAATTAAATATCCCCCCCTTCTCTGTCCAACAAATCCCTACTTTATGGTCAGCTTACGAGACCACGGCGCGCGCGCGCGCGTCCGGGCGAGGGGGAATATGACGTCACGTAGGGCGTATGTGTGAGGGTGGGGCGGGTAGCCATGCAGGGCTCGAGACCTTGGCGTCTTGGCCTCTTGGGAGGAGAGAGGTGTTCCGGTCCGGCCGCGGCGAGGGCCGCCGGGCCCCCAGCTGGGACCGGAGAGCGCGAGTAAGGAACTGCTCGCCCAGCCCCGTCAGGGCCCGGCGCGCAGTTATACGGAGAGTACTCGCTGCGCTACTAAGGTTCTGCAAGTATGAACTGGGAACCCGGAGACGCAGGAAGCAGATCCGCCCCTCCAGCCCGGGCCCTGGGCCCGCCGCTCCCCACGGTACCGCCGCACGGAGCGCTCCCCCCTCCCCCGATCCCTCTTCTCCCTCTCCTCAAATAGTTTAAGCGCGCAATTCTTCGTGTTTTACAACTGCGTGCGCCCTGCTGCCAGAGCAGAGGACCGCGTTTATAAACTGCTCCCGTGTGTTTACACTATACCGCCGTGGAATTCAAATAAGTAGAGTTGCGGGTCGTGAGCAGCACAGAGCGCCGCGCGCCCTGCAATATCGGCTGCGTACACAGTCAGTACAGTGCTGCACGCGGACATGAAAAGGCGCGGCGGTGCGACGGCGAATAATGACGAGTACCCGGCCCTCAGTCACCGCCTTGTTCTGTATACACCGCTCAGGAAAATGCTGCTCGTCCCGCCCCGGCCCGGCAGGGCAGGCAGGGGGAACGACCAGCAGCAGCGAGGGTTGCAGCTGCCGAGGGGGATAAAGTCACTTCGAAAAATCACTGTACGGCCCCCAAGAAATCAAGAAAAAAAATGAATGAAGAAAAAAAATCAAGGAGAAAAATACAGAGAAATCCGAAAAATTGCGAAAAAATTTACAAATAAAAACAATACAAAGATTAAAAAATTCAGAAATGGGGGTAAGAGATCAAAATTAATCAAAAAGTGAAAGAAATTTACCTTGAAAATCAAAAGAAAAAGAATTGAAGTACAAAAGTCAAAAGAATCATTGTACACATTTTGTATGAGTGATGCCCCCCTCTCTGCTACTGCCGCTGCGAAGTATTCCGCTGCTCTGCTCCGCCTAGAGCTGCTGCGGTGCGGTTGGGGTCGGTCCCTGCTGAAGGATGTCGTGGGAATATGAGGTGGGGTGGGGGACCCTGCCAAAGCCCTATCGCTGAGAGAGTAGGCGCAGCAGATGCGTCCTACACAGCCGACCCGCCCATCCCTTCCTCTGCGGCCCAGCAGCCCGGGCTCCCTGCCCCGCCCCGCCCCTGCCAACCCCGCCGCAAGGAACACCACAAGGCGAGTCAGACCCCGTGTAATAAAACGCAGGGTCGTCTGCTGGGGCTAAGTGGGGCATCGTGCTGTACACCGCCCGGCGCGCCCGGCGGCAGCCAAAACATTTCAAACAAACTAGTCGGGGGGGTCCGGGGTCCGGGCCGGCGGCAGCCGCACGGGACGGGCCAGGGAGGAGCCGCCGCGGGGCGGGGGCACGGGCCGCAAGAAATCTAAATTAAAAGTCACGCCGACGTGTTTCTCGCAGACGGGTGCATGGCAGGGAGGAGAAAGTGGGGTGGGGGGAGGATACTTTTAACTCTTCTTCAACATTTTCACACTGTAAAAAAAACGTCAGCCGTTTTTCGACGCTACCAAAGGTTCACAGCCCCTTCTAGACAGATGAAAAACCAAGTAGAATGAACATTTACTGTTAAGGCGGTGTCATTTGGATACATTCAAACTCAAAATGAATTTTGAAACAGCCGAATTACGATCAAGAAAGACGTTTAAAAATTTCGTTTGAACAAAACCGAACTCAGGTGACATAGAAAAGCGACTTTCGTTTTTACAGTGCACAATTCGTTGGCAACACAATGACTTTGACAGTAACCGAGGGGAGTCATTCAAAATGCGTACAATGATTTCTTAAATTTCTGTCACTGTTTGATACATTTTGATATTTTACCCCCATTTCTGAAATTATTAAGTTTTATTTCGTTTTCTGTTCATTTTTTCTCGCTCTGCAAATCCAAGTGACGAACTGTTCGACAGTTATAAGTGTCGAACTAAAAAGTTCTGCAGTTGCAAGTGCACCTTTCTGACTAAGATGGAAAATATTTTTTCCGAGGACACCATCATCTTCGTCTTGAAATTCTCTTTCAAACGAGTATATGGTTGATAGGGTTGCGGCTTAAATTGAAACGGGTACGCAAAAGAATACGAATTCCCAAAATTTCATTTAAGGACTAGTAGCCGTTTCAATTTAAGCCGCAACCCTACCAACCATATACTCGTTTGAAAGAGAATTTCAAGACGAAGATGATGGTGTCCTCGGAAAAAATATTTTCCATCTTAGTCAGAAAGGTGCACTGGCAACTGCAGAACTTTTTAGTTCGACACTTATAACTGTCGAACAGTTCGTCACTTGGATTTGCAGAGCGACTTTTCGGATTTTTCTGCATCTTTCCTCTTGATTTTAATTAGATTGATTTGATTTTTAGAATCATTTTTGGGGGAGGGGGCCGTACAATGATTTGTCGAAGAGACCCTCTCGAGAGTAACTGCCATAGCTATAACGTTTCCCACTTCGATGACGCATTGCATCGGGAGAAGGCTGTTTTACTCTCAAGTCAAGCTGCGGACGGAGGAGAGACCGACTTTCGACGGCGATGATTGGTCACTGCATAAGTCAGCAGTGCAGGCGAGGGCGGCGCGGCGTGAGGCGTCGGCACGGCGGATAGGCGTCCTGGGGGCGCGTGGAGTAGGGAGAGAGAGAGAGGGGAGAGAGAGAGGGAGGTGGAGGAGCTCCGGGACGAGGCCGGAGCCGGAAACACACACCATCTCGGAGCGGAGCAGAGCGGAGCACAGCGCAGCGCCGAAGCTCGCCTAGCCACCTGATATAAAATTCAATTTGGAGCGTTCCGGTCGGTTTCGAGGTCGATCACGGTCTCGAGGTGGGCGGACGGAGGCGGGCCCCGGGCATGCCAGGGGCTTCTCGCAGCCACAGCGGACCCAAGGGCGTCCCAACCGCCCCCGAGAGCTGTCCTCCCGGGCGCAGCCGGACCGAGTACTACTCGGGGACTCGTGAGCAGAACGAAGAGAGAAAGAAAGAGAGGGGGGTCTAGAAATAACAAAACGACCAGCGTCCGCAGAATACCGCAGCAGCCTCTGTTCTTCACGACGCAATCGATCAAAAGGGGATCAAATCATCATTCTGAACGGAAGGAAGGAAAAAAAAAGAAAAAAAAAGGAAGCTTCGCGGCAAATGGAGCTGTGCAGAGGAACGAGTTTTGAAATTGACGTCGACCGTGACTGCAGAGGAGAGGAATGCGGGTGCGGGGCTGGAGCGGGGCGGGAGCGGCAAGGAGCGCGGGGGCTGCTGCTGCTGGACCCACTGCACGCCTAATCCGCAGTCCTACAGCTCCCGGGGGTCCCGTAATCCCGCAGCCGCCTGCTCCGGGCTGGAGCTCCTCAGGTAGCCGACGGGCCCGGCTCGGCCCGGCGCCGATCTGCACTTGCAACGGGTGGAGCACGCGAAACACGAAAAATGAATTTTGATTACGTAGAGCCGGTGAAATCTAGCTTCAAGATAAAATTGGGTGTGTCTTTCTGTCAGTTAAAACTCAAGTAAGGGGCACTGCAGGGGCACTGCGAGCACGGGATCACTCATCCAAAATATCTACAGTAATTCTTTTTTATTATTGATTGTTTTTAATTGTTTTGATTTTTTTGTCTTGATTGTTCTTTAAAGAATACTGAAAATTTCTATCACTTTTTTTAATAACTTTTGTTTTATTGCTCATTTTACATTTGTTTTCAGTTTTTTTTTCGGTTTTTTGTCCATTTGTTTTCCATTTTTCAGAATTATCTCTAACTTTCTTTTTGATTTGATTTTGATCATTTTAAAAATTGTTTTTGGTTTTTTAATGTGTTTTCTTAGGGCCGTACAATGATTTTTCAATGTGATAATGCCCCCCTCGGTGAATAGTGTCACGTGGATTTTCGGTAAAAAGAAACACATTTTACGATTTTAAACGGGCAGTGGGGTAACTTGCGCTCCGGCACAGGGTTCTGTTGCTCTTTCTCTCAGCCGGACCGCAGGGTTATGCCGTTGCACCGCCCGGCAGCATAGCAGCTGCAGTATGGACCCGGGCGGGGCCGGGGCCGAGTCCCTGACCGCAGCGCTAAGCAGCAGAGGGACGCGACCGGGCCGGGCCGGGCCGAGGAGAAGACCCTCTCCAGCCCCAGCGGGGACTCCAGGGCAGGTCACTGGGGCCCTATGCCCCTCCAGGGGCGCCGGCTCTCCTCTCCAGGACAACCCCCCCCCCTCTACCCGCACCCCCGGCCCCACCCGGCCTGGAGGGCAGCCCAAGGGGAGCCGAGGTACGTGTGTGGGGGGGGCCTTAGGTTCCCTCATATCCGGCAGACCACAGCCATCAATTGCGGTTAGCCCGTGTGAGGGCTGGGCGCGTGCTGGCCAGGCTTACTGGGGTGGCCCAGCCCAGCCCCCCTGGTCGGCCCCCCCGGCCCGGGGTTAGGGCGCCCATACGTCCTGGCGCGGCCGGCCGCCCGGCCCGGCACCGCGCGACCGAGTAGGGCAGCACGGCACCACCTGCCCTCGAGGATATTCGTCGTCACGGCTTCGGAGAAAGGAAAGGTGCACAGGGGAAGAAGACAAGGGTGTCGAGCAGCGGGATGGTGTACCCGGTGCGGGCGCAGCAAATACAAAACGGGAAAAGTACCCGGCGGCGCCCGGGCGCGCGCCGCGGCAGCACTCGCTGGAGTGATAGCCGCACAGCGCTGCTGGTGGCTGGGCTGCACTTTGCGCTAATGAGAGGCTGGCCAAGCCCCGCCCCGCCCCGCCCCGCCTCGCCCCGCTTCGCCCCGCGCCGCCCAACTCAGCACGGGCTTTGGCTCCCGTTACTACAACTCGCACGACGTACTATCGCAAACGCCACCAGACGGTTTCAGCGCGCGCGCCCTGGCCCGGCCCTGGCCCCGGCCAAGTTAGTTCTGCACTTGTGCCTAAACTGCCGTGTGAGGTGTAAAACTAGCTGCTGGGTGCGAGCGAAGTCACCCTCCACCCTGGATTACACAGGCTGCCAGCAAGTCCCACACCACATCCGGGTGGATTGCGCTTACGGTGGTGGACCCCCTCCCCCCTTTCCCCCTTCCTCTCTCCTCTTCTCACCCCTCCTCTCACCTCCTTTTCTGACCTCCCTTTCGCGCGCGCACACACACACACACACACACACACTCACACACTACAGGGCGGCGCCGTGTGCCTGTGTGCTCGCACGTCCGTGTGTGTCCGTGTGTTCTACTCGACCCAAGTTTCCGAACGAAAGCTAAGCCGCTAGCTGATTTACCGCTGTTCGGACAGCTGTGCGGTCCGGGCCGGGCGGGCGGCCCTAAGGTTCAGCGGAGGAGAGGAACAGGAGTAGCAGGCTCCCGCACAGGCCCCCCGCAGCACGGGAGGCATCTCCGCCGTGTCCGTCCGTCCGTCTGTGACGCACGCGGATACCAGCCCGGGCCCGCAGCGACCTAAAATATTTTACAATCCTCATGCGAGGGGAGCAAAGAGGGGTGAAAGGAAACATTTCGACAAGTGCCTCAGCTGGTCGCTGCGAGCGGTGTGCACGGGGAGTGCGGGAAGGGCAGCGGGTCGGCCCTCCGCTCGTCACCCACAGCGGAGTGAATATGCAGCGGCGGGCCTGGCAGGTGGTCCTGACCCGACTGGGCGCGCCAGGTGAGTGACGCGGCCCCACCTGCGCGCAGCCCCACCTGAGCACCGCGCGCACGCACTATACAGCTTATTTTGCCGAACGGTTCGAGCCGGAAAACCCTGCGTGCGTGCGTCCCAAGGAAATGGCGACAATCATACAACCCACCGCCGCACACGTATGCCCCAAGTGCACGCGAGCTAAGAGCTCGGGCGGTTAAGGAAGTAGCAGACAGAAGAACACCCCAATGTAGTGCCACGCCCCCTGATGGGCCCTGCGCCCCTATCTACTTCCCACATCAAGGACGTTCAGTTAAGAAAGTATACCTTCCGCGCCCAATAGCAGACCTATTCCCTCGGATTGCAGGGTAAAGTGGGCGCTGCCCGAGCTGGAGGGGCGCAAAGCAAAGGCATCAACCTAGTGATGTCCAGGCCGGTCACCCCTATAAGTTAGCAGGAGCTAGTAAAGAGAGAGTCCTATGCTGCGAGGAAATGCGCGGTACATAAAAACCACCCCGGGGATCCCCAAGGGGGAATGGAACGCAGGTGGAATTGTTTCTCATGGCTCATCATTGATTAGAAACCCGCGGGCAGCCTGGCAGCCTGGGAGCCCATGCCCTGGAAGAGACGAATCAGACAAGGCACAGGGAGAAACTCCAACGGTCTCACTTGCTGATTTCAACTCCCCTGCAAATTCCAGGACTGATTCTTTTTCCCGAGTATGTACGGCAATAATGTGACGGGATGTGCCCGGGCGATCGGTAAGGAGCCGGGCGGGGCGGGGCGGGGCGGGGCGGGCCCCATAGCCAGACCCGGCGGCGGCAGACAGACACAGGGCGAGCGCGGCGCGCGCGCAGCGGAGGGGTGGTTCTTTTGAACTACACAACACATGTGGGTCGCCGCTTCGCCGCTGTGTGTCCCTGTCGCGCTCATACGCACACCCACATGTCTCTGTCGCCGCCGCCGCCGTGACGCGCAAGGCAACATCAAGCAGGTCATTACGGCGGCTGCGAGCGCAAACAAGACGAGGCGCCGCCTCACCCCCATCCCCGCGTGCCGCTTCCCAGTACACACGTACCCAGTACGCGGACACACCGAGGGGAAGGAAACAGCTCGGAATTTTGGTGTACAATTTTGATGGATTTTTAAGAATTTTTAGGAATTTTTGTGAATTTTCGTTAATTTCTGTGACTTTCAGTTTAATTTTTGTGAATAATTTTTGCTAGAATTATACATAGATTTTCAAGAATTTTTCTGAATTATTCAATTTTTTCTTAAGTTTCTTAATTTTTTCTGAATTTTCCTGAATTACGAGGGGTACAAAAAATTCAGAGTTGTTTTCCCCCTCGGGACACACACATGAACGCGAAACTATTTTGATCTCGGTCGGTATACTCACGTCGACATTGACGCCGGGCAGGGGGAACACCTTCGTGTTGGGCAGCTCCTTGGGCACGTAGCGGAAGAACTCCTGCCGGCCCTTGTACCACTTGACGGTGTACAGCACGTCGTTGTCGAGGTTGTACAGGCAGCGCATGTACACGTCGTCGCCGGGGCTGGCGGACTGCGGCATCTGCACCCGCACGTCGCTCAGGCCGCCGACCTCTGCAACAGGATACACTTGTCATCAAACACTTGTTTTCATACAAGGCAACAGACTTCAAGTCTATATTGAATTTCATTAAACGAACATCAGTACACTACATGACCCACCCTTCACGAGCCCACACACCCGGCCGCCCTTTAAGTAACCCGCCCTGAAGGTCGAACGCAAAGGGGAAAATGAGCGACCGGAACAGCGGGGAGGAGGGGGGGGGGAAGGCTCCAGAGACACACACTGAGCTGGCCGGGCACCCACCCTCCCACCCGCTCGTAAAGAACAACTTTTACGTCTTTCAATCATTGCACGCGGGTCGGGCTCGCGCGCTCCGGTCTTATGATGAATGCATGCGCGCCGCTTCACTTTTTGACCCGATATCAAGGCCGCGCCGCCTGGCGCGCTGCGGCCGGGGGAGAAATCTGTCGGAGTTCCTGTTCCGGTTATAAGCTATATAAATCTTGTTTACAGACACAAAGGCGAGGCCGGGGAACGCCCCGCCCTGCCCCGCCCGTCGAATCTCTGAGTTCTCTAAGGGGCCATCCATCGCCCGACTTTCGCCTCCGAATGACAAATCGGTGCACAAGAAATTGAGACGAGAGGCAAATAAAAATATGCCACGCGTTTCGGCAGAATTGATGAAATTACAGCCCCGGCCCCGCCGCCCGTGTTTTCCTTGTCGCGTGCGCTACTGTTTCGGGGAAGATGAGCGACTCCGAAATCCGACGAGGCCCGGCCCGACCCTGCCCAGGCAGACGCTAAAGATGTATCTTAAAATAAGTAAGAAACAATACAGCAGCCCAAAAACTAGTATCAGTCTTCCGAAAATATTTTGCTGAAACTGTAGGAGTATAATACTTTGCACCCCTTGTATGGATTTGAACCCTCTAGGCGGAACAAAGGCTCGTGGGCGCCTATACTCCTCTTGCTAAAAAAAGGGGTACAAATCACATGATGGAGCGTTTGTAAACCCCAAACCCCCGTCAACACTCTTAAAATCCTACAATGAACTTTGTTCGTATTATGAAAGATTTGATCAGTAGGGTACGAAGAATTTTCCGCTGTCATAATACGAAAAGTGATGTTAGTATATTACGGTGATGTTTCTTCGTAAAAAGACTTGTCTATATCATACGATTAAAAAGGGGCATACAATAGATTGTGAATGTAGAGTGCGAAGACTTCATACATAATTAAAGATTAAAGACGTTCAATAGCGGACAACAGTATTCAACTCACAGAATGTAATAAGAAACAAAAGATATACATTTTAAAAAATCGATTATGAATATAAACTATAAAGTAAAAGAAAATAAATCAGATAGCTGCCTAGCCCTCCAACCAGTACCGTTCACACATTGGTGGGAAAGATAGCCCGGAACTTAGATTGGTAAATGGCAATGGATTATAGATAATGTGTGAAGTGTTTGCAAAACGATGCAAATTCTAGGCGCCAGCTATAAGTTTCACTCACTTAGACAACAACAACCCAGGCATCCAGGTTATCAGAAGGATGCAGAGTACCATCAGCACAGGCAGTTCTGCACACATAACCTCTTAACCTCAACTGGAGATATATGATGCAGTTCAAATCGATGGACTTATTGCTCCACAATGCAATATTCAACAGAGAGAGAGAAGCAAAACGTTAAAGCGATTGTAGAATGAGAATATTTCAAACTGACACTGGACTGATTCACTTAAAACTCATTATGAGATTTACAATAATTGCAAGCGTTGTTTTGCACTGAAGGGCGAGGGACGAGGGGCGAAGGGGCAGGGGCAAGAGCTGTCAAAGGGGCGCGCTCTTGCGGGGCGATCAGGAACCTCGGCAGATTTGGTCATTCCCTCCTACGTCATGGGAGTGTCGAGCTCGCCCACGACGCCATGGAGTTCATGTGACTGGTGCAGTCCATCGCGCTGTCCCGGTGCACAAGCGACGATCCCCCGCACCATCGCGAACACCGCCGTCTGGGGGGAGCGATCTTCAGAATCAGCTGAGCTATTCCGGTGAACACTATGTACACCTTTCTCGCTGTCTCTGTCGCACTCATGAGGTACGCCGTATAGGTGCGAGGGAGACAGAGCGAGAAGTGCGTGCACCAGAATCGCAATGCAGACCAGACGGCGGTGTCGCGATGGTGCGGGGGAGCGTAGCCCGTGCACCGGGACGGCGCGATGGACTTCACCAGTCACATGAACTCCATGGCGTCGTGGGCGAGCTCGACATACCTATGACGTGTGAGGGAATGACCAAATCTGCCGAAGTTCCAGATCGCCCCGCAAGAGCGCGCCCCTCTGACACCACCATGGATATCCAAGACAGATCTTGAAATACAGGAAACTATTTTTACCGTGAGAAACCTTTACTGCCCTTACGACTATTTTTCACAATGGGAGTAGGGGATACGTCGCAGGTTGACACGACTTGTACCCCTTTCGGCAAAGGGGTACACAACATGCCCGCTCGGATTTGTACCCTTGGGTGTGCGGGTTACTGCTACACCGTCGTAGCCGGGCTTCCCGTCTGCCACCGGATCTGCGAGGTGGGCGCTCGGGAAAGTTCAAGGCTTTTGTGGAGTAACCGCGCCAAGGTGCGGGACGAGATTGCGTCCACCGACTAATAGCATCTGCCGGAGAGAACGTCGCGCCGAGCCCGAGGCCGGCTGCCGCCGCCGCGGCTGCTTGATGGCTTTTGATGAAGGCTCGTTGAAACTTTCGGCGAATAGTCAAAATGGAGTCGCGTCTCGGAATGTCAGGAGCAGCGGCGGCGGCAGGAAGGACGCTCCCGGGATGAAACTGAAAGGTCAAGGTAGGCGCTCACCACGCCACCTCGTGGCGAGCAGGGAGACGCAATGCATGACGCAACGTTTTTGCACAGGGAACGATGACAAAGCTTAGTCGGAGGACAGCAGTGACCCACACCCGAGGGAACAACCACTCCCCATCCCAGTGAACGCAGTATTTCTACGGATTTCAGAACACTGAAAAAACAAGGGGACGCCTTTGGAAAGGCACTAAAACAGCCGAAAGTAGCACCTTTAGAGGCAAGGAGCTCTTTTGGAAAGGCACTGTTTCAATAACGCCACTAAAAAGGCATTACATAGCACATTTGTCTTTCCAGTGAAGATTTCTCCCCAATTTTGGGAGATTTCTATGAGATTTCACAATATTTCTCTCAGATTGCAAGAGACTCTTAAAAGATCTTACAAGATTTCATGAGATTTCCTAGTTAGACTTAAGCGGATTTCATCGAGATTTCACCAAGATTTCACGAGCGGTTGCCCCCCTCGCCCACCCCACACTCACCCACAGTGCCCACAACGCAACATGTACCGGGCGTTTCTTTGAATTCGTAACAGTGTTGCGGGTTTGCCTACCCCATTCGGCCGTAAGGCGCCATGGCCCCTGAAGCCCTGGCGAGTATGCAATCCCGCAACACTGTTACGCGTTCAAAGAAACACCTGGTACACCTGTGCAAGGAGCGAAAGCGCGCAGGCGCAAAGGCAGCCCGCAGGACATTTTTTTAAACATCTTCCTTTTTTGGCAAATGCTAAGCCAGGTGGCAAGGGAGTTCTGGGGCGAGGTCGGGGCGGGCTTTGCCCCGCGGGCCCCGCCGCCAGACGTCGCGGCGACAACAGTTACGCCTGCGAAATGCGACACTCGTTCAGGTCGGTGGCCTTGTCCTCCACGGCCCCGCGCTTCCACCCTCGCGCAGCCCCTTCAACTTCATTTTTCTTATTTTTATTTTGTTTTATTCTTTGCGTGAACCGTGTTTGCGACTGCAAAAGCAAAGCCTTTCTCGCACAGCGCCGGGGATGAGATTGATGGTGGCGTCTTCGTCCGAGTGCGTGAGCGGCAGACTCGCTACTTGTGTGAGTGTGTGTGCGCGCGTGTGTGTGTGCGCGTGTGTATGTGTGGGTGAGTACGCGCGCGTGTCAGTGAGCGTGTGTGGCTGTTGCCAGCAGACCGCTCGGTATATTGGCTAGGACGGGGCGCACGTACGGTGCATTAGAGGAGGTCACCCCCACCCTTGCTACTTTATTCACTCCCTCCTCCTCCTCCTCCCTCCTCCCCTCCCCTCCTCCGTTCCTTCTCTTACATTGCTCCATCCCTCCTCTTTCTCTCCCTCTCTCCGGTGCCACTAACCCCGTCCCGCCCATCCACGTCTCCTCCAGCCGCCCGGCCAGTTGCCTCTAATGCCCCAAGTTGCCCCATCCGACGTGGCGGGCCGCCGCGGCCCCAACCCAACCCACTCTACACCGCACCCGCACCGCCCCCTGCGCCGCGCCCTACCCCACCGGGGCCCCACCGGGGCCTGCCTCCCGAACCATCGCGTCTAAAACATTCATACTCCATCTCTCGGCGGAAAAGGAAACAGCCGCTGAAGGCCGCTTAGCGTCGGGCGTCACCCCCGCAGTGCTCCGTGCGTGTCGAACAGGTGGATGGGAGGTAAGGGGGGAGGGGGCGGGCGCCGCGCGCAATAGCGCTCCAACGCACGAAAGACTGTTTAGCACCAAAGTCTTGCATCGCATCTTGGATATCAGTCGACTACACTGTTGATTTTGAGTACTCAGCAATGGTACGCCAAGGCGTTCAATGATCAGACGGCAGAGGCATACACCACCCAAAACTGCAACCATGGCGTACAATGACAGCACACCTTTGGTGTTCCCCTGTCTGAAGAAGGTGTGTCACTCACTGTGAAAAAATTATTCGAAAATTTACTACTTTTTTTTTCGTAATTTGTGATTACGACAAAGAGTTGCAGATTTACGACAGCTAATTCTTACTCGTCAAAGAAACCTAAGTCGACACATGGAGTATAAAAAATATCGTAACAATACAACTGGAAGTTGTAACTTTACGACATTTATCATGGAAAATTTTCCCGTAACCCTTACGAATATTTTCACAGCCAGGGGGTACAGTACAGTGGTCGTACGCGCAGGCGCACCACCACTGCACGCCTTGGCGTACAATTTCTGAGCAATCAAAATTAACAGTATGTAGTTTCCAACACTGAGAAAAATTTTTGGTTGCGGCGAACAAACTGTAGTTCGATTCGTCGAAAAAGTCCTAAGCATCGAACTTTTAGTTCTGGTAATGGAAACTTTCAGTTCTAGCGACTGAATTTTGTCGATGCCCATAATTACTCTGACGGATAGAACAACAGTTTGATGTTAGGCTTTAAAGATTTGATGACTCTGCAATCAAAAAAAATTCTCAGTGAGGAGTCAAAGACGCAGATCAGAACCAGAGGAAAAAAAAAAACACCTTCCCTGCCGCGCAGTGACCGTTAGTCTGCGCGTCCGGCTGGCAGCCGCGCCCTCAACCCCCACCGTAGCCGGTCGCTACCAGGGCGGAGGGTGCTGCGACAGGGGTCTGATGGCGCGGGCTAGGCGGGCTGGGTGGGGTCCGCCGACGGACAGCTGTGACGGTAGTTAAACGTGTGCAGGGAGTAGAGAGGGCGCAGGGCGCAGCGGGGGACGGTCCGTAAAAACCAAGGTGGGCAGGTGGTGCAAGCCCACGCTGAGCGTTCAACTAAAACACTAACGAACAGGAATAAAAAGTACGCTGCAGAGTAAAAGAAAAAATATAGTTAAAAGATAAATTAAAAAGGAGCGGCGCAGCAGATGTGCTGGAAAACACAACGATATTTTTTTTCGTATTTTACAGTTATGGAAGACCAACGAATGATGCTTTTGCCTGCGTCGCGCGTTAGGGTGCCACGGTATACTATACTTGCGCCTACTGGCACGTTGTGTGTTGCGGAGAGGCCGGCCCGGCACAGCCCGGCGCAAGACTGTGTAACAAGCCGAACGCCTAATGCCGTACTAAGCCGGCCGGCGCGGCGGGGCCCCGCCCCGCGGGGGCGGGCGCGCCCCACTGTAATCCGGCATTAACCACGACCCACCTAACCTGCTTCAATCCCGGTCAAAAACAAGGGATCGGCGCGCGAGGTGAGGGCGCGGCGCGCGCACACACCTGGTGTTCGCCCCTCTCTCCCCCACCCTACCCGCAGCCCCTCTCTGTTACACTCTCTACCCCCTCCCCTCCTCCCTCTCCATTCCACTTATCCCCTTTCTTCCCTCCCTTGGTTCCACTCCATCCCGCCCTCACTTCCTCCCTCTCTGTTCCACTCTACCCCTCTCCCCTCGCATCTCTGTTCCACTCTATACCTCTACCTCTCCCCCCTTCTCCCTCTCTGTTCCACTCTACCCCTCTCCCCTCGCATCTCTGTTCCACTCTATACGTCTCGCTCCTCCTCCCTCTCTCTCTCTCTCTCTCTCTCTCTCTCTCTCTCTCTCTCTCTCTCTCTCTCTCTCTCTCTCTCTCGCTCTCCCCACCCCCCTCGGCTCGACCCTCCCCTCACGCATGATGCCGCACAGCACCAGCAGGGACACAGCGCCATTAAAAAAGGCGCCAGGGCGGCAAATAAGAAGATGACGGCTGCTGCTGCTGCGCTGCTCTGCATATAACCATAAACACGCATCAAGTCAGAGCGGAAAGCATTACGGTCGCAGCAGCTTGTGACCCTCCGGGGATCGGCCATAAATTACTCACTCCCTCTCCCACACACACACTGCCCTGCTGTCTCTCTTTCCCTATCTCGCTCACGGACACACACATGTGTGAAACCCTCTCCACCTGCCGGGATCATACATAAATCAGCTGACCTTATTAAGACCGTACGGCCCTGGCCAGCCCGGGCGCGCATGGATTAAGACTGTGATACCAAATCCTCAGCCGCCCGGCTGCCCGCGCCGGCCCGTGTGGAACACAACGCACACACTCACAACGCACGCCCAGCCAGCTTATTTGCCAAATTCTCTCGCAGATCCGGCGGCGAGCCGAAACGGCTACGCAAACCACCGCTAGAGAGATCAACGATCACTTCCGCGGGAGAGGAGCGAAGGAAGGAGCGCGGGAGGGGCTGGGTTACCCGCGCCAATTTTCCTGCATGGCACGAGAAAAATTAGCAAGAGCGCGTTTTATTACGAAATTTTTTTGTGTGTGTTTTTCTGGGTCGTCTCCTCCCCGAGGAGAAAGGTATAAGGCTGCGGAGGAGCCCGAAAATATGGGCACCGATATTTTCCTGGGGCGGCCGCCGCGCGCGCAAGCAGTGCAAAGTTTCTACGTGGTGGCGATCTCCAAAATAAGAAGGGGTTCGCAAAGTGGCGAGAGAGAGGGGGGGAGGTCGGCCGCAGCGCTATTCCGTAGACATAAAGATGCCTGGCGAAAAAGTAAGAAGTCCGCAAAACTAGTAAAACCTGCAGGCTGTCGCGGGCGGCGAGAAAGTTGTCGTCTCACGGCGACCGTAACACTGGGCAAGGAGGGTTGGGTGCGGTAGTCTTCGAAGTAAAGGCCTCAGTCTGCTCGGGGTGGGCCGATATGGTTTATCGCGCAAAGGAGGATTTTTCTCCCAAGAAAAGGAAGTGAAACCTATTACAAATGAGAGATTACACACTACTCACGTCTGTTATTTTCGGTTATGCAGCTCATCGTGAATATTTTATGTGTGTGATGTACACGAACTTTGCTATGCGGTGCCGTTTTTATCCTGCAACGCCCTCTTTTTTGAACTTCTACCCCTTTCGCATTGCTATCTTATTCAGTCCGGCTCCCTTCTCCCCGCCGGCCTCCGCGGTCCTTGCACCTGCCCTGCCAGTGCGGCGGGCCCTCCAACCTCAAGTTTTGCGGCTAAGTTGTTTCGAGTTTTGTTCTGCCAAAGCTACGTCCCTTTCTCCACCCACGTCCCTTTTTTGGGGGGCGCGAGAGGTACAGGGCAGGAGAACAATTCCCATACGTTATTAGGCGGGCTTCGGCGGCCCCGTTGGGGGCTGGCTCCGGCAGACCCCGTCAACGCATTCGTAATGATCAAAAGAAGAGGGCATAGGCGGATATTGAACAATACGGACACTCCTCTCTTGTAACGTGGTTGACGCACATCAGAACTGTAAAAAGCTGAGCTTTGAGTCGGGTTTAGTCTTGATACGCGCCGTTTCATTTTCATTCATTCATTCACGTAAAGTTGGCTAATCTGTTAAGGCCACATCTCACATCTAGGCGTGAGCCCAGGCCCGCTTACCGTCCGAGGCACGTTCCGCCAGGCCTAAGCAATTATATTTAAAGTTAAATGTATATAAAGCTCAGCTGATAAACCATGCGGCAGAAGAGCCATAAAAACATTGTACCAACACTACAGCTTGGGAAGAAAAACAGAAGTTCGCATACACTCCCTTGACCCACCGGGCACAGACACTTGCGGGGGAAAAAAATGCACATTGGACCGACAACTGTGCGGGGGCGCGGCGTGGTGGGAAGGCTGAGGGGTGAGGGGTGGGGAGGCGGCGACCTCCAGTGGGGAAGGGGAAGCCATGCTCTGGAAGCAATGGTTCGGAAAGAACGCGGTTCCCCAGCTGAAAGGGAGAGTTTCCTCTTCGAAAAGAGTCCCAGGGCCGCCCGGGCGGGGCCAGGGCATAAGGCGTGCGTGGGAGTGAGAAGGAACGAGACAGGGAGATTTAAAGGGTTGAAGTGAGGAAAACAAGGCACAGCAGCGCACTGCCGGACTGTACACACCATAAGCCCCGAGCGCAGGCGGAATGGGCTTTCTATCCCTTCTCCCCCAACTTTCCGATTTACGTGGAAATCGAGTAAATTAAAATGCCCGACGGTGCCGGGCGGGCCGAGCAGAGGCGCGCCCGCTACAAAGTACCCGCATTTCTGCGGGAAGCTGCAGCCAAGTGAATAAACAAACAGTATAACGGCCTGTTTCGAGGTGGCGGCGGGCGAGGAAAGGGGGCGCGCCCGGGCCCCGGCGGGCGGGCGGCATCGCCTCTGTGGCTTGTTTCACTCGAGCTCCGCGCACACCTGAGAGAATTGCGCGCTGTTGTGCCCCATACACACATGGTTTGGTTATGGATATCGGCTGTGTCCTCTACGAGACGCCCATAAAAGACTCCAACATGCTGGGTCCGAGGCGTTTATTGTCCCCTTCGGTCGAAGCGCGACGCGTTCAGCCATAGGGTGGATTCTCAATTTCGTGGACAATCCTCACTGCATCACTTTGATGCTGAAAGGATATGCCGGGAGACTATTTGGAGGGCCATGAACGGAGAGTGGGATTGGCGACAATTTCGTGTGGTTCATGGCCTTGTACGAGGAATGTGAGTGTTATTAATATTGAATGAGTAATTAATTTTGCTGTCACGACCTCGACCTGTTGGTTCGCGTTAAAATAAATAGACGCTTACAGTGAGACTTAATTTTAACTCTTGCCCAGACTGTTATTATTTTAAAATCAAAGGCGCCCGTGAGGTATAATTTTTTCATCTCAAATAAGAGCCGCATAAAAAGGGGAGAATCGGGAAGGGTAAAGCAAGGACATTGTACTCACATCTGCAGCCCGCCACCTGCGAGGAGCAACGGTAGCACCGCCATCATATATCGTGGAATTTACGCACGGCATAAAGTCAGGATTGGGTCGTAAGAGCGGACATTATTTTCAAGGGCGCACGGCGAGCCGCGCAGGGGGACTCGGACCTTAACGGGGCGGGCGACTCCCCCGTTCGTCATGGCACCATCGCTCCCCAACAGGGACGCAGGACGCAACGATTACTTATTTTGAATATCCGTCTCAGGATTGAGGCCACTGCTATCGAGCCGTCCATTTTATGACGCTTTCAAGCGTTCAACAAAGCGACGAGCTGAGCCCCGTAATAAAAGGGGGAGAGGAAAAAGTAACGTGAGCGAAGGCCGAGTCAGTGTTGCCAGAAAAGCTAGGCAAAATTCGGCTAAATACACCCGTGTGCTGCGGGCGGCATCTCCGCCTGCCTACTAGGCAAGCCGCATGCACGCGTGAGCAGTTGTTGCCTAGTGGGCAGGCGGAGATACAGGCCCGTTGCACACGGGTGTATTTAGCCGAATTTTGCCTAGTTTTCTGGCAACACTGGGCCGAGTATTCATATCGCCAAACAAATTTCAGACGAGCCAGATGGGTGGCTGCAATAAAAGGCCATGAGTAGGACCCGTGCAGAACGATGCATTGGCGCACAAAAGCCATTCAGGCGTGGTCGCAAACCTGCAACGTGCCAGCCGCGGATACATGGATTTTTTTAACGTATTAGTTTGAATATAGCATATAGCCATAGAAATATACGGGAAAACCAGAAACAGTGAGGTCACATCCGAGATTAGTCAAAGTCCCATCTTTCTACCGCCTCTATAAAAATGCATTATGGATGCGAAAAAGTGTGGGACAAGAATACCAGTATGGGTATAGCAGAACTGCGCTTAGCAAAGGCGAGCAGAGGGGAAAAGGAGGATGAATAAGAGGCGAGCCCGAGTGCACCGCAAGCACTGAGGGGAAGTCGGAAACTTTCCATCCATAAAAGTAGATATTGCTTTTGATAGACATCATAAAATTGCAATGTTTTGTACCAATATTTTTAGTTAAAGTAGCGCAGAATCATACCCAGGCTGCACCAGCTTTTATCGACAGTATATGTGTCCCATCTAAAGCCTTAATGTTGTTGCCGCGAGTAAATCGTTTTAAAACAAGAAACAGAGAGTGTCGTTGCGGAAACGTTCATTGAACGGGCTCCCAGAAAGGCCGTGATTCAAGAAAAATAACATTTACAAATTTTTCTTCAATTGTGCTCTTGTTTTCTTTTTTAAAGGACGAGCAACCGTTTTGCGTACGGTGAAAACGGGAAACCCATTTCCCTTTTGTCAACGTAACAAGGCGCCAATAATTGGCGCGACTGTGAGCACAAACACAACGGGCGGGCCAGTTGTGGGTAACGTACAACGCTCGGAGAAGATAAAAGGAGAACACCTCGCCCCGGGGCGCGGCAGGCACGGGGACCACCACAGGCAGGGCCGCTCCACCACGGGCGGAAAAGGCTCAAGACTGACGTTGGGGGAGATTGAGATATGTGGGGGAACGCGGCCAACGGCTTGGTTGGCCTTCTCGGAGAGGCAAGGTGTGCAGCGGGCCGGGGCCGGGCCGAGCCAGGCGACAGGGGGGTGGGTTTGAGGTTGGGGTCGCAGGCGCACTTATTCGATCGCTCCGCGGCCAAACTTGTTCCCTTCGTCACTCCCAGATTTGTTCCAGGAGAAGCCTTTTTTTCCCTCCCCCTTCTCTCTGTCCTCCTCTCCTTTTCAACTGAGCGTGGCAGAGGATCAGTCAAGTTTCTCTCGTTCGCTCCGGGAGGAAGAAAGGAGCAGGGCGGAAGGAAGCCGGAGGGAGAAAAGAGATGGGCGACTAGAGATATGGTTACCGGGCATAGTGCGCTCGAAACGAATCAACAGAAGACTTTGTCTACGGGACAAAATTGTCCAATTAAAGAGCACGGCATAAGTGAATCTACTTGGGGGCTTAAACGCCGCCGGCATTTTTTCACTCCCGACTCTCCACCCATGTGGAGAACAGGCCCTGTCACATCTTTGGCTCGGGCCAAGTTCTTTCAGAGAGCTGAGGGCAGCGAGAGTCCACTGATAGCTGGCCTGGCTTCGGACACCAGAGGTATTAGATACTTTCCGATAGCGGCACAATGTCGCCTCAGCTGGCAGGTACAAGTTGCGGGATGGGAGGGGGGGGGGTCCACCTTGAGCTTGCCTCGCTCGCTTCCCCCTTTCGTTCCGCTTAGTTCCCTTTCTGCCCGTGCAGAGGGAGCGCGTGGCGTGCCCGTGGCATCTCGCCAAACAGTGTTACATTATGTGAGGGGGCCACATCAGTGGAGGGATCAGGGGGCTGCAGGATATGAGTGGAGACGAGGGGGGGGAGGAGGAGAGGTGCAGGCGATGGCGGAGGAAGGAAAGATAGATAGTGAGGAAGAGAGAGAGAGAGAGAGAGAGAGAGAGAGAGAGAGAGAGAGAGAACAAAAGACACTGTACGTCAGCGATGTGCCCAGCCCGCGTGACACTGTGACACACCCGCACCTTTTTAATGTTATTTGGGCTGGTGTTTCACTCAGCGAGGCGGGCTTGCCAGGCGTGTGATGGATTCGGTGAAGAATGCGTCAGGTCGAGGCAAGGCGCTCGGCTCCAACTTTGCCGAAAAAGGGGGAGTTCGTACTCAACCGCGCAGACTACTGAAAGCACACTACGCTCAACTTCTTTCGACGAGAACGCGACTTATTCGTTTCTATGTTCGCAGGTTTTCCTTTTTTTCCCTCTCCTTCTCGGATTAGCAGTACTGCGAGAGATAAAGAGTTCGATATCCTCGCGGAGGCGCATTTTCCCGCGGTCCTGCCACCGTGAGGAGCTGAGCGCGCTGCGCGGCGGCGGGGGTGAGGAGGGCCCGACCCGGCGCGCGGCCGGAGGAATTTTGTCATGTGCCGCGGAAGGGCAGTGATTGATGAAGGTCCCCTCTATCCTGCAGCGCAAGCTGTCTGTCGCTACACTCCTTTAAATGAGGACAGGACACCCGCAGCACTGGCGTGGAGCAGTGGGCCGAGATGGGTCTGGGTCACCCCGGCGCAGCGCAGGGGAAGGCCGGGCCCAGCAGGGATAAGGCTTTTAGGGGAATGGACTCTCCTGCTGTGATGAAGGCAAACCCCAAACGCTACTAAAAGGATATTCACGAACCGGTTCACGGGGGAGAGTAGTGGACTGGAATAAATTAAAATTAAATTCAACATTCGGTTTCCTACAATTCTCAGTCCGTATTTGCAAGAAATAATTAACTGCACACAATTCGTCGTGGTTAAAAATATGGAACGTAGGCACGGGAAAAAACGTCTGATATTTTGAGGAGAAAGGGAAAACATTAATCTCTGATTTGAGGAAAATTCTTCATATTTTGAGGAAGGATCCGATAAACGTGAGGCAATAATTTTCCTCATATTTTGAGACTCCCTCAAAACCTGAGTAGTTTTCCTCAAATTATGTGAGTTCTTTCAAGTTTCCCCTTTTACTTTAGAAAATCAGACATTGTTTTTTACCGTCGACGACACGTAGAAGAGTGACTTCGCACACAAAGTTGTTGATTAAAAGAGAGGTTTGAGAATGTTTGTTTTGCACACGGTTTGAGTGTTTTTCTACAAGTGTTACACACTCTGTCCTCAGTGAAATGTCTTGATCCACATGACATGCACTTGATATACGGTCGGTAGAAGCGACCATCTCGCTCCAAACTTTGCTCTAGTAAATCAGCCCACCCTTGGCAAAGTGGCGGGTGCCTTGAGAGCAGAGGAGTTTCGCCAAGCTACAACGTCTTTTTATCAGGCCATGTTTACCCTTTACTTTTCCATGCCTCCTTTTAAAATGTTTGAGTGTACAATACTCCTGCCAAGTAGTTTGACAGTCACGCGAAATAAATGATAAGTGCAAAACAAATAAGAGCCCAGACAAGAAGCATTCGCAATTTTTTTTGATGCTTCTCCCCTTTGCGCCATATCATGGCTTCATATACAGAAAGTGCGAGCGAGGGGAGGCGACACTCAAAGCGAGGGCAGCTACATAATGGATACGACGGAGCTGCTGGGAAAAAACGAATCCATCTGTTTCTCCAGCCACCGCACAGCTAGTGTCGCTATCAGCACGACTATACGCCGGCCAGAGATTGCGCCGGATTTTTCAAGGCGAGGGGTGGCAGGGCTGATCGTGTTCGGCCTGACTCCATGCATACGTTACATCACAGACTGGCTGGGGCGGTATAAATCGCCGTGGATTTGTGGAACCCGAGAAATTGGCAGGATTCTCCCATGTCTCTGGGGCCAAGATGCAGGTGTGAGAGATACGCTGCAGCGAAAGAAATGGGGTGGACCCAACCCTCCGCGGGAAGAGAGGGAGCCATCCGCGCTAGGAACATGACAAAAAGTAAAATAAAAATTTGAATTTAAATAAATAAAAAGTAACTTGCTGAAAATTATTTACTGCAGGAGAGCGCTTTGTCATGAGTCACCCCATGAAGAAAAACAATCAAAATAAGCCGACCGAAAGACTTAGCCTCCATGCACACCAGGAGCATCTGGCGGGTCCCGCTCCGGAGGCACGGCCGAGGTGCATTGAGGGCTCAGTCAGGGAGCGCCGCCTCGCCGGTAAGCCCGGGGTAGACCCCTGTGGCCTTGCCAAGGCCGCGCAGCTACGTGGAGCAGGCCAGGACACACCCGCCAGGCTGGCGTGGCCGCATAGCTGGTGCACACGGGAGCGTCGCCCCAAAGCCTCGGGGGCTGGCCCGGCCTGGCCCGCCCCGGCCCGGCCGGGCTGCGATCTCGCTTCGACGATGTTATACACGAGCAAAGTTATGCTGCACCCTATAAGCTGAGGGAGGGAAGGTGGGCGGTGGGAGATGGCCCCGCTTTTTCGACGGTGGAAAACGCCACACGAGGCCAGGCGGCGCTGCCGCGCAACTCCCTCCCAGCAGGGCTGCTCCGGCGATAACATGCATAAATTTGATGATCCTTCGCGCGCTTGCTTCATCTACCTCCCAATTCGGCGTCGCGACGCCACTTCCCCGTTCCCCAGCCTATAAATTCCTTTCGCCCGCGTCGCAGAAATGTCGGCGAGAAGACGACCTGTCGGCGGCGGTGAAAGGCCAACGGATCACGAGCAAAAGTTGAATACATTGCTCCCGGACGACAGAAAGGCTGCGAGTGAGCTCTTCATGCAGGAATCCGCTGCTCCGTTTAGCCTCTCGTGTTCGAGCGAGATGGGGATATTTTATCGGGGGCCATTTAAAAAAAAAGGGAAAAAATATATCCATAAAATTATTTGCAGCAACGTAATATTCAGTTGCTTTAATTGCATTTGTGTCGAATTTTTCAGGGAATAAATAGTGCGTTGAAAATAATGAGAACGAATGGTGTAGTCATATTGAAGGAGGTGAGGGACCTGTGGAAAAATGTTCTTTTTTAAATAATTAATTAAAAAGTAAATCAAGGCCGGTAGATCCTTTGATGTCACCTAGCATACTTTTTGCCTTGAGAGCGGCGTTTCACTTTATTTTCACTTGACTGCCGCGTGCATGTCCCGCAAAAGGCACCGCAGTTTGTATTCGTTCTAATTTGAGCCGAGCGGAAACGACCCGAACTGCGCAGCAGCAGTCCCACCTTCACCTCTACATTTTCAGCGCCACCCTCCTTTGCTAATTTCGCGCGAGCGTTTTATCACGTCGTCAGCTAATTGATATTTATATACGCGTCCACGTTTATTTACTCCTTTATCTCTTTTTCTTTTTCCCTCTGGCCCGGCGGGCTGGTCTGCTTGTAGCCAAATTACGTCCTTAAGGGTGGTCTCACACTGAACGTGTCCGCCGTTGTCCAGTCTCTTACTTTCGATACTTTAAGAACATTAATTTGATACGCAAGATTATCTAAATGACTGCATTCAAGCAATGCTTTTAAGAAAAGAAGTCACCGATTGGAAACGGCTAATATAAAGAGACGGAACGACATCCTGGTTCAGAGTGGGCCCACCTTCAGGTGTACTCCACCCGACTCTACCCCTTAAAACCACCGGCAATTGCCGCCCGACAATCATCAGAAGTGTGAAATGGTTATCGCAGCCAATTTGTTCATCACATTTCGGAGTTAAGCAAGAAAAATCAATCAAAGTATATTACCTCATATCAACGGAACAGGATAAGGAGAAAATCACTTTTGATGATACCATACAGTTCCTAGTAAGTTTGCTTTTCAAACTCAGTTCTTCTCCTTCTAATGAAATTGTTTATTAAACTGAAACCAACGAATTTGGTTTCTATTCTTTTTGCAGTAAGGTGTTTGAATTAAAGGAAAAGTAACTTCAAAAGCATTTACGTTGTCATCAGAAGTGTGAAATGGTTATCGCAGCCGGTTTGATCACCGTGGAATAAAGCAAGTATTCATCATTAAAGTATTGTAACTCTTATTAAAGAACCAGGATGAGGATAAAATCCTGCTAACATCCATCATCTTTGTAAATAGCATTTTCAATAAACCCTCAGTGTATCTGAAGCCATTCTGTAATTATTTAAGCTTACTCTGCAAACTCAAGTGAGAGACAGTATCACACTTATAACTGCAGTACTACTGTGTCTCACACTTCCAAAAACTATTTTCTGACGTTGACTAGCAATCACGTTTTGGAGAACAGCATCAGCTTTGGTTTAAAATCGCGGTTAAAACGAGATACCGTGTGATGGGGTTCGGAACAACAATGATATTAAATAATCGTAAATTAATCGTTTCGAAAATTTATATGGTCGTTGTTGTTTACGATCAGAACCCTATCACATGGTAGCTCGTTTTAACCGTGATTTTGAACCAAAGCTGATGCTCTTCTCCAAAGCGTGATTGCTATTCAACGACAGAAAATCGTTTTTGGAAGTGTGAGACAGTGGTACTGCAGTAATAAGTGTGATACTGTCTCACACTTGAGTTTGCAGAGTAACCTTCAGCAATCACTTTTCCTTCTACCGCGCTCAGAATTTAGGAGTAAACTACAGACTACACAGAAGAGAGAACTAGAAGAATAACTTTCGGGGTTACTTATTTAAGTTCATAAAAAGTGAACATTAACTTCCGTTGATTTGCCTTAAATTTTCTGAAAAAGTTAACTTGTCCTCAACTTTTACAACATGTTCTTAAGTAAACTTAAAGTAAACTTTTAGTTAACATGCCTTACTTATAAATGTACTTTTCGTTGTGTTTTTATAGAGGAGGCTTACTTATCTTAGGGTGTACCTTAATCTACTTTAGAAAGTGTCTTAAGTCTTAAGCAACTCTTCACTTTAGCTAAACTTGCAATACACTCAAGCTGTGTTCTGGAAAGTCAACTTTTTTCCGCCTGGAAAGGAAGGAACACCCTGACCACATACTTTAAAGTTACGAGTTTTGTTTGTCGGATAGAATTACTGACCAATTTAAATGTCAATAAACTGTGAAAAAATGCTTGTAAGTTCACGACTTTTTTTAAAAACATCGATTACGACTCAGAGTCGTAAATTTATGACCGCAGTCGTAAATTTACGAGAGCAAATTCTTGCTCGTTTGATAAATCCAAGTCGACACATAACGTCAAAAAATACTTCAACATGTAGTCGTAACTTGACGACATTTGCCATGGAAATTTTTTCCATCACCCTTACGACCTTTTTTCACAGTGTACGACAGCAGAAACAGAACCAGAGGGACGAAGCATGGAGGGTGATTGCCCAGGCCTGTGCAGAGCATGAAACCCGCACACTGAGATGCCAACTTGTTGAACGGGTAAGGCGCCCGGAAGGAAATTCCTCACTCATGGCGGCAGTCCAGACCAGTCAATGCTGCAATCAATTGGCCATCCAGCTCCAGCGTTGTAGGCGCGAAACATGAGAGTAGCTTGTGACTCGCAGGCGAAACCAGCCATAAGGAAGTCGTCCCCTATTTTCGATGGGGAAGCAAATCTAAATTTTGGTGTAAGCGTTTATCTGTGAAGTTCTATGAATTTACATGATTTTTATTGTGAATTTTCATGATTTTTTGGTGAGTTTTCGTGAAATTTTATGGAATTTTTGTGATTTTTACTTGAATTTTACCTAAATTTGGGTGACTTTTCCTAAATTTTCGAGAATTTTTCTGAATCTTCGTGAATGTTTTTAATTTTCCAGAATTACGAGGTGTACAAAAATTTCAGAGTTGTTTCTCGCTCGCCTATTTCTCCCTCTCATCGCCCCTTTTCCCTCGTTATTCGTTTGCGCGGCACTAAAGCGATCTGCTTTATCAGCGGGGCGCAGCGGGGAGAGAAATGACGTGACTGCCGGTAACCAGGTGCATCGCTTGAGATGACGGCGGCCCCGCCCCGCACCTTTACAGCCATCATATAAAAGTAGAAGGCAGTAAAGGGCCGGAGGCGGGCCGGGCGGAGCGGGAGCAGGCGGACCCAGCGCGGCGCTCTTCATTGCGCGGGGCGCGCCCAACACTGCGTGAACCGACGAGGGGCCAGCTCACACCTACGGACGCCTGAACACAGCACAGAAAGTTGTTACTGTATAAATGTAGTGATTTTTAATGTCTTACTACACTGTGAAAAATTACATTTGTAAATTTACAACTTTTTAAGCGGTCTCAGCACCGCTTCTAGCGCTACGTCGGCTGGGGCGGGGAGCGTGTCGTCGTCATGGTCGTCGTTCGGGATGGCTTCGGGATGGCCGTCCTTTCGGGATGGTCGTCGTGGTCGTCGTTCGGGAATGGTCGTCACTGTGACGTCACGCCTCCCCCCTCCACGCTCTGTCCCCACTCGTCTAGTCTGTTCGTGTGTCGTGTTCGTTGCTCGGCCCGGCTCGGCCCGACCCGGCTCCCCCCGGCCCGGCTTGGCTCCGGGTAAAAAAATGTCAGGAACCACAAAATATCAGGTCTGATATGTAGGTTTTGAAGTTGTATCGAGATTATGTGACGCATAAACTAATGTGGTCTGTCCGATGTCAGCTAGTTTTTGTACAATGAGGACCTTGCCCCGAATGGCGGAGCGTAGTGGGAACCATAACAAAGCACCATAACCCATAATGTAAACTAGTTTAAATCTAGTTTTATATTCAATTCTAGCATAACTCTGTTAAAAAAATGGTGTGTATTAGGGCTGCACATACATTCGGATCATTTTAAATTACAAAATATCAGGTCTGATATGTAGGTTTTGAAGTTGTATTGAGATTATGTGAAGCATAAACTAATGTGGTCTGTCCGATGTCAGCTAGTTTTTGTACAATACTGGGCCCATCACTATCACTCATTTGTAGTAATTTTATTTCATCTCCCTATCTCTTAAATAATAAAGAACCTTGTTTAGAATACACAAGTTTGGGTGCAGGCAGCAGAATTAGTGAAACTGATATCATTTGATAGGTATCATTTATTATACACTTGGTGACGGCAAACCGTGGATTTAATATATATCATATACTCTTACCGAAACTATTGATGCTGCTGTACTCAGATGTTTTATAAATCCTAAGGGTAATATAGAGAACTATTTTAATTTCTTCTCCGTATTCTAAATAAAAAAGTACCTTCGTTTTAAACACAGAAGTTTGGGTGCAAGCTGCAAATTGATATCATTTGATAGGTATTACTTATTATACACTTGGTGACGGCAAACCGTGGATTTAATATATATCATATATTCTCACCGAAACTATTGATGCTGCTGTACTCAGATGTTTTATAAATCCTGAGGGTAATATAGAGAACCATTTTTAGCAATATTAAAGGACTGAAAGATTCAAATTGAAATTTCATTCAGATCATGTGAAGCGTAGAATACAGTGTTCGGTCGAATGTCAGCTAGTGTGTTTTCTATAATATTGGTCCGATTACTGATTTGATGCAAATTTATTTCTTCTCTGTATTCTAAATAATGAAGTACCTTTGTTTTAAATACACAAATTTGGGTGCAAGCTGCAGAATTATTTAAATTGATATCATTTGATAGGTATTATTTATTATACACTTGGTGACGGCAAACCGTGGATTTAATATTTCTTCTCTGTATTCTAAATAATAAAGTACCTTTGTTTTAAATACACAAATTTGGGTGCATGCTGCAGAATTACTTAAATTGATATCATTTGTTAGGTATTATTTATTATACACATGGTGACGGCAAACCGTGGATTTAATATATATCATATATTCTCACTGAAACTATTGATGCTGCTGTACTGAGATGTTTTATAAATCCTAGGAGTAATATAGAGAACCTTTTTTAGCAAAATATTATATACTCTTGCCTATTTCAGTCTAGCATTTGAGGCCTATTAATCAGCTTTAGACATTTTAGTCTACATATTTAGCAAGTATACATATACCAGACAAATTTTAGATTTTCCATGAAAAATCTATTCAAGTCGTTTGTATCTTAGAATTTTGTTATCATCTGGCCTATTTTTTTAGCGCTCCCTTCTGGTTTGGAAAAGCTTGAGAGCGGGCTTTGGTGTCTGTTTGTTTGTTTGTTTGTTTGTCTGTATGTTTGTTCCACTCCAAGGAGTTGCTGTAGAGAGTCGAAATTTTTGGGGGTATTTTGAGGGTCACTCCTGGACACCGAAAGGCCTGTTTCAAATCCTGCCAACCCTCATTAAGGCACTGAAAAAAAAATAATTAAAGTTCTACAGTAATGGGAAAAAAATTTATCGGGAAAATTTCATGAGCTCGTAACGGGTATGTCGACGAGTTAGGTTTCTCTAGGTCAAAATTTTGCCCGTTTTGCTGTATCTTCTACCGTTTTGGGTCGGCTCAGCCACCCACCGTTTTTGCGATTAAGGGCGTAACTGGCCGGTACAGTGTAATAAATAGGCGAAAACGGTCCAATTCTAATTTTGTCTAACCCAGCTGACCCGCACATCGCCAGAACCGTCTCGACGGTGGCTCATTGATGCCGCCCAACGTTTTCAGCGATTTCCCAAAATATCTCTGGGAGCTGAGTTACGCCCCTCCGGAAAGGGCCTAAATCACGATATTGGCGTAATTTTAGTTTTGGAGACGCCCCCATCTTCCCGCACCTCTCAGGAATCGTCTGGACGCGGCCAGAATAATGGCGCACACCATTTTTGTTCCAGGGGCCCAACTGGCCGGTACACTGTAAATAGGGGGAAATTGGTGCGATTTTCAAGTTTCTATAACCCCATCGATCCGCCCGGAACCGGATTTTCAAGTGCAGTTCAATGACGCAGACCATTTCCCTCGGAAAAGGGCCTAAACCACAAGTACACTATAAAAACCGACCAATATTGGTCCAGTTTTCAACGTTATTCGACCATATCGACCCGCACCTCTCCGGAACCGCCTTTTCGACTCCAGGTCAATGCTGCGAACCGTTGTCCTTGAAAACAGGCTTAACTCGCTAGTACACTGTAAAATCCGACCGAAATTGGTCCACTTTTCCACTATATCCATCCTCATCGATCCGCACCACTCCGGAACCGTCTTTTTAAGTGCAATTACTCGAAACGGACAATTTTCAAAAAAAAATTACGTCTGCTAAATGGGGAAAACCTTTTACATAATTAGAATTTGTAACGTTGTACAACCTACTTTGACTGACGTTAGTTTAACTGTTTAACTAAACTTTGGCAGTCTCAAGTATCGAACCACAATTTACACCCACTAGAATAACGTATGTGAATATATTTGTCGTAAACCTTTTCGTTGGTTCATTTTAAGGATTCTGAGACCGCTTCGATACATTTTGATGTATAGGAATGTTTTTTTTCTAATCTATGATCACGACAGAGTTGTAACTTAAAAACCTTGTAAAGAATTTTGAAGCGTTGTGAGAATGTTTGCAAATGCAAACGTTTCTCATTGCATTACGAACTATTTCCTTCGTAAGTTGCAAAGAGAAAGTTTGCAAGCTTACGAACTAATATTGTCCGCAACGTTACCAGCAATATCCTTTGTAGGGTGTAGAGTATTAGTTTGCAATATGAAGAAAATTATTCGTAGTGTGAAGGGTTTTAAAATGCTTCAACATTCTTTTCAATACGAAGAATAAGTTCTTCGCAAGCTTTTTACAATGCAGTCGTAAATTTACGACATCCAATTCTTACTCGATAAAGGAAACTGAGTCAACATTTGGTGCAAAAAAAAATTATCGTAACCATATACCTAGCACCTAGCAGTTATAACTTAACGACATTTATGATGGAAAAATTTCCAGTAACCACCTTTTTGAATAATTTTTACAGTTAACTTGCAACTAGTCGTGTCAAGTCTACTCCAGACGACCGCCTTCTCATACAATCGCTTCGTTTTTTTCTATCCGCAAGTTTTATTCCTGCACCTACGTTTACCATTCCGGTAAATAGAAACATATGCGTGATAATTAAACATTTTACAGAGAAAAAAAAACATCCCTCCCTCTTTCGAATAGACTCGCAAGCGGCTCACACACACACACACACGCGCGCACGAGGTAGGGGGCACACGAAGAAGCGCTGCTTTAGGTCGGGGAGGGAGAGGAGCGCCGGAGTGTATCGACTGCTTCTGATAAAAGTCACGAGGCTAACCCAATCGCGCCCCCACCCCTTACCCTCTCCACCACGGGGCCTGGATGTGAGCGGGGCCGTGTGCGTGAGGGAGATAGAGGATAGGGAGAGAGGGAGGTGGTGGACAGTCCTACTGCTCTCAGGATTTCCATTCCGGGCGCGTAGAGGAACGAAACAGCAAGGGAAGCAGGACTGCCATAGGTTCGCCCCGTGCTGCGCCCCACGCCTCAAACCCAACCTTGTTTATTGGCAGGGAATGACGGAGAGATTCAATTGTCGTTGCCGGTCTGAGCGTTTCACAGCACAGCACGGAGGAGGGGCCCGTGGCAGGGACACTCATCAGACAAAACTTTTCAAACGAAAATAGGGTTTGGAAATGTAACATTGTACGTCGATTCCACCGTAGGTAAGCAAATTAGCTTAAGTAAAGCATTTCGCAATTTCGTAATTACGAAAGAAACTTAACCGTCAAGAAAACTTGTAGTGGATGATGCTTTGATAATTACGTTGGCCAGACGCTGTCCGCAAGATAAAGGATTGCGACACACACTGGGATACACTAACCTGCTGCGGGCTACGAAGAAATCGACGCTCGCAGCGTCCACTCACTCCCTTTCAAGTCCGCCCGACCCGGAGCCAGATCTGCTCGAGACAAAATCCGACCCGACCTCTCATTGGCGCTAAATCCTCTCAGCACTAGGCCCTGATGGTGTATTTCCTGTTTCAACAGCGAGTCGAGAGAAAAAGGGAACTGACAATGGCACAGGACTGAGGAGAGCAGTAGTGGCCGCCCGCGCGCGTGTGTGTGTGTGTGTCGGTGTGTGTGTGTGTGTGTGTGTGCGCGCGTGTGTGTGTGTGTGTGTAAGACCCGGCGGTTAGGGTGGAGGGGGGTTGAAGAAGGGGATGGACAGAGAGAAAGAAGAGAAGAGAGTAGGTTCCACAAGGGTAGAAGGGAGCGCCGGAGAAGAGGGATGAAAGCTTTGTGCCCTGTCAACACTGGCTTCACCGCGCGGTTTTGAGGCAAGCACTAACAGGAAGCAGAGAACGGCAAAAAAAGGAGAGCACCTAATTCTTCCCCTAAGCACATTTGCTTACTGCTTCTTCGAACCACCATAATCAAAATGGCAAAATGATTAAAGAGAACCGAGTATTGAAAATTGTTTCACTTTCGTCGGAGGTTCTTGAAACATAACTCATCCCGGCCGCCTCTTCTTGGCGGGAGTCCCGCACTACATTGGCACGAGTACCGCTTCTCGGTGCGTATATCTACGTGATCTGCACCACTCACCCTAATCGAGACCGCCTGATCCGCCCTCCCCACCCCTCTTCTCGCCAGCCCTCCACCCTGAAATGGTGAAGCGATTTGGTCTCCATCACGACCGCCCTCCGATAAAAAGGGAAGACTACCACATTTCTCCTAGGCTGCCAGCCCCGATATATCAATTAATGGGCATTTATATCTCGTTGAGCCGGGAGGGATCTGGAAGAGATCCTGCGGCAGGGGGTTGGGGTCCAACTTCCCTGGCCGCGCCAGCATGAGCCCTCCCACGGCCAAAGCATCATCAGCGAAATCCCCATTGATTGAGCGCAGCGGCGGCCGGCACATGCGGGCCACCTGTTCATATGGTGTAACAGAGGCGTCTCGTCAAATGCTACAAAAAGCGGTACAAATAGAAAAGGATTACATTTCCGACCCACACTAACACACTGTTAGAAATTTTGACGTAAATTAACGACGACAAAAAGTCGCTGAATTTATGGCAACTGGATTAATTATGGAACGTTTTGATCGTAACCCTACGATGAAAAAAAAAATACATTCCTCTACGACACGGCAGTAAGCTTTTTAAGAACTGAAGGTTGAGAAGTTCGTAAAACGTGACAATTTTACTTACAATTTGTGTCGTTACAGTAAGATCAAAATCGTGCAGTAACGATAAAAGTCATAAATTTACGACCAAAGTTTTAAATTTACGACTGAAGTCGTAGAATCACGAATAAAGTTTTACCTGTTTGACACCCTGCGCCAGGAATTTACGATCTGTCGTAAATTTAGGATTAAGGTCTTAAATTTACAACTTTATTCGTTTTAAAATGAACTGGCTCGCTATAAAAATCTTGCGATCAATTCGTCGTTTACGAACGACAAAAGTAATAGAGTGATTCAATGTCAAAGGTACACTGAAAAAAAAAAGTTGTCTCCGAAATCGACCATTTTTTTTTGTCGGCTCTCCTATGGTACAAGACTCTACCCTGTAAATGGCAGCTCTCTAGGTGCACCCAGTCTGGAGATATAAAATACTACCATTTTGGTACTATGTAGAAATGAGCTATAGGTAAAAGTAGGGAAGGAGTCATGGTAGCGACTTTCCACTTGGTATGCAGCTTGTTAGGAGTCAGTAGATGAAAAAAAAATTTTTTTTTGAATTTTTTTTTTAATTTTTTTTTGTTGATTTTTTGAAGTGTACTTTTGGAAATATCTCAAATGATGTCATAAAATTTTTCGACGCAAAAAATACTGAAAGTAGCTCATATCACCCATGATTTATCCTGAAAGACTCATCACACGTAGACTTTTAGTTTCAGAGTTATGGGGATTGCGCTTTCCAGCTTTCTCAACGTAAACCCATAGAACCTGTATGGAATGACTAGAAGCTACTTGAGACTGTTGCAGAGTTCTACACTGGGTGAGTATGAACTAATTACACTAAAATTGACTTCCTCTGAACATTGGACACCCTTTTCTGTAATAATATTTTAAATACTAAGGATACAGGGAAGGTTCGAACAAGGTAACGGTAACTGTTCATCTCATTCTTGGTTTACCATCACATTTGGTGTTCTCAGGCTAGTCAGATATTTTGGAATAAACTAAAACTAAAATCTTCTTTGACAGCAAAAATCACATTAGTTCAATTATTCATTAATTTTATTAATTTAAGGACTATTGAAAATGGTCGATTTCGGAGACAACTTTTTTTTTTTTCAGTGTACCTTTGACATGGAATCACTCAATAACAAGAAAGTGTTGTTTACAACATTATTGTTCCTGCAAATGTCGTAAATTTACGACTATTTTTAACCGTGCACGCCAACGAAATTTTCAGAGCGTTTCAGCATAGGTTACACTTCAAGGCAGCGTGATGAAAAAGCGTCAAGTATCATATTTTGCAGCGATACCTTAGGATTTAATTCACTCCTCAAAACTACTCGAAGTCCGTTGTTCGGCAATGCGTAGGTCAGGGTTTAGTAGCAGCCGTAGGGCAAGGGTTGTCCTAAGCTGTACCCGCTGACCAGGGCGAAGGGTACTACTTTGGATGTTTGTAAAAGTACTTCCGCTGCTTGCAGTTTAATAACCGCTTGAATTAAACAGTGGGCTACTTGGCACGAGGGCCAGGACGGAGGCAGCCCCGCCCCCTGCCGCCAGCCCCCCGGACCTCCTCTCGGAATAGGGATCTGCCCCCAAGGGGTTCAATCCGATGGGGCGTATCATGAGCCCATGGGGCAACGCCTGAACCGTGCGGCAGGCCCAGCCGGCGGCGCTTAAAGCCTAGGGCCTAGGCCCTGTGTGCACATCTACAGGCCAGCTCTGTACCCGCCGCTGTCCGCCCCACCACGCGCCCCTCGGAGAGTTGGCTCGGAAGCTCAAAGAGACGCAACTTCTCAGCTCAGCTGTTTCTCGTCGTCTTCGATCCCTTCGCCTGGCCGACTCCTCTGACTGAGAGGCACTCTTCAGCTCCAAGCGTGCCTCCACACGCACCTCAATGCGCACTCTAGGACAGGAACTCTCGGAGGACGCCCTCCCTTCATCTGGACACCCACGTGTTCATTGAAGGGATCGCCCAGCACGGAGAGCAAGCCACATGCCACATGAAGGGAGGTTTGGCCTCATATTTCACAGGCCGTCCACGACGCATATTTTGAAACTATAGGTTTCGTGTTCATGGAGCGAAATTAATAGAAAGAGGATTCGTTCCAGTTTAAAAAAATAAATAATAATAAAAATAAAACAATGAATGAGACATAAAAGACGTGCGGGTATAGTATGTAACAGGAATTATTTTTGTGAGTCAGCCGACGGTTGAAAGCTCGATCGTGGCGAGTGAGAGTGTGAGAGGCTGGCACACACAAGAAAAACAGAAAATCGCCTCGATGATGGGAAAATGATCAATTATGGCAGCAACAAATTTGCATGAATATTGACTCGTCAGAGGGCGGTAGTATAGATAGGGGGTGTTTTCCCACGCAAGGCACGGCGAACGGAAAAGAAGCAATCGGGACAGCGCTGGGAGGTGTGATGCGATCGACGTATAGGGCCAAGAGAGGAAAAGAGTCAGTGTATTCCCGATCCAACTTGGAAAAGAAAATCCTACACACCATACTGTACTTCACTGTTGACTGCACACTCCAATGAAATGTGCCCTTCTTTCCATGTAAACTAAAACCAACATTATGAACGAGACTTTGGTCATTCTTTTCATATTCAGTTGACTTGAGTTACGAAATCGCGCTAGTTTTCAAAGAGCAGTCGGCATCCTAGGCTGGGTTGGTTTTCTTTGTACAGAACTCTTTTAGGGGATAAAGTCAGCCCTGTGGTAAGTTAGGATACCCTACAAGTTGAGGGGCTCAAGACGACCCGAATCCAACGAAGCAACCCATTTTTATTGATATGGTATGACAATGGCCCGCTTCAGCATCCGCTCACATATCTCGACACTCTCACACATACGGCAAAGAAAGGGTTGTAGAAGGACTACTCAACATAGTAAGTCATGACACTGTTAAAAATATCTTTGTACATTTCCGATTTCCGAAATATGTTGTAAATTTACGACAACCCTTTTTTGCTCGTCATATTGTATTTAAAGTCGATACGTAGTGTTTGTAATTTAACGTAAAAGTAATTGTAAATTTTACAACTCTACTTTATGGAAAATTTTACCGGAAACCTACAATAATTTTTCACAGTGGATGAGAGGAGCGGGCACGATCTCACGGTGAAGTAGAAGAGGAGAAAGAAAAGGGTAGAACAGGAAGCCATCGGTCAGCCAGGCACTGGGAGGCAGGCGGCCAAAGACACAAAGAGACCTACAAGAGCGGAAAGGTGCTGGCGCAGCCAGCGTCATTTTGTCCCCACAATGTCCCGCACGGGAATCGAGTGTTTAACATTTTTCCCCCGGCCACCGACAGCTAGCATTAGCGTTGGGGCCGCGCGGCGTGCGGCCCTGCGGCCCCCGAGGTGTAGTTGGGATCCTCGCAGTGGGCCGCGGGGCCGCCCGCACCGCCCGTTACGCCCCTAACTATGTCGTTGGGCGTCGCCAGAGGTCAGCTCCACCAGCTGGGCCAGTTGAACCACAGCCGCGCGCGGCGGCACCGGCGCTTCGCAAGGAGCTGCCCGGGGAAAAAAAAAAAAAGCTTTCTTTCCATTGTTTTTGGCAAACCGCTTAAAATGAATTGGGCAAACCCATTCTCTCACGTTTCTCTCCTTGACGACTTCGCCAGTTAGCAAATTTGAAATATTCAGCATTTCGGCGAAAAGTTCCCGCCGCAGTGTTTCAGCAGCCATCCGTTTCCCCTCGGGCACCCCCCGCTTGCGTGGTGGGTGGGGTGCACCCCCAGGCTGACCAGTGGCGAGCCGGGTCCGAGGTGAGAAAGAGCCCGTCCCGCCCAGCAGACAAGCACGACTGAATTATTCAAAGGCGTGGACAGATGATCCCCGCCCCGGGAGTGACCTTGATTCATGCTGAACAGCAGAGACGCCTTGCAAGTAGACACCGCTACTCTACCCGAGTGGATTTCTCTGTACCCTACTAGCAGGAGCTGCTCGGGAGACGTCAGAGCGGGGAAAAAAATATTTTTCTATTAGTTAAAGACACTAAACCGCGATACAATAATTATTTGCTCAAACCCTATCAAAAGTTTCGGCAGTGAAGTTGCCTCTTACTAGAGGAAGCACCGCATCGAGAGCGAGCACGTCGCTGTAGTGGCAGCAGCGTTACCCGGCGTTGTGTATAGTAGCGACGGAACGGGATGAAGGAGAGGGTCTGTGGGGTTACGGCGAAAGGTAGCGTCACGGCTGAGGCTGGATTGAGGGGCACGCGGGGTAGGCAGGAGGGACGGAGGGAAAGCAACTTCGTAATTTACTTACAAGTCGGAATTAACCCCCCGCCCCCCCTCTTTCCCTCACAGTCAAGTCCTTTCGATTGCCTTGAGCTCTCCTGGAAGGCAATGCGAAAGGACAAATGCCGAGACATGCAACAAAATAATGATTCACATTACCAAAATACGGTTTCTCTCATAGTTTTGGGGCGTAAAAGTTTTGATAGTAGGCGATACTTGCCTCTCTCACCGGATGGGGAAGGAAGGAAAGGCCTTCAAAGGCAGCCGTTCCGCCTCCCCTCTTCCTCTCCCTCTTGCTGACTTCCATCACAAATGTTGGCCGAGGCTCCGCTCCAATCAAGAAACTGGTGCAAAAAATAAAGTCGAGGCAAGGCGGAATATTCAAAGGCGAGGGTGACTTTCACGCTCGAGATGTAATAGCGCCGCCCCTTTCACTTGGTACGATTTACATCGTCGGCAGATGTTTAACGCGATTTAGAGCTCGTCACGCATTGAGACTGGCTTTTCGTGTCACCTTTTGGCAGAAAAAGAGGACACCGCACTTAGAGAAGCACATGCCTGGAAATATCAGGTAAAGTTTGACTCTAAAACCACGCCTATATATTACATTTAAGAATTCAACCTAAAATATGCGTTTCATTCGACCGTGACGGACGAATTTGGCTCATATCGATATACCATTATTTAGTTTTTTCGCAGCCGTTTCAACTATATTTCGCATACGGAAAGAACACGAATTTCTGGGTGTGGACAATTCGAGAGTTTTTGGACAAGGCATCCGTCAGCTTGCGATAAATTCACGCCGCCTTTAGATTTATAACTCTCCTATTCAAGGAAGCCATCCGTAATCATTTTTCCCTCTCATATTTGCCCTCTCTCTCTCTCTCTCTCTCTCTCTCTCTCTCTCTCTCTCTCTCTCTCTCTCTCTCTCTCCCCCTCCCCCCCGTAGCCTCACTACGCCAAGCCGTTATTTCCTTCTCCCTTTGACTTAATTACAAATTCTGGGAGACTGCGAGCCGTGCAGCAAGCGTTTATTTCATTTCAGCGCACAACATTCATCCGCCTAGCCCGCAATTTCATGTCGACTCGTTCGTTTCGTCTATTCGTTCGTCATCGTCAGCGCCTTTCTCTATATCTTCCTCTCTCATTCTCTCTTCCGTTGCTTGGAGTGCAGGCGCCGCCGACAGACTGCCAGTTCTGTCCAAATCTGCGCCACGCGCGATACGATTCGCTTTCTTTCTTTCTTTCTTTCTCCCTCCCTCTTTCTGAAAGTCGCAGCTGGTTCCTGCACCGCAATACGTCAGCGTGCGTCACTCTCTAATCACACACCACCACCTCTCACTCCCTGAGGAAAGCGGGGCTTTATGCGGAGGGGTCCAAAAAGTTCATGTTCTAAACAACATGCACAAACAAAAACTGGAAAAAAATGTTCCTCCTCACCATTCCCCGGTCGATTTGAGTTGTTGTCGGGCGCACACTGGCGCCGTGTACACAAGATCAAGTGTACAAAGCTCGTGCATTGGCCGGTCTGCTTGTTTGGCCCGCCAGGCATGTCAGGCGCCCCGGGGGGAGGCCCGCTGGCGGTCCGCGCGAAAGCTCCGCTACACACACACACACTGGCACACAATCGTTGGGCTGCGTTTGAGGATAAGGGTCAAATATTTGAACGCGCGCGCGCAGGAAGGGAGGGGGGGGGGGAGATGTTCGGGAGGGCAGGGGGAGTTCTAGGGCTAGGGGCCGATACGGGATTTGGGATTCGTCCTGATTCTCTAAGGACCCGCTCACCCTTCCGTCCAACTCGCCCTCGATCCTCTGAAATGACCTACTGACCGCTTGCCACCGTGACCCTGACCTATATCTACCCCGACAGGGAAAAAAGACACGGCTATCAGCAAGGAACAACCGCCACCACTAAAATACACCCACAAACAAGAAGTAAATAAAAACCCCAGAAAAAATTGATATAAGGTTTACCAAATAAGCTGATAATGCTTTCAGCTCTCTCATACGTCAATAAGGTGGCGGTTTCTCTCCCCCCTCCCCCTCCTCAAGCCCACACAAGTTTGCTGTTGGCGGACATCACTCCACTCGAAGCGCCGGGACGGGGATGCATACAAAGTTTTTCATTGCGATCGCCTATTGACTTAACGTGATTGGGGTCTCATGCAAGTTGAAAGGTGAGGGGGGGGGGAGAGGAAATGCGCTTATCAAGCTGGGTCAATGTCGCAGTTCCCGCACGACACCACCCGAGTAAAACTACGCATGTTCCTCGCGAACCGAAAATGGCCTCTCAACCGTCATCAAATCTTGATACACAACAAACAAATTAGAAAGACCATGAGAAAATCAAACTTTTCAATAAAAATTCGGAGCCTGTGCTGTGCACATGCCATACGGCCCATCTGAACGTCTTCGAGACCCAGTCCGTCACCTCCCTCCCCCACCCCGCCGCCACCAGCCGCACCAGCCCCTCTGCTCTCTCCGCACTAAAGCCCCGCTCTCCTCATGCCGGCGACGCGCGGCCATGCGTCTCCCGGGTCGTATACAAAGAGGCAGCGCGCGACAATAAATTAAACACCGCCAGCCATAAAGTCTAAGATCGAAGGCCAGGGGAAAGGGATGGTGGAGGGAGAGGGGCGGCGGCGCGCTCCATTCCGAGCGGAAGCGCGCCAATCTTTTCCCCATATGCAAACTTGGGTCTCCGCGCTGCGGGGGCGGTAAGCGGCAGCGGCGGCGCGCCCCGGCGCCGCGGACTGTGGCGGCGGCCAGGGGAACTACAGCACACAACCACGGGCGAGGAAGGGCGGCGGAGGCCCGGAGGACGAGAAAGGAGGCCTTTTATTGGTTCCGTCGAGGCGCAGTAGCCAGAAGCAGCGGTGGTGAACGGAGGCGGGGATGCTGACGCGGTGAGGGGAGGTGTGTGTCCCTGACGGCACCCTCGCCAAACAGTCGTAATGCGGGACAGGAAACACCTCGCAGCGGGTCGGGTAGGTGCTGTCGGGGTGGGGTGGGGTGGGGCCACAACCAGGGGGCTGCCGGGGGCTCACCGACACGCTCTCTGACGCCGATACGTGCGAATGGGAATTTCGCGACAGAGGTAGGAGAAAACTGGTTACATACCACTACACCTGAGGGGATTGGGGGGGGGGGGGTGCACCCGCATAGCGTTGTTTGCTGCATGTATACTTTTGTAATCTGTATGAAATCACTGATAAATAATTTTCAAGGAATACGCCACACGGTTAAAAAAAATCACGGTCGCTTATACGGAAATACCGTGTATTTAGACTACGGTGTCTCCGTACATTTGGTTCCGTGCCCTCTTTCCATAAGAGCCCATGTAAAAAAAAAAATGTGGGTACGGTGCCAAGGTACGGAAAAATTATCGTCCTTGTTTGACCCGCGGTTTCCGTTTTGGGTACGGACGGTTAACAACGGCGTTCCTACCCCTTTCCCTATGCTAGCCCATGTAAAAAATGGTAGGTACGGTGGCCAGGTACGGTAAATTTCTGTACTCCCTTTCCGAAAAATGGTGTACGGAACGCCGTGACAAGCTCCGAATGCAAGACTGTTTTTTTTTACAGTGCAGTAAATTTAAGTATTTATAAAAATCGGGAATGGTGGGTGGAGGGCGCTATAAACTCCACTGAGTCATTTCACAAAACTTAATTGGAATCACTTTGAGCATGTCATCCTGTGTTCGTCCAACAAGGGGGCCCCATCGACCGCACTGCATTTGTCGAGTTCATGTCTTCGTTGGCTGCGGTCAACGCTGCGGGAACGGAGAAGGGAAGCTAAGCGGCTGGCGGGAAAACTTGGCAAAACAGAAAAAAAAAGAGCATGAGAGAGTGAAGGGGAGGGGGCAGGCGGGCACGACCACCATTCGCCATCACGAGGCGCAAAACACGCCATTTTCAACTTGTGGTTTTCGAATGCCGCGGCGGCGCCCTCACTTATCACAAAACACGGCGGGGGGGATGCGCTCGCCGCCACTGAATGCATCGCCGCGCTGCCATATATTTCCCTCTCTCATGCAGTCTGTCTGATTCGCCAGAGACAGGCAGAGCAGGCGGCTGGACCAGGCAGGGCAGGGCAGGTCAGGGCGGGGCAGGGCCGGGCGGGGTAGGGCACGGCGGGGTAGGGCAGGGCGGAGCTGGGCGCGGCTGGGCGGGGCAGGGCGTTCCCCGCGGCCAGCCGCAGCCCGGCCGGCGCCTGCTTCGCGGCAGCAGGGCTCTTGACCCGCACGCGCGCCCGCCGCCCGCGCGCCGCCCCGGCCCGGCCGCACCGCCTGGCCGCCCGCAATGATGTATGGCCGCGTGTTTTGGCAGCGCATTTTCGGCGTTTGTTACTGCGGCCAATAACTCACGACGCGCGCGCGCCTCGGCGGCCGCCGGCCTCGCCGTGTTATTGTTGTTCGATACACACAACGCGTGCGCGCGCGCTCGCTCACACTCACACATACTCACAAGCGTCTCACGAAACACACACACACACACACACACACACACACACACACAGCGAGCGCCGGCCACGCTGCTGCTACGCCGCTCCACGCGCGCCTCCATATTGCAAGCTATTGATTTCGTAAGCCTAATGGCGCGGAAAATTCGGAAAAACGACATTCGGAATGGTGCCGTTGGAGGAGCAAACCTCCTCCTCCTCCTGGCCCCTTTCGGAGTCCGTCCCGCACTCGCTCCTTACCCTCATATCGCCCTTCCTCTGTTCCATTCATGTCGTCGCGTAAAGAGTAACCCCTTGACGAGACGTGATCAACGACAAGACTGTATGGTGGTATGACAAGGATTAGGGGTTAGGACCCCCCGAGGTTTTCTTAGTCTAATAATGCGAGTGTAAAAGGGAGGAGGGGGCGAACCTCGGGGCGGACCATACCTGGATGGCCTTATCTCCGCACACACACGAGAGGAGACTTATGGCTTTACCCCACTACACGGGAAATATGCCAGGGGGTGCAACCATCACGAGATGCCTGCTTAACCCCCTTACTCGAGAGGATACCCGGGTGGGATATGCCATCCTGTGATGGTTGTACCCCCCAGGGTACCACTTTTGCATGTGGGGGTAAAAATATCGCGGGGGTCGGTTTTACCCTCTTTGGAGGTACAACAATCCCGTGATGGCCGTACCCCCTTTTCGTTGGGGTATAACTACCCCGAGATGGTCATACCACCCCGGAATGGTCATACCACTTACATCTCAGGGCAGTGTGGGGGTAAAGCCATTACGCGATGGTTGTATCCCCGGTAAAAGGTACATCTATCACCCCACACCGGCACCAGGCGTCCGAGGGATGAATAGAGGGGAAAGGAGAGGAATGGTGAAGGCGAAATAGAGGGAGAGGAAGGAGAATGGCACCTCTGGAGGCGCGCCTGGGAGATGAGGCAAAAAAAGTCAGAGGGAGGAAGGGACGGGGCGAGGCCGTGGCGATTACCAGTTTCACCTGAACGGTTATTGTTCATGTCCCCGTCATGGTCGGGTTGGCCCTCCCGGGTAGAACGGCCGTCACCGGGGGCGGCGGGAGCAGAGGCGGCGGACAACCGGGGGAAGTGGGTCAAGACGGGGTAGAGATAGGACGAGAGGCTCAAAGAAACTGACTGGAGGGGAAACGTGGTTAGGAAGAATCGGGTGTGCACACGGACCGTGCTCTTTGATCTTTCTCATTTAGGAGAGAGCGGATTGGTGTCAATAGAGCGAGCAGCAGGCAAAGAAAAGGGACAACGACGAGCAGCACGAGGCGCCGGGTGCGGCAGTGCGCCTGTGATTGGAAGGGTAGGCCGACCCGCAGTGCAGCGCTGTCGAGCGGGCCTCGAGGCTCGCCTACCTAACAGGGGTCCGTTACCTGCAACAGAAAAGACAGAAAAAAGCGTTAGGCAGCGCAGCAGCAGAGAGACATCGGCTCAACAAAAAAAAAAAAATCACATCAAAACCGATATATCGGCAAACATTCTTTTTCACAGGTTCGATGCGATGCGAAGCACAGCACGCATGCCTCGCCACCGCGTTGGAGTGAATCCAAGTATGTTCGATCGCTAGGAGCGAGCAGTCCCCGCTGGGCCCCGCAGCAGCAGCAGCAGCAGCAGCAGCAGCGCTCAGGCAGCATCGCGCCGCCGGGCCCAGCGCTGCAAACGCATCCAAGCAGCCGGGCCCAATCTCGTGCGTAAAATCGATTTCCGATTCCCATCTGACGGCGCGGGGGACGCAGCTCAAACCGGGCGGCGCGGAGGAGGGGCGCAGGGGATGGTTCAGTTACAGAACATTGCATTTTACGATTAAAACTCGGCTAAATATGGAAAAAATTGTCACGTAAAGAAATACACGAGCAGGGGATATTGAAGCAGACGCCTTTAACCACTTTAACACTGTTAAAAATGTTTTGATAAAAATTCACGAGATCTTATAAATTGTGAAAATTCAAGACAATATCCCAATTCTTCTTAAAAATCTGATTATGATTTATTATTTATCACAACAAATATTCTGCAATTTCATAGCATAGTATTACGATTATTTAGTACACACTTCAATATATTTCAAAATATTGTTTTGAAAACTCAAGGCAAATTTTTTCTGTCGGGTCATTACACGCTTCCATCTTTTCATGAAACATATAGTGAAATTTCAAAACAAAAAAAGGGATACGAATTACATTTCAATTTAATGAAATTTCGGTCTGCTTTTTTTTTCAATAATTGATTAATTGTCTGTTGCGCAGCCGCATTGGCAGTGTGAAACCGCGGACGGTCGGTCGTGAGGCGGAGCGGCAGCAGGGCAGGTCGAGTAGAAGCAGCCCTGGGCTGCACAGCGCGGGGTCACGCAACAGGGGCCGCCGGCACGCACGCACGCACACCGCCCGAGCATCAAATCAATCGAGGAACAACACTGTAAATCAGGACGCGGTGCGGCCTGCCCTGCGGCGGGCGAGCAGGGCGCCGGCGCACGCGCGCACCCTTCAGCGCTCGCGCCAGACCAAAACGAGCGTCGCGTGAGGATCAAAACCAAACGACATCAAAAGTCAACCAGACAAAGAAACGCGTGCACTTTCCAAACATGCCTATTTCGAGCGGGCCAACCAAAACTTCTTTTTTTCCTTCTCCCGCATTTCTTCGGTTCACAAACACACTGAGTTCCCACACACAGCCGTCTTCTCGGTGACGTACCCTCCGTACCCACGCTCTCCGGCGCCGCCACGACCGCCCTCCTCCGGCTGTCCGCCTATCCGCACTGTTTTCGCAACTTGTGACCCATCAGCCAATATAGGCAAAGTCAGCCAGCCGCGACTTATTTGTTTTCTTTCCTTCCAACTGAGGAAGTTTTCCTTACAAGCGCCACTTTCCCCCTCCCCTTCTGCCTCACATAACTACCCCCCGCCCCTACACCACCTCTTTCCTCCCTTATAGCCCAGCACCTTGCGACCCCCTGACCTTCCCGCACCCTTCCTCACTACGAACTCTCCTTCCCTGGACTCCCGCAATGGCCACACGTTCAACAACTTTTCCGGGGTTGCGAAATGTCGAAGCCATGCAATACCACCGAATACCATGGAATTTTGTTCGCAAATGTCAGTGAACTTATTTGACTGCCGCGTTGCGCGAGTCTCTTTGAAGACGTTGCCCCCCGGCCGCCGCCCCTTGCAGAGCTAATGAACGCATTACGTTTATTGCCAGAGTAAGCGTTTCCTTTTATAATCCCCATCCTGTTTCTCTGCTATAAGCTTCTGCTGCCGCTGCTCTGCGCCCTCAGCACAACCGCCAAGGGTTCGGTCGTGAAAGCGCGTCACGCCTGTTGGAGCAGGCCTAGCAGCAGGCCTGTTGGGTCGAGGCGTGTGCTGAGGTCGACAGAGTGCGGGGCTGACGCATCGCGTCACCCTTGCGCCAGATAGCGTCGAGGAGCAGGCCTGTTGGGCACACAGCCGAGGCGACTGAAACGGTTGGACAAAACGAAAGCAAATGGCACACGGAAAAACAATGCCCGACTCTGTGACTCTTATTTATTTATTTATTTATTAATTTTTGAGGAAAAGGGGAAACCTATGAGGTACTTTCTGATTTTGACCAAAACTCCTGTAATTTTGAGGATGTTGTCTTTTAAAAAAGGAGGGAAAATTCCTTTGTTTATGGCGGGGGGGGGCTCAAAATCTGATGGGATTTTTCTTTAAAAAAGTGATGTTCCTCAAAGTTTTACCCTTTTCTCGCTGAAATAATGATCAGACATGGTGCTGGAAACTATGATGATGTCTTCTGTCTTCTCCGTAACTCAGCTGCAAAAGACCTCAAGTGAAAACAAACACACGTACACATTCGTTTACTAGGAAGTGAACGAAATCCAGATTTTCTTAACGATTCAGCGCCAGTTGGAGCTGTCTTTTCAAGTTGGAGTGACAAGCATATATCATCATTGGATGCCAACGCGCCTACGCATACTGCATTTACTTATGAGAGAGGCCCTCTTCATCCGTTGATCCCAAAATAGTTGCATCAAGGGTGGCATCCGATGAAATTTTTGCTCTGGTAATGATTTCAAAATTATCACTCCAAAATTCAGCTGCCAGTTTCCAGGTATATGTAATCTGATACAGAGGAACGTTTGTTCATTATTTATTTCTGAAGGCTGCTTTGCTTTCTTACACACTTATTTGTAGTTTAAGTCTGGGCGGAAATCTACATACCACCATGTGTCAAACAAATGAGAGTAATATGTCTTGTTCTATTGAAAAGACAAAACAACAAATAAAATAAATAGCAGGTATTCAGAATTATTTTAGAAGGATTACCTTGAATGGGCTTCAGCGACATACCTTCTACTCGCTTGAGAGGCGGGAGAGGGGAGGGGACGACCCCGCGAACAGTGGCGGGAGGGACTCCGACTGCCATTGGTATGGGCCGAGAGGAGAACCGTAGCGAGCACAGAAACTAGCACATTGAGTTGCGTAACGCGTGAAAAGGTTAAGGGTCCAGCATGCATGCAGGTACTGAGAGATGGGGGACCGGGGGGGACGCAGATGTGTTTCGAGCGCGGGAGATATGGTCAAAAGGGTCTTCGTTGAGGAGGCCTCCGGGGACCGAGCGACATAGGGGAGTGAGCGGAAGAATGGAGAGGATGAAGGGAGGGGAAGAGAGGAGGAGAGAGGTGGAAGAAAGGAATGAAGAGGACGGGAGGGGAGGAGAGGGTGACGCGGAGGGCGGTGTCTGCTTTATTGAAAGCCACCAACGAGGCTCCGGGGGAATCGCACCCCTAATTGGTGGGTCGCTGGGGGCATTTTTCTGGTGGGCATCTGGAGTGTGTGGGGGAGAGAGAGAGAGAGAGAGAGAGAGAGAGAGAGAGAGAGAGAGAGAGAGAGAGAGAGAGAGAGAGAGAGAGAGAGAGAGAGAGATCCAAAAGTATTAAGATGCATATGCGCATATGGCCTTTCATACAGAGGTAAACAAACAAAATGTTAAGAATTTGCACTCATCAAAATTTTCTTCTCATTAAACCTTATACACAATGCACGGTTTTAAAATAATTTCTGAAAAACAAAAATATGTTAAGGAGACAAAAAAAAACTTCATATTTGTTAATTCCAAGTGCCGCCAAAGCCGCGGTGCACCATAACATCGCGCACACGTGACCAAACCCCAAAGGTCACGAGCCACACCGCAAACACAAACACAATCACCTGACCAGTTGAGCCGAACTGTGTACACCATGGGCACGGATATTGGATAGGGATCGTATTCACCACACCACGTTGAGAGCCAATTTAACGTTAAGAGTAACAAAGTAACAACAGTCAAAAAATGATAAAAGTAGTCTAAAAATTCTCTTTTTTCAAACAAACAAACAAACAAACAAACAAACAAACAAACAAGCAAATAAACAAACAAACAAACAAACAAACAAACAAACAAACATAAAAAAATCAAAATAATCGGAGCAATACCAAATAGTCAGTAAACAATAAAGAACAAACAGCCCCCGCTGAACTCCAGCACGACACCACTGACGCCCCGCGGCCACTCCTGACCGCAGCACCATGTGGCCTTCGCTGCAGCCAAATAGCGAGCAGTGTGTGTCCCGGGTGCAGGCGCGCCTAGGCGGGGCGGCAGCGGCAGCCTCGGGGCCCAGGGCTGTGTGTTCCAGGGCGCAAGCGCGCAAGCGGCTAGTGCTGGCTGTTTATGACGTAAGCGGGGAGCGGGTGGAAGGAGGAAGGGCAGCACACAGCATTCCGTCCGAGTCACATGGAGAGCAAGTTGGAGCAGCGCGGCCCGGCCGCCGAGTAGAACCGCCTGCGGTCCTGCGGTATGTACTCAACTCGATAGTGGTACGAGCGGCGGCAATCAACACTGCACAGGCACGCGAAACCACAGGTACTGTTTGACATGCGCTCGGGAGGGGGCAATAAGTTTCAGACGTTGATACGGAGCAATCACTGGGATTTGTCTTTGTGCGAGAAACGTTTTGTAGGGGTCAAGGCGAAATTCCGAACGAGAAATATCGCTTAGCTTCAATATCACAATGTTATAACGATCCGAAATCGAGTTGACACTTCATTTCAACTTATTATTTTAAAACGAGCCCAAAAGAGGCTTTCACAAATTACGCTTTCGTAATTTTACAACACTAACAACTAACTGAGAAAATTGGTGTAACTTTGGGAAGATATTTTTCACAGAGGGAACCACGAAGAGAGCTGCTGGATTTTGAACCCGCGGTTCGCGAACTGCTGCAGTTCAATATATGTGATGCATGAGATGCTCACACTTCTTTTCTCGCGCTGGCTTGCTGTTGAGTAATGCGCACATTTTGGGGGGTAACTCTCCAATTGCCGGAGGCCGAGTGGGGAAAAAAAGCTGGGAAAAGAAAAGTTGGTCTAAGTATCATCGCGGCGCGAGGCGATGATGGAAGACAAACGACAGTCCCGCCGTTCAGGAGGCGTTCGAAAGAGCAAGGGGAAAAGAGATATGGTGAGGGGGGAGGGGGGGGGGAGAGAGAGAGGAAGAGCAGAGAAACGCGGGGAAGGTCTGACAGGGTGGGGGAGGTAGATGACCCAGAGCAGAGAGGCACTGGGTCCTCCAAAAATAATACGGAAAGACACGAGCAGTGTGGAGTGGCTGGTAGTAACCGAGCCAGCAGAGAGGCAGCCACAAGTACAGCAAAGGCAAAGGACAGCGAGAAGAGAAACCGAGGGGGTGAGAAAGCGGGAGTTGTGACAGGGAGAGGCATAGGCCGGGAACAGGGGAGGGAGGGCAGTATGAGAAGGCGCCAGCATGTGCGTTGTAATAAGCTCTGCGGTTTGTTTTTAGTGCGCTCGCTCCTTGAGCGGCAAGGCGCGGACGGGGCGGCTAGCGACGCACAAGCTGCAGCTCCCCGTTCATAAATAACGCGACACGTTTCCCGAGGAAGCTAATTTCAAACCGCTCGAAAACATTTCGGTCTTTGCAGGCCGTAGCTCACGCGCGGCTGCGCGGCGGAGCGTGGCGGGGCGGGGCGGGGCGGGGCGGGGCGGGGCGGGGCGGGGCGGGGCGGGGCGGGGCGGGGCGCAGAGCGCCAGCGACGACGCCTCGGACCTTGACTTTTTGCTCCATCTCTCCTCCCCTCTCATTTTTCGTCACGTCGTCGGACTTCCTCGGCCAACCCGACTGCCGCTCTCTCTCTCTCTGTCCCTCTCTCTCTCTCTTTCTCTCCCCCCCCCCTTTTTCCCCCAGTTCACCTGACGACCTCTGCGGCCGGGCGTGGCAGTGAGCGGCGGCAAGAACTTCGGGGGTTAATCACCGTGGCAGACGTTGATGAAATTCACCGCAGGTCAAGCAGGGGGCTAGCAATACGGGGTGGGGTGGGGTGGGGCGGGGAGGGGCGAGGCGGGGCGGGCACCGTGATAGAGCGGCGGGGAGGGCCACAGCGAGGTCCGCGGTAACGTGCAGTGACGAGGAGCCCCGCCCAAACGATATTTACACATCTCAAAATGGAACGAGTTTGGCCCGCCGCGCGACAGTTATGAATAAACCGGACAGGAAGGTTGCGCGACCGCCAAGACTGCGCTACGCGGCCAATGCCCCTCCTCTTTCAGTTTCCTTTTCCATTTTTTTCCGTCGCATGAAAGGCTTCTTTTTTTTCCCTTGCTGTGGAGTATAATTCCTATTGTGTGGGCCACGGAGGCGTAATCATTTAATGTCGAGGCGCGAAACGAATTAGCCCGATGGAGAGAGATTATGCAGGAGAGAGGCGGACGATGATGGTGATGTGTGTGTGAGACAAAGAGGGGAGATGAGCTCATGATGGCGATGCGCAGGAAGGGGGAGAGGAGAAAGAGCGCGAACGAGGGCGGCTGAATCTGTGCTCAAGTATTATGGAGCAGCCTGCACGCTCCGCGCCGCTCCTGCACACAGATCAGGCCACGCTACGCACCGACACACTTCCAATAGTGCCGTCTCATGAAATTGTTTCAAATGCTGAGGTGGGGAAAAATTTAGTTTGGCGGTGAATAAAATTAATTCTTATCTAAAAATCAAAATATTGAGGTTAAAAGACGAAATTTACTATAAGTATAGACTTGCCGAGGGTTTTGCTGGAATATATTCACATGTATTTTGATTTAATTTATCCCGGTATCGGCTATTTACTTTGTCCGCTTTTTTGCTTTGACTTTGGGTCATTGCACGCAAGGCTGGAGCTGGCCAGCCAGCACTACACAACGTGGCTTACCACCACCAAAATTTATAATGGCCAGAGATTTGGTTAGACGGCTGCGGAGCCAGAAGCTAATGTTATACTAGCAGAGAGAAAGAGGAGTAGGAGAGAACTAGAGGGGAGGAGGGAGAGGGGAACATGGACCGCGGCAAAGCTGGAGCGGATAAAAGAGAGGGGATGAGGGTGGGGGGAGAGGCTGCGGCTGGTTGTGGCGAGGACAGGCTATGAGCAGCGCAGCATGAGCGCCACAGGCCGCGAGGGGGGCGGAGAGGGGGAGAGAGGAGACGAGAGGAGAGAGAGAGAGACGAGGAGAGAGACGAGACGAGACGAGAGGAGAGAGAGAAGAGGAGAGAGAGACGAGAGACGAGAGAAGAGAGACGAGGAGAGAGGAGACGAGAGGAGAGGGGTATGTTTAATTGCCAAGTGCGCCGCGCGCGAAAAACATGGACAAATTTATAAGAGGGGGCGTGGAGGGATCCAGGAAGGGGGAGTAGAGGAGGGGTGCACTGGTAAAAAAATGTTTAGTTCTATACATCAATTGGTAGTTCCAAACGTTCAAAAGCTATATACTGCTGGTGTGTAGTTGGACCAACTAGACATCAATTGACGTCTAATAAGTTCAACTATACACCAGCTGGTGAATAGTTTTTAAACGTTTTGGAACTAAGCACCAATGATGTATACTAGAGAGCTTGTCCGCGGAGAACACACACTGTAAAACAGCCATTTCATTTCGTAAACAAACAGGAAATATCCTTGAATTTTGTGAAACGACCTGACTGTGAATTCAGTTTTTATTCGCGTTCGCTTACATAAGAATTCTGTAACTTTACAAAAGAATTCGGTAACTTTACGGACAGTATCTGTTGTTTCGCGATTTTTCTGCTTAATGTACAAAAAATTTCATCAATTTACAGAATAAATCAGTTTACCGTTTGAACAGCAAAACCTGTAAATTTCTTTCTCGTTTATTTTGTTTTTCAACAAATTTTTACAGAGCACCGAGCGTTACGAGTAGGTCGGCGGACGCCGTCTGGCGCAGTAAACAGCCAGTATGAGGAGATGCCGGCGACCTCTTGCTGACTCGGCTCAGCGTTACAAATTTATAGAAAGCGCGGCCGAGCCGGGTGGGACGGGAGGGAGCCCCTCGTGGAGACAGTTTGGCAGCGCGGGGAGCTGGGGCCGGTCCGGGTGGCCAGAGGCGCCAGAGGCCAGCGTAGTGGATGAGGAACACGTCGGCCTGGCGTGGCGTGGCGACAAAGCGTCCCGCTGACAGCCCGACCCGACCCGACACCTAGCAGGACCTTTACGCGCCCCCAGGGAGCGGACCGGGGGGGGCCGGGGCGTGACGAACAGCGCCTCTCAGGGAACTTCGATCTCCAGTCACATTATCAGGCACAGCTCCCCGGCGGGGCGCGTCGCGTCGCGCCGTGGCAGCACGCGAAAGCGCTATCCGAGGGAGCAATTTGTTACGAATATATATAAAGCCCGCCCAAAAAGCGTGTTCCAATAAGTTTAAGCGCTGACGTTAAATATCTGAGAACACATTCTGACTTCTCCTATTTCATCTCCAAAATAAGAAAGTGTTTTCAGAAGTTAAAGTACAGCTCTGGAATTAAGAAAGTACGCCTTGATGCATACAAGCATATGATGGGTGCGGACTGGCAGCGGCAGCATCTGCGTTCGATTTTACTCAAGTTGCGACACTTAATCCCCCGTAGCGTCTGTCCTCTCCAAAACGCACACAAAAATGAAACTGGACACTCTGAGGAAAACTGCTGCTGCGACAGCACCCCACCAACAAATTACGAATAAAGAGACACTTCATCGCGGGGGTAAAAGTACGCAGGAGTTTTCGCAGTATAAACATGTATGCGAGAACGTGACTTGGAAAAAAGACCAAACAACCACACCACCCTCTCACATCCATGCTTTTCCCTTACCCTCCACCAGATCTCTCTCTCTCTCTCTCTCTCTCTCTCTCTCTCTCTCTCTCTCTCTCTCTCTCTCTCTTCCACTCTCGAGCTATGGCTCCCCCTTTCTCTCGCATTTTCACTCTCGCGCGCAGAGAGACAATTACAAGGCGTGGGAGCCAAGCCAAGGCCTATCGCCGAAGCGTTCCGATGCCCCGAGAATGTAAATCACACCAGCCCCACCGGACAGAACTGGCAGAACAAAACGCCTTTGCTCGCTGAAAATAAAATTTTATGAGAGAATAAGAAATAAAAGGCGGCGCAGCGGGCAGTGGCTGCACCCAGCCCAGCCCACACCTGGCTGCGTCCGCACCCCTCCTCGCCTTGCTGGATTTCAAACAATAATTTAGAGACAAATGGTAAGGGGCGATACTAGAGGGGCCTCGCAGGTCGGCTGCCATTGCCCGTGGCTTTTGCTCGGTCGAACGCAAAAGATACTTTACTTTATAACTTCAATAATACTGATTGTCCTCCCTCGCTTTCGCAAACATGCGATTTTTGGTGGGCCTAGTCGCCGCAGCACGCTCGCTCAAGTTTCACACAATAAGTTGAGGGAGGGAGACGCTCGACTCCGCTTGTTTCCTCTCAGCAGTGAGCAGTGAGGCCCACCCCACGGCTCCGCTATCGAGATCCCGACACCACGCCTAATTGTTCTGATATTTACAACCAGAACAGGCGCCGCGCCACCTCTCCGCGCCGCCACCGCAATCGCAATTCCGGAATATCTTCAAAGTTTTCTTTCCCGCGCCCCCCGCCTCGAGCCGCACCCGCACCACCACCGCCTCGGTCAACTTGTTTTTCTTTGGCGCCTCGCTCCCGCGTGATCCGTTAAGATTTTCCAATAGGGCCAATTTATGATCGGCGCGGCTGCAGCAGATGCTGCAGACGGCCTTCCCACGCAAACGAGGTTACCTGATCCACATTTAACGACTCGAATAATAAAAATGAAAGCGTCATTTGAGTGGGCGGCGCGGAGGGAGACGGGTGGAGGAAACCGAAGCAGGCAGCGGTAGGAAGCGAAAGGAGCGTGAGCGGGGAGCAAGAGAGAGAGAGAGAGAGAGAGAGAGAGAGAGAGAGAGAGAGGGGGGGGTGAGTGGGTGAGACTGCGGACAGAGACGGATCACGCTGCACAACAAGGCCGGGGTAGGAGAGGAAAGGAGACGGAGATGGAAATAAAAAGAACCACGACGCGAAAGGCGACAAGATGCGTGACAATCACGGTTGAGTTATACAAGTGGTGCGGTAAGAAAATATCGTCACTTTAGAAAAGGGGATCCTATAGGTTTTAGTTATTTAATCCTTTTTTCTCTCTTACGCGCCTCACCTTTGACAAATGTGGAACCATCGAGGTGATCATCGTCGGGAAATAAATCACCTCAAACCGTAAATGACACAACGCGCAAAGCAAAGTAAGAATAATATAAAAGCGCACGGGTCACAAAAAAAGAGAAAAAAAAAGAAGACAGAAAAGGATGAAAGGGGAGCGCCACCGAGGTGAGGGAAGAGGGAGGGGAGACACTCCATCAGGACAGAGTGAACTCACGAGATGAATTACTTCCACGCCAACTACTTAGTGCTTCGAGGTGGAACAGTATGCCCAGCCTCGTCTGCAGAGCACGAGCGCGCTGCAGCACAAGAATAAATAAGGATAGGTGCGGAACATCCCTCGCGGCCAGGAGCATGGAGTAAGAAAGTCTTAGAAATTCCGACATTTAAAACAGGCGATCTAGTTTTATATTACGACAAAACTCCGACAAAAAATAAAAAAAAATAAAAATAAAACAAATTGAATACACTTTGAATCCGCTGAGTTTCCCGCGTAACACGGCCGAGAGGAGCCGCACCCTCTCGTGCCTCCGCGAACAGCTCCCCCAGAGAGCCCGAGAGCGAGCGAACTGGGGTGGGCGGCTGTATTTAAAAGCCCCTCTTAGTTGACCGTGGAATGCAGTCCAGTCCTCCCCTAACTGCGGCAGGGGAGCTATGATATCGGGAAACGCTCAATGACTGCCGGCCAGATGGGCCCAGCCAGCAAGGGCCGTCGCGTCCCCTTGAGGCCCCAGCAGCACCGCGCCCCGCTGCGCCCCGCTGCGCCCCGCTGCGCCACGCCAAAGACTCTCCCCTCCGCCCTCACAATTCTTTGTAAAACTGCATGACTAGCAACAGCTTCCCCGGCTCACCTCACTGCGCGACATTGAACTGCCAGTCATTTCTTAAACCGCATCATACTTTGCGTAGAGAAAAGAGAAGAGAAAAGAGACGGTGAGCAGGGTGGAGAAAGTACGAACGGCGTGGAGTTTTCACCTCGAGTCTTCCCTCACGCAGCAAAATGGAAATTCTTTTCGCCCTCTCAAACAGGCCGCTACAACTTGCAAAGTAGATCTATCTTTTGTAGTTCTTTCCGTTGCCATCTGTAAGACGCGTCCAGCGCACAGGAAGCAGCGAGCTCGAGAAAAAAAAGGTAAAACTATACGAAAGTAGGGAAGGACGAATGTTGCTTAGGCCATCTTAGTAAAAACGACTTAATTGTTATTTTTTAAACTAACCTGGCGATCATATGATCCTCCAATTCCTCTCACCACCATGACCACAAACCTATAAAAAAAGAGAAAAAAATGGCTTGAGTGAAGGTGTAGCAGATAATGATGAAAACAGCCCCCGAGTAGCGCGAGAGGGCGTTGGCTGGTGATGTAACTGGACCGCACCCCTTTCGGCATCCCCTCAGCCCCGGCCGCCGCAGTCCCCTCTCCCTCTTCGTCTCATCTTCAACCACCACTTCCCTCTCTTTCTCTCCACCCTTTCCCCTCCGACACAACCCAGCAGCAGCAGCAGCCCTCGGCCAGTTCGAAACAATCAGGAACTAGAAACTGTGGCCACGGGATGCCCTGGGCGCCTGCCTCCTCCCTTCCCCCTCCCCCACCCTGGGCGGCTCAAACTGCCTCCTCTAGGACAGACGGGTCGTCGGTTGCGAGCCTCCGCCCCGCCATCAGGCACGGCCCTGCAGGGCTTTCTATCTCGTGTGTCACAAATTACCTCCCCGCTTATGTTCAACTGGGAGGCCGGCGCGGCCCGGCGCGCACCCCTGAGGAGGAAGCGGGGGAGGAGGCGGGCTGCCGTCGGATTCCGAGAGTCGGTTTCGACCACGTTTTGTCTATCTGTCCTCATCGCACTCATGGGGACGAAGCTATACGGAGCAAGAGAGAGAGGACACTAGTAACCGCTTTCCGGAAGCAGACGGCTGAGGGCTCAGAAAAGTGTATCACGCAGGAGCGGGTCCCGCACCCACCCCGCCTCAGCGGGAGGCCTGAGAAGATTTTGGGGGGGGGGCAAGGCGACGTAGGAGATAAGAGGGAAGTCTTGGTCTCGACTGTTCCAGTGATCTGGCAGGCCGGTGCAGGGGGAGGTCCGGAGGCAGTCCGGAGGTACGCGACGGCTGACTAATACCGTCACCGATGTCACTGTGCGAAAAATATTGAATATTGCGATTTGGCTGTCTATAAGCCGATGCATCTGGCACGACAAGCTGATATCCAAACTATCGGCGCCATTTTTATTACGGTACGTCGCAGCACGAGGTTTTAACGCTTCGCGAGATTCGCGCCAGACAACTTGTGTAAACTTAGTTTCAGCTCCTTCGAGAGGTTGTGAAAGGCTGTGTGTTGCGTCTGACCTTAGGCGTGAAAATATAGGCGCGCGCAGGCGGCGTCGGCGGGCAAAGTTCGGGGAACGGCAGCTCGTATTAAATGTAAAACCTGCGGGGAGAAGGAGCCGAAAGCAGCAGCTGCGGAGAGCTTGTCTCCCTCCTCGCTCGCTGCCTGCAGCAGTGCGCTGTGCGCTGTGCACTGCTGACATGATAGGCAAAAAAAAGGGGCTATCTCCTCTGAGTGCGCCGACTAAATCAATGGCCCGTTTGAAAATTGAACGACGAACGGTCTGGAATTTCAAGTTTTCCCTTACGTCCCGTTAATTTTTTGTGTCGGGAAATACGTAGGTTTATTGCTTACGAAAATGTAAAGAAAACATTTTTAATAGTATCTCATGTACGTTTTCAAGACTATCTTATAAAACGTTTCCAGGCCGATCCACGATCACTAAAAAGACAGATCTAGATGGAAACTTTTACGCAAACTATTTCGCTGGGACTATATGATACTTAAGGTGTGGGTGTGAAGAGTGGAACGTTTTCCAGACACTTCATAACTAGTACCTTCTTGCCGTGGAACAACCCGCACACGGGCGCATTTTTTGAGAGCTTTACAGCGAGCGCCCTCCTTACACGCTCGGCGACGCTTTGCATGCACAGGCTACCGATTACAGCCAGAGCGGGCCGAGGGGAGAGCTGCGCCGGCCCGGCCGGGCCCTTTGTACTGGGGGACAGGCAAAGAACTTGAAGGAACAAGAAACTACATGAAGATGAAGTAGAAGTTGGGGCGGGGCGGGGCGGCCTGGGACGGGCCGGGAAGGGCAGGATGACAATATGAGCAGCACGGTACTTGCGCAGCTGCCGCCCGCCCGGCTCGGCTCGGTCTTCTGCGATTATCCTGAGGAGCCCCGTCCGGACCGGCACCGGCCCCGGGACCAAACTTTTCGAGCGAGGCATTCAGGCGAAAGATGGGACGAAATAAAGCGCGCCCAGACCCAGGCAGGCGCAGGGCAGGCCCAGGGCCCAGGAGAGCGCGCGCTGTGTTTAAAATCGGCAGCGCGCGCGTTCAACTCGTCCGCGCGGCGAGAGGCGATGCAGGCCGACAGCGCGGTGGGCCGGGCCCAGGCGGGAGGGGGAGGCAGCTGGGCTCAGCCGCGCCCCGCCCCGCCCCGCCCCGCCCCGCCCCGCCCCGGCCCGCCCCGCCCCGGAGCCGGATGACCCTCCAGGCCTCCAGCGCAGTTCGGCTCGGCTGATCCCGGGAGAGGCCGGCATTAAGGGCAGATGGCATGGCTCTTGCTTCGACTTACACGATATGAATTTTACACTTGGCCGAACCCGGAGAGAGAGGCTTTTCGTCCGCCTTTTCTCTCAGTCCGCCCGGACGGACTGTGCGGCGCTGTGCGGGTGCGGGGGAGGGAGGCACGCAGCCCCGGCCCGGGCCGCCGAAGAAAAGAAGCGAGCAACACTCGCAGTTCCGGTCGGGCGAGGGTGCCGTGCGGGGCGGGGCGGGGAGGGGCGGGGCGGGGTTGGGCGCGGCAGGGCTGTCTTAGTCCGCACGTCAGACAAGGGCTGAGGGAGGCGAGGCAAGGCGCGCAGCACCCGCCAGCCCGGCCAGCAGCTCCAGAGGGGATGATAATAACCACAGCGGATTTGTCATTACCATCGTCCCCTTTTTTTTTCCTTCCTTTTTTTTCTCCAATTTTCGCCTCAGCAATACAATGGCATCGCGCGCGTCCTTTGGCGCCCGTGCCGTCCCCCGTCGCGACCCCCGGGCGCCGCCGCTTCAGAAATAAACTTGTATGCACCTCCCTCTCTCGTTACCGAACTTGCCCGAGCAATCTAATATGCGAGTCGTCCTCCCTACCCCCATCTCTCTCTCTCTCTCTCTCTCTCTCTCTCTCTCTCTCTCTCTCTCTCTCTCTCTCTCTCTCTCTCTCTCTCTCTCTCTCTCAGCTCTGACTCGCGCTTCCCCTTCCATCTCATCATCAGCGCCTTGAAACTCCTGTCGTTCGCTATTGTACCGTGGTACGTAATAGCATTCCTCCCCCCGGCCGCACCTCCTCCCCGTCGGCTGGCGGCATACCTGCCTCCTGCTGATATAATTGAGGGGGCCGCTGCTAATTTGATTGTCGCCCCCCGCAGAGCGGCAGGGCCTCAGTCCCTCCGCGCGCTCGGGACGTCCGCGATGAGGGTAATTATAACGAAGACGGCATATGACGCCCCCACAGGCTGGCAGGCGCGCCCCCTCTCGCGGCCCCCAAAGATTAGAGGCATCAGAGGCGATCGGTCCATCCGTCCCGAGGGTAGAGAGGAGGCTGAAGGGGGTCTCTAAGCCACCCGGCCCGGCACCCGGCTGTCTGTCTCGCAGTCTGTCGAGCTGTCAGTCCGTCTGCCCCGTCAGCCCGGCGGACCGCGCCCGCCGGCAGGTATACAAAGTGGATTGCCGTCGATTGGAATTGTTTCAGAGTTCCAAGTCCGCAGGGCGGAGCCGCGCGCAGCCGGAGGAGGGCCGCTATTGGGATGCAAGGCGCGGGGAGGAGGCGCCCTGTGCTGGCCGCCCCTGGCACTAATGCAACCACCGCCGCTCCTCACAACAGCAGCAAACTGATTCGCGGCAGTCAAGTAGTATTGGGTGCGCTCACTACGTATACGAGAGAGAGAGAGAGTTGGTCTATCGACGAGAAGGGAATGCAGATAAGGGCCTTTTATTCTATTTTTCGAAGGGAATAAAATGCGCAATCAGGTTTCGAAGACCACCACCCAGGACGACAACTTGGTGAACGCATTGGCAATCGGGATCGAATCATAAAAAACACAAAATTACGAAGAAAGAACAATGAGCAGACGCAAACCGAGAGCAAAGCATACACTGCAAAACCAACAGTCAACTAAGTACACTGTTCCTAATGTGTGCTTCTAAGTACGCATAAGGAAATGCATGCCTGCCGTGGTATGCACTAGGAAGTGCATGCCTGCCCATGGTATGCACTTGGAAGTGCATGCCTGCTATGGCATAATGCTATGGTAAAGTACGCACTTCCAACAGCATACCATGGCAGGCATGCACTTACTAGTGAATACCTTCGCACGCATTCATTTCCTAATGCCTACATTGAAGTACACATAAGAACAGTGAACTAAGTTGACGGTTGGGTTTGTAGTGTGGCGCTGAATAAGCGAAGAGTGAAAAACGGCAGTCGTAGAGTTTCGCACATGCAGCACCTGCACATCTCTTCACCATCGAGACCTGGTCGCTCGGCACGGCAGCCGCCGCTCTCTGCCCAGCCCAGCTCCCTCGGCGAGGGCTCCAATTACCCCCTCACCTCACAGCGGGGCGGGGTGGGTGGGGCGGGGCGGGGCGGGGTGGGCGGGGAGCAGGGCGGGCTGCAGCGGGGACCGGCTGCGCCATGGCTGCGCCCCGCAGAACAGCGAGAGCCACTTTTCCCTGACTCAGCGCGATGCCGCGGCGGGCGGGGCGCCGGGCGGGCGAGTGCCGGGCGGGCGCCGGGCGGGTGCGCAGGCGTGAGCAGGGCCTTGACGCGTCCGCGCAGGATACTAGCGCCGCGCCGAGCCTCTTAAGAGCCTCATAAATAATGCCGCGCCCCGTTTGATAAGGCGCCTCCTGTCTCATGGCGCTTATGGGGGGTGTCGAAGGTGCGAGGGACGCCAGCGGCTAGCCCCCGCGCCGCTGCGGCTTTACTGGGCGGGGGAAGGGGGCGGGGCGGGGCGGGTTTATATATGGCGTGACAATCATCAGGGGGGGCATTATGGCGAGGGCGCCGGCCCAGCAGGGCCGCGGTGAGGACACGGACGCGCTACCATGCAAAGAGTGCCCGTATCATACGAGCGTGTCATCCATATCATCGGGCGGCTGCCTGAAGACCGTCAAGTTTCCTTAGCTCGGTAATAAAAAGACGAATGACTACACCGTTCAAGTAGGCATTTTTTTTCTTCAAGTGCTTTACGAGTCTGCATGCGTATTTGAGAGTTCATTCCGAGGGGGGGATCACTCATACAAAATAAGTACAGTGATTTTTTTTTGACTGGTGGAATTTTGTTTTAATTTTCCAAAGAAAATTTCTGTCTTTTTAAAATTGATCTTGATCTTGTGGGTAAAAACCCACATTTCTGAACTTTTTACAATAGTTCAGTATTTTGTTCATTTTTTCTGTACCTTTTTTCTTGATTTTATGTTGATTTCATAATATTTTTTTAAAAACTTTTTAAATGATTTTTTGGGGTTGTACAATGATTTTTCGAAGCGATCCGCCCCTCGGTAAATTCGCACACCCTTCGCGCCGCGCTTCTGATCCGCAGCAGAGTACGGAGCGGTGTCTCCCGCACGCGCCGCCGCCCTCACATCGCCAGCAGTCCTGCAGCCCGCGACGCCCAGCAGCCCCGCTCCGCTCTGCGCAGCGCGGTGACACAGATCCCCGCCCCGCTCTGTGTTGGCTCAAAACCCTCCAAAAACAGTAGCAGCAGTGCGGGGAAAAGCTCTCCATCCGCTAATTATTTCGCACGGCCGCTATTGTGCAAACACGGCGGGTGCGAGCGGCGCGGCCAGCCAGGGCCGGTCTCACACAGGCTCCGTCCACTGCGGTCCAGTCCGGCCCGGCCCTCCCCGGCGCCCGCCCCCGCAGTGCGAGAGGGGTCCGCGGGGAATTTGTTTCTGCGCCGCCCGGGACGTAGGCAGACCGCCGGGCCCGCGCGCCTCAGATAAAGGAATGGGTTGGGTCGGGTCAGGAACCAGCACCAGCGGCATCAGCAGTAACATAGATGCCTCTAGATATCCCATTTGCATTGCATTGATAACGCTGTAGCCACTATTGATGCCGAATTTTCCAAATTTAATGCAAAAGCTTGGCTCATTTCGTAGGAATACACTCTTCTAATCTCAGAAAGAAGTATGGTTTAGTGTTGCCAGAAAAGTAGGCAAAAGCCCCTTCACACACAGCTGTGTTGAGCGGCCGATATTCACACCTGCCTACTAGGCCATTCCTCTGCATGAGTGTGTAGGTGTTGCCTAGTAGGCAGGCGGGAATACAGACCGCTCAACATAGCTACGTGGAGGGTTTTGCCTATTTTTTTGGCAATAATGGACGGTTGCCTAGTTGAGACTTCAGAACAAAAGTTATTCTAATTCTAACTGCGAAACTTTTAGTCCCCCCTGACGATTTAGTTTGGGTGGTGGGGCAGGGGTGGCACCCGGTGCGCAAGCCGGGTGGGACCCGAGTGGGACCCGGGTGGGGTCCGATTTGACCCGGTTGCGACCCGGGTGGGGCCCGGGTGGGGCCCGGGTGGGGCCCGGGTGGGTTCCGGGTGGGGCCTTGGTTTGGGCCTGGGTGGGGCCCGGATGGAGGCCCGGGGTGGGGCCCGGATGGGAGCGTCTTAATTTCCGGTGGGGGAGCGCGCCCGCGTCTAGTTGGGGCACTAGTTGGGACGCCGGTCGGGGCACTATTGGGCACTATTGGGCACCGGGTCGGCCAGATTTTGCACCCGGTGCAGCTCCACCGCGACCCCATGGAGGTACGCGCGCCGCCTTGCGCCATGCGCGCTCCGGAGCGTCCCGGGGCTTCCGATCTGCAGCTGAGCAGGCCGCGGTACGGACACGGTAAGGGCTTTACCGGCCCCGCGCCGGGGCGTGCTTGGCCCGTGCTCGGATCAAAATGGAAAGGGTACCCCCTTTGCTTTCTAGGGTGGGGCCGCTGATGCGGAAATGGGCCAAATTCGACCAAATTTTGTTCCGGGTTTTTTTTTCGACATGCCGAGTCTGACTCAAGAGATTCCTAGGCCACCCGGGCGTTCCCAGGGGCGTTCCGAGCTGGAAACAACTCTCAAATTAGAGAAAAAAAAATAATTAAAAATCGCGTAATTTCCTGAATTTTTCAAAAAATTTCTGAATGTTCTCAGGCGCGTAGCAGATTTCACGTGGGGCGGCCCGAAAAAAAAACATTTTATTTTTTTAGAAAGCAGCAAAAAATTATTTCATTTACTTTTAATTACTTAATTTTGATACAAATGACCCTTACTCACCGTCGTTCGCGCCGCCCCTCACTATAAAATGCTTGCAAACTAAATTCTTTGCAACGTTGCGAAGAAATTTTAATATTCGTATCACGAAGAATTTGTTCGTATTGCAAAGAACTTCTTTGCAAGCTACTAGAATTCTTACAAACTATTTGTTTGTATTGCAAAGAAATAGTTCGTAAGCTTACGAAGAATTAGTTCGTAATACAATTCTTAAAAATTCTTTGCAACTTACAAAGAAAATAGTTTGCAATACGAACCAATTCTTTGCAAGCATTTTACAGTGCTCCCTCGGCCCATATTTCGCACCTCGCCGGACATTCAATCCTACAAAAATCCCGGGTCCGGACCCCGTAACTGGCTACGCGCCTGAATGTTCTGCATTTTTCTGAATCTTTTTCAAATTTTTGGAAAATTTTGTGAATTATCGGGAATATTTGTGATTCTTTACCTGATTTGTTTTACTTTTGTCAATTTTTCTAAATTTTTCCTCTTTTAAAATTTCTCTTGATTTTCTCTGAATTTTTCTAATTTTTTCTGAATTTTTCTGAATTTTTCTGAATTTCTCAAAATTTTGCAAAATTACGCGTTTTTTTTTAAATTATTATTTTTCTAATTTGAGTGTTGTTTCCAGCTCGGAACGCCCCTGGGAACGCCCGGATGGCCTAGGAATCTCTTGAGTCAGACTCGGCATGTCGAAAAAAAACCCCGGAACAAAATTTGGTCGAATTTGGCCCATTTCCGCATCAGCGGCCCCACCCTAGAAAGCAAAGGGGGTACCCTTTCCATTTTGATCCGAGCACGGGCCAAGCACGCCCCGGCGCGGGGCCGGTAAAGCCCTTACCGTGTCCGTACCGCGGCCTGCTCAGCTGCAGATCGGAAGCCCCGGGACGCTCCGGAGCGTGCATGGCGCAAGGCGGCGCGCGTACCTCCATGGGGTCGCGGTGGAGCTGCACCGGGTGCAAAATCTGGCCGACCCGGTGCCCAATAGTGCCCAATAGTGCCCCGACCGGCGTCCCAACTAGTGCCCCAACTAGACGCGGGCGCGCTCCCCCACCGGAAATTAAGACGCTCCCATCCGGGCCCCACCCCGGGCCTCCATCCGGGCCCCACCCAGGCCCGAACCAAGGCCCCACCCGGAACCCACCCGGGCCCCACCCGGGCCCCACCCGGGCCCCACCCGGGTCGCAACCGGGTCAAATCGGACCCCACCCGGGTCCCACTCGGGTCCCACCCGGCTTGCGCACCGGGTGCCACCCCTGCCCCACCACCCAAACTAAATCATCAGGGGCCTGCTATAACAACTAACAAACGAGTTCTGCAAACTACTACACGCCAAGATTAGCAGAGGAAATTTTTGGAGAAAAAAAAATCATGCCAAGTTTTGTCTCCACCAGTAGAAATTGCAAAACTTTGGTGATAAAAGTCGCCTAAAACTTAACTTTCTTTCAAGCAATAGGCCAAAATTTTGATTTGAAGACAGATTGCCTAATTTCTGCATCCACAGTTAGTGTGAGTACACTACTGCGGCGAACGATCGTGCACACTGGTAAAACTAAGGCGTAGCCCTACACCCCGTTTTCAAGCGTACTGAGATTACGCTTGAAATCAAGCGTAATGGATCCGCTCCTATTCGTCATATCTAAATGTATGGGAGAATTTATTTCGTACGCTTGATTTCAAGCGTAACGTCTTCAAGCGTAACTGATGCTTCATTCAAGCGTACAGTTACGCCTTAGTTTTACCAGTGCAATATGTGAAAAATATCCCAGTAGATTTAAGATTTAGTTTGTCCTTGACGATTTACGAAGTGTGGTTGTAAATTTACGACAACCCTTTCTTGGTCGTAATTTAATTTTAAGTCGATACAAGGTGCTTTTAATTTCACGATTTGAAATATTGCACTTTTAAAAATCCGATTCGTGGAAAAGTTTTCCCCCAAACCTACAACTATTGTTCACAGAGTGCAGCGTAATTGAACAGGATCGCGACCTAAGGTGCGCGCGACAGACTGACTTGCAGGCACCACGCGCGTGGACGCGCAACACGACGCTCGGACTAATCAAATTTCGAATCAATTATCTCCATGCTCGCTGTTGCAGCCAAATAAAACGTTGTGCCCTTGTTTGCCTCGAAAGCGGCTGACCGCGGCAGCGCTCTGCTGAAATTTAATAACAGCGAGACTTCCCACGCGCGCGCACACACACATCAAAACACACACACACACAAACGTACGTACACACGATAGTAGTAGAGCGCGTTCCATTTTTATTAGCCCCGAAGCATTGATTGGCCGCAATCACATTAATGGAGTGGCGTGCGCAAATCAAACGAGAGTTTACACAATAACATTGGCCTCCCCTGCTCACCTTATCGTCAGGTGTGGTGTTAGGGCCAGGAAACGACAGTGCGGAAAGGGGGAAAAAGGGGGGGGGGATAGGGCGCGGTTCCTGTTACGGATCAACCAATAAGACCAGAGCGAGAACAGCTAATACATAAGGTTGATTAAAACGAGCACTGCTGCACGGTGGGGGGGGACTACATCATCTGCCACGCGGCATCGGCATTTTTTATGGCCGTGAATCAGCGGGGGGAAAAATTATAGAAAATAAAACCGCAGAAATAAGTTTGGGGAGCTGCGCTTGGTGCGCGAGAGTGTGACCAGACGAAATGCGGTGCAACGGGAATGGGGTCAAAGATGTGCAAAGGAGGGAGTGAGAGATACATTACTATCCATTTCCCAAATCCCGCGACAGCTGGAGGAGGTACAGCCTGCGGGCGCCTGCAGGCATTCCCAAACGAAATAAAGGCGCGGGGAGAAGGGGGTGGCAGCGCGCGACAAATCGGATTGAAAACCTTGAAAGAAAAAGGAAGCTTGGTCTTGGCGGGGGCGCCGGGCTGGGGGCGCTGCGGGTTATATGGCCGAGGGAGACGTTCGGCCAGCTCGGCTCCCCGGAAGAACACGATTTTGCACAACTTTCGACACGTTATAGTAGCGACGGCCCGTCGCCGTCCTCGCCGACGCTCGTCCAGCGCGATCGGGAAAAAGAATGCTCACTGGAAGAGAGAGAGGGGAGAGAGAGGGAGAGACCCCCAAAAAAGTGATGGCCATCGCAGAGCTTCCTTCCCTGGAGAGCGCGCGCGTCACACAAAGGCAGGCAGGCGGGCGTGCAGAGGCAGCCGACTTATTCCGAAGAGCGCTGTCCTCTCTCTCTCTCTCTCTCTCTCTCTCCCTCTCTCTCTCTCTCTCTCTCTCTCTCTCTCTCTCTCTCTCTCACTCTCTCACTCACACACACACACACACGCACACACACACACACACACACACGCATCTATACGGGGCAACCCATGAGTGCGAGAGAGACACGGCTAGGAAAGCACACTTCGGAATAAGTCGGCAGGGGCGGTGCTGCTGCCAGCCGAGCAGAGTAAGTAACTCATCCAAACTGAACTGAGCCGGCTCGGCTTGACTCGGCTCGGCTCGGCGGCCAGCCTGCCAGCCCATGCCCATGTGGCCCGCGGGCCGCGGGCCGGGCCTGGCTAGCAGCAGCAGGCAAGTTAGATTGATTGGGCGGTGCGGCGGGCCTCTCTAGCAGCGGATCTGGGCAGATCTGGCCGCACCCCATAGACTAACTTGGGACCCGGCAGCAGCCCGGGTGGCCACGGCGGGGCGTGGCGGGGCGGGGGGGAGCGGCAGGACGCCAGCGACAAGTACGCCAGCCGAGGCTCGCAGCACGTGTGCGCGGCCACGTGGGCAACTCCTGGCGGCGCTCTAATTAGTATCTTTAGGTGGGGGAGAAAAGAAAAAAAAAATTACCTTTAAATCAAGCTCGGTTGAAGCAAAACCAAAAATTAACGAAATACGCTTGGATATTTGTGTTTCGTGCGTTAATTGTTTACCCGGCAGAACGTTAATACGTCCTGCGTGCGGCCCGGGGTGGGGCATGGCGGGGCGGGCTGACCGCCGAATGAGTCCCGGCAGGAGAATAAGTGCTTTCGGCCGGACCCGACCGGAGCGTATCTTCGCTTCGCCCCGCGGATATTGTTTCCCGGGATTCGGTTTCGGCGGCGCACCGCAGCGGAAACGAGAGGGGGTCAGTTCTTTCCGCTCCCAGAGCGTTTCTCTGGGCTCAGAGGAAAGAGAGGCTTGGGGAGGGGGGACGGGGGAGGAAGGCCAACCACGAGCGGCAGCGCTCTGCAAGTTTCGAGGTAAAATAAAGGACAGCAGTCAATTTTTGTCATCCACCATTGTGCTAAACACGTCATCTCTTCGCACACCAGCCCCACAGCACTGTTATCATACTATGGCTGCTTCGTATTTGCGAACGACCAGTTGCCGAAGAAGAGCAAAATCCTTCGCGATTAAGGCTTTGTAAGCTTACGAAGCAGCCAAATCCTTCGCAAGGATTTATCAGCGAGCATAGTGTCAGCCACTATAGTTTCAATTAGCAGATCGCCAAAGTATTTCCAACAGTGGCAGCAGCACTGCCGAAACCCAGGCGGCTCTCCCGGAACAACGCAAGCCCCTTTAAGAAGGGCACAAGTCCCAGGTAACTCCCTCCCCCCGACCGTCACGGTGTCCAACTTTTCCGACTGAGTCGCAATGCTGCTGCTGCTGCGCTGAAAAGCCGGGCGGGCACAACTCGGCGCGCCGGCCGGCCGAGCCTGTTGGGAATACACCGGACGGGGGTCGCGCTGCGGCCGCATGGCCGCGGCAAGGTGGACGGGACAGGACGCGGACGGCCAAGCCCGCGACGACATTTCATATACTAGACAAAATAAACGGCAAGTTTTGTCTCAAAATCTTTTCTTTTTATTGCAAAATTTTCATTTTACGTCTGAAATAATACGTTTTAGCTTCAGGGTGTGCGGGTAATGTATGCAGGGAGGGAGGCGTGGAGGCCGTGCTGTCCGGGCTGGGTCCGTCCCGGGCGCGCCCGCCTCCCCCTCTGACAAATTACCGTCCAGCGCCTTTCTTCATGCGCAAATGAGTCCATGAGGCGATTCAGCCCACGTGTGAGAAGGTTTTGCCCACTTTTACCGTCCAACCATTAATTTTTTTGCAGTGAAAGAAGTAAAAATCTCTTTCATATCGTGAACGATGCACGCCCGAGGCGTCCTCGAGTCGGGCGATCCGGTGTACACGTACACCCATCATGACAATCCAAGGACAGTCTTCGGGAACCAAGGCCAAACTCGGAATAAAAGCAGTTCTTGTTGCCTACGGCGTACAGGCCTTGAAAAGGCAGAGATAAAATAACACAGGCAATCTGGCAATATTAGCAATCCGATGTACACGACAGGACGAAGAAGAGGCCCCCAAGGGCACCACATCTTGATGGACCATGAACGATCACATCTTGGAACCTGGCGTGTTAATGATTTTCTGTGATTCGGAAAAGACCAATGCTGTCAAATTTTTTTAGAACATTCAAAATTCAAGAACAACGCTTGTTTGGGTGCAGGTAAAAAGTCAACAACTTTTTAAAAAAATTTATAATAATAATAATAATAATAATAATAATAATAATAATAATAATAATAATAATAATAATAATAATAATAATAATAATAATAATAATAAAGAGCGCTCATTGCTCAAAGAGAATTAAACTTGCAATATTTCTTAAAACACCCAACTCAGTTCATTTCCGGCCATCAAGCGAGACTTTTTCGATTCGCTCAGTTAAACCAGCACCGGAACATGTATTTATGCCGTTACTACTGCCGGCGCCATCGCCAGCCATCGGCACGTAGCGCAGATAATTTTATATCAATGCTTTCCATTAACAATTTAATTTGCAGCAGGGCGGCGGTGCAGCTCGCCGTGTCGCGGCCCCACCCGGCCTCCCCCTCCCCCTCGTAAAGTGTTTAACGCGGGGTCGTAGGGTTGCGCTCATTTAATGTAGTGCAAACAGTTGATAACCGCCGCGCCGTATCGGCCGCCTCATCGGGACGGCACGGGACAGGACGGGACGGTGCGGCTGCGGCGCGTTGCGGCGCGAGGAGAATCGTTTCGGAAAGTAAAATTACGCGCAGCCGCCGCCGGGCCGGGCCGTGCCGGGCCGAGAGTTCCCGAATGACCCCACCAGTCCGCCGCCGGGCCGGGCGCGGGATGAAGGGCGGTGCCGTAAGGGAACGGGCACTGGTTTCGCCTTTTTCGCACCTTTCCATTTATTTCTCATGAACGCTTCAAGCTATATTGACAAGCTATGACAGTTCAAAGGGGTTCAGAAGAGAGCTTGGGCTGCATTTCAAATTCGCCACCTTATGACTCACAATGCACTAGTAAAACTAAGGTCTTAGCCCTACGACCCGTTTTCAAGCGTACTGAGATTACGCTTCAAATCAAGCGTAATGGGTCTATCCGCTCCTATTCGTCCTATCTAAATGCATGGGAGAATTTCTTTCGTACGCTTGATTTCAAGCGTAACGCCTTCAAGCGTAGCTGTATGCTTCATTCAAGCGTACAGTTACGCCTTAGTTTTACCAGTGTGATCAAACTGTACTCTCAGATTCCTTACGGATGTTTTCATTATTAGCTACCCACAATCTCATGTGGTTGGTACGTAACAACAATATTATGAATAGGTATCAACAACGTTGATTGTAGTTACAAGTTACAAACATTTCTTATCAACAAAATTATTTCTTGACAAGGTCTTAAAAAAAATTATTCATACTTAACAACGGAATCATTTATACCTTATCCGTGCAAAATGCCTTGATAGCTTACCGACGTAAAAATCAATAGACGAATGAGAGAGTAGTCCTGAAGTCCAATAATTATTCTTTCCCACATTTTTCTGGTTTAAGGCTATTACCACTAAATTAAAAAAATTGAGTACAAGGAATTTAGGAACGATATAATTACTTTGAGTCATAAAATAACGAAATTTAAGTACAACCTAAGCTGTCTAATGATCTATAGCTAGTCAAGATACCGACCACCGCTCAAGAGATGTTGACGAAATAAAGCGAATAAGGCAAACAATAATTTTGGCAACGTTACGATACCTTGGCGCCGCAAGGCGGGGGAAAGGGGCGCGCGGCGGAGCGAGGCACGCGGCCCAGGTCGCCGCCAGGGAGAAAGCACACAAAACTTTTCAGGCGACCGGGATAAAGCAATCCGCGAAAGGATTTGCGGCCGCACTCAACCGTTGTTAACACGCCGAGTCCGCGCCGCGCCCCCCGCGGCCACGCAAGGCTCCGCCCCGCCCCGCCCCGCCCCGCCCCGCCCCACTCCTCTCGGCGCCGCACTCCGCAGCACGCCTTGTCCCGGCAGCAGTCTGGTTTTACGGGGACACCACACACCACACCAGAGCGATCGAGACCGTGAGTATATAGACTCGCTGAGACCCGACTCGACTCGACTCGACGCGACGGCGCGACATGGACCGGCGGCATAGCGTCAAGTCACCGCTGCGAGTGCCCAGTCATGCCGCCGCAGCCAGAACGTCAAAAAGGTAAAAAAAAATAAAAAAAAATTAAAAAGAGAGAGGGAGAAATTAAAAATGAATCATCCCTCGAGTGCAATTACTGATCCGCGATCGCTGCTGCGTCATTATTGCCTATCGAAGGCGCGGCGTAAAGCGAATAATGACGGCTATAATAACGCGGGGCGCCTCTAATAAAGGGTTTCGCTGAGTGGCGCTGCTGCCGCTGGCGTGCATTATCAAAGCGGCCGAGCCATCAAGACAGGCCGCCGATACGATCCGCTGCGGCCCGTGGGGGAGTAGAGGCACACACACGGGGACAGGGGAGGGGAGCCGAGGCACTACTTGGGGGCCGCGCCGCCGCCACCGCGCCGGTCCGCCGCGCGACACGGTATAGCGGAAGTAAATGCGCACCCCTCCCTACCCCGCCGCGCCACGCGCCGCCACGCCCGCCGAGCAGAGAGGCGTTCCGAACGTAATGGCCAAGATATATCGCGACACGTGCGCCAATTCTCGTCCCCCGACCTACCAGGCCCGGCCCCGCTCCGCCCCGCCCCGCCCCGCTCCGCCCCGCCCACCCCCAACCCCGCCCAGCCCTGCCCCACCACGGTGAGCGCCACAGGACATTGGGCTATGCCGCGCACTCTCAGCAGGCCTGCTGTGCTGATTTCTTTTTCTGGGGTATTTTTCTGCGTTTTAACGTGGCAGGATTACTGATTAATGTGTTGGTTGTTAAAACTATTGTTGTATGTAGGTCACTATTAATAACAAAAAACGTCAGTAATTCAAACAGAAAGTACCACAAATTACGGTTCAAAAAAAGGTACCTTAGACGGGGTTTTACGCAACAGGATTACTGACAAAGTTTCGAAAAAAAAAGGATGAATTGTATGCTAAACGAAAGTCGGTTTAGAGCGGCCGCCTAAAAATCAGAGACGGGCTGGGAGTGTTGGTGCGAGAAGGCCGACAAGCGCCCAGCCAGGGGATGGTCCCGGCTGGGTCCAAGACACCCTTCATTGTTGAGTCGGGATATATTTGCATAGGGTCGGGCAAAGTTTTGCCGTATTGACTTTCATGGTGGACCTGCCGGGCGGGCAGACGGGGCGGAGATGGGCAACAATTACTCGGTAGGTAGCTCGGCCCGAGCGGAGCGCGAGTTACGATAGTCGTCCATTGATTAGAACGTATAGAGATACCGTTCAGAGTCTCTGGCGCCAACGGTTTGCGCCGTGACACCACCAGACGGTTTTCTAATTTTCTGGACGGCACAATGCCGAGGGGTGACCTTCTGCACGAGCAGAACCCGCCGTGGTTTACAATCATATCATCCTAAGACGTATTTCCAACCGGGTCTATTTTAACAGTGCTCTCGGCGGCTCGCAGCAATATCTTCTCGCCGCACGCGCGTCGTTCTTTTTTAAACAGCGGCTACGGACCCATCTTCTGTCGCTGTAAATAATCATAACGGCTCAGAGATGACACGTGATATGTACACGTTATCGGCCCGCATAAAAATGACGGGGGCCGGGCGGGCAGCCGGCCGCAGCCTCCACCGGCGCCGCGCCGCGCCACGCCACAGACTCCAGATGAGTTTTCGATGTCCGTCCGCGGGGGATAGGAGAATGATCACGTCTGAGTCCACGGTGTATAAAAAAGCGTGGATCGTGAAAAACAAAAAACAAAAAATGATCTTGAGCGACATATCATCAGGGAGCTGGCAGCGAGCGGTGCTGCGGTATCGGCGTAGAAAATATAAAACGAGGCTACTACGGGCTACTACCTATGGTACCACCCTGTGTTTTAGACCCAAACAGGGAAGCGAAGTAACTCATCTATATTTTGTGTTTGCGAACCGCAAAAGTTTATTGTGAAAATAAGGCCTCCCGCGCAATAGCAGTAAGTTTTGACGGGGTCGAAACCACGAACACGCAGCCATGCATTCACGCCAAACCAGAGTTTTTTGTGTGTTTTTTTTCGTTGTTGCCGTTGTCACACATTTTCTCTGTCCGGGGTGAAAAAAAAAGAAGAAGAAAAAGTTAGAAGAATCTGTGCAGCGCAGTCAGCTGAACAGACGGACTGACAGCAGAGAACGAACTGCCAGGCAGGCAGGCAGGCAGGCAGGCAGCCAGGGCCGGCCCTACCCCGCCTGCCCTGCGATTCATTATTCTGCTATCAGCTCATGCACGTCGCGCCCGGGCCGGGACGCGCGTGATCCGGCAGCAGTGCTCAGCAAGCGCCGCGTCACTCGGATGGTAGCAATCAACCACGCCGCGTCGCACCACGCAGTATTTTTCGCGCTCCTCTTCTCCTTTTTTTTAAACCACCCCCCTCCCTCTCTCTCTCTCTCTCTCTCTCTCTCTCACTCTCTCACTCTCTCACTCTCTCACTCTCTCACTCTCTCACTCTCTCACTCTCTCACTCTCTCACTCTCTCTCTCTCTCTCTCTCTCTCTCTCTCACTCCTCCGCCCCTGGTGCTCGAGCGCGCGGCGCGTCACACAGGCGTTGGCAGATTGTCGCCCTGATGGTGATTTCCGCCGCCGCGCCGCCGCCGCCGCCGCGCCGCCCCTGCGGTTTTATTTAAGTAATTGCCGCCATCCGTCACTCATCGGGCCGCTTTATCTCCGCGGCGCCGCGCGCACATTTGTTCGCGTAACGTCCGCCCGGCCCGCGCCAATACCAGCCGCACATCAGCATGCCTCGCCGCGGGGTGATACGCGAACACGCATACACAGGCAGGCAGGCGGTCTCTCTTTGACGAAACGCAAAAGTGCAAGCGCAAGCCGCGATATATTGATCGACATAATTCACCTTCACCCCAAAGAAAACAAGAACACTTTTCGTCCAGTTTGAAAAGCAGCTTTTGTGCTTCTTCACTAAAACCAGAAGTGTTCAACTGGCACACATACTTAAAAGTTTTAAGAGCAGTGCTGAACACTTCCACATTATGATTGATAGAAAAGCCGTAGTGTTCCACATGAGGCATCAGGTGTGGAGACAATTTGTTGGCGAGCAGAATGTGCCCAACAAAAGTGCTCAACACTTTTGTCCCCGACGTAAATACATAGGCTTTTTTATCTAATTAAGCATCTAAAAAAGGTCAACACTGTGTCCACCACTTGAAAGTGAGTGCCAGCTGAACACATTAAGGCGGTGTTCACGAAAATAAGTTAGTGTCTTCCCGCGCCAATATATTGGCGTCCAAATCCGCCAAATCTTCACGTCGAAAGACACCAAAATCTGGCGTTCAATGAAAAAAGACGCCAAATTTCCGCGTCGCACGACGCACCCCATTTAGTTTTCAGTGTTGGATCTGACCGCATTGTGCCAGGTCAATCTTTTTCAATGACGTGGTTCCGTGCGTCATAGCAGTGATTGGTTCGTCTCCGCGGGCGGGGCGGAGCGGGGGCGGGGCCTGGTCGTGACTGAAGGACGGGGCTGGGGACGGGTCGGCCGGGCCCGGGCCGCGACAGGTGCACGGCAGCACACACAGCCCGCCGCGCCGCGCCACGCCACGCCACGCCACGCCACGCCACGCCACGCCACGCCTTACCCTTGACCCCGGCCCGGCCCGGGCCGCTATAGGCCCCGCAGCAGACTGGCAGGGCGGCAGACATCTGGCAGGGCTGACTCGAGGTCGTTTGTGCTGGGCGAGGGCGAGGCGAGGCGAGCGAGCGAGGAGTCGGAGGGGAGAGAGGGAGGGAGGGAGGGAGAGAGGGACATTCCCCAAGACTGTTTGTAGCTCGCGGGGTGCGCCGGCGCGTCGCCACTGGCCTAAAAGACGAAGCGGACTGCGCTTTAAAATGGGGCGTCGCCGGCGAGAGGGATTTTCAACAAAGCAGTGCTGGCTACACACACACAGTTTTGTAATAGTCATAATTTAACTCTGAATGTTGCTAAAACTCAAGTGATAATTTTTGGGACACAGAGGTATCTGACCCAACTGAATAGTCTTCATATTCCCTCTTTGACTGTTAATGGCTGTGTTATTCCTTACTCCAATACTGTTAATAATTTAGGAGTGATCTTTGACCCATCTCTTTCATGGAATCATCACTGTAATGTAATGGCTCAACAAATATTTGGTATTCTTGCCCAGCTGAGACGTAACTTCACATTCATTCCACAAAAAGTGAGAAAAATGCTCATTTCTTCGCTGGCTTTTCCTCACCTAGATTATGCATCAGTTTTATTCACGGATTTGTCTGTTACTAATAATATTAAAATTCAGAGGCTTCAGAATGCTTGTATTCGGTTCATTACTGGAACTAAAATGTATGACCATATTTCACCTGTCTACAAGGATCTCAATATCTTGAAGGTTGAAGAAAGGCGTAACTTAGCCGTCTCAATGCTTATATGGAAAATAATTAAAACCCACCAACCATCATACTTGAATGATAATTATGTCTTTTCATCTATCTCTAACCAAAGATCTACCAGGTCTAATAAGCAGATGTTCATTGTTCCCAACCATAGATTAACCAAGTATAATAATTCTTTCCATATTCGATCAATCACTTTGTGGAATCAGTTCAATCTTTATAATATGCTTCACCTAACATATGAGTCTGTAAAGAAAATTGTATTTAGAAATTTATTATCTAAAATGTAAGCTATCATTTTCTGAGCTTGTACTAACTCAGTTTCTCTTGTAATTTTCTAGTCACCTGTTTCTCAGTAAATATTGTAATGAGAGCGGGTCTATGTTACAGTGGGACGTTAGGCCCTGATAGATATTTGCGCACTGTGTAGACAGGTGGTCATGACACACCAGGAAGTGCAGCCATCTTTGAAGGGTCCAGAGCTCACCCCACACTTGGGTCCCCCCTACTCGCGCATGGCCGCATCCGGCCTTCTCAGGAAATCTATCAATAGCTCCAGCGCTGTTCCCTGAGCAGGACAGCGCCCTGCCACGTGTACGCCCCACCCCACTTAGAGAGGAACCTATAAATTGGAGGGGCGCGCTACTCGAGTCAGTCAGTACATCCCCGGCAGTAAACCAGTTCACCTCCAGCAGCCCGCTGTCACCCCTCCACCGGCACGCCCCTACCAGCAGCCCTAGTGACCCGCGGACCCGTGACTGTCGCCCTAAGTCCAAGATCACAGCTAGCTTACCACGCCTGCTCGTGTAGTGTATTCACCACCATCTGTTCTACCACTGACCACTGTGAGTACATATTAAAAGTGTTGGACTTAACTACATAAGATTTGGTAATCCTTTCGCATCACAAACCGCTGAGATTTCAAAGAACCTGAGGCATATTCGAGTCAAGTTAGATAGAGGGAAGGCCCGCGGCGCCGACTGACCGCTCCGCGGTCAGGCCGGTACAGGGAGTTAATCGATTCGGCCTGAGTCGCTCAGACCGTGGATACTCCGCGCTCAGTAGAGACTCCACGCGCTACTACGGCGCGCAGCCTAGCGGAGTCCCGCGACACGAACTGCGCTCCGCGCGTTCTCCTATCTGTACCCGAGTTCTGGTTGTGCTCTACTCTGCCGCACTCTCCCGGGGAACAGTTGGTAGCTTCGTCTCACTACGGGACTACCGGCTCCCTCCGACGTGGGGAATCGGCAGAGCCCTCATCATTGTAAGGCACTACTCGGGGTCTTTACGCAACATCTAACGTGAAGCGTCGCCCCTCGTACGACATCTAGTGTGTTGCTACAGCTGGGATTCTTATTCTAGCGTAGTCTCACATAACATCTAACGTGGTGCACAACGGCCCGGGAAATCTCAAGTTCTGTGTGTGAACGGATTGCCAATTTTTTTCTCTCCATCATCTGTGAAATTAGTGCCATATTCGATGGCTCATGGCAGGAAATAATTTTAAGTTAGAGGAGTACATTGAACAGTTTTTAAGAGAAAGTGCAGTTTTACCCCAAACTTACCCATATTTTGTGTTTTCTGCAAAAGCGCCAATTTCCAAGGAATTGGCACTTTTGACAGCAAGGCAGACCCTTGCGACATACGACGAGATTAGAGAGTCGTTCCAGTGCCCAAACTCCCGCAGAGTAATTAAAGTCAAAGCGCTAGCCCAGTTTAACAACCAGGCAGCACCACTAGAAGTAAGAGGAAATTTACTTTGGTGTGTTGTAGCAGACCAACCGGACCCCTCGCAAAATATTTTTCGTTTATCTGTGAATCAAGTAACTACTTTCGTACAAAAATTAGTTGAGCAAAATTTTTCGAAAAACCAAATTCTCACAGCTTTTTCGCTTGTGTTGCGACATTTGCATAAGTGTCAGATTCTTTATAGTGATCCGGTACAAGTCAGAGTTCCGCCAGTTTCCGAGAAAATGAATCAAATTCCAGTTCATGCCCTCCCCGTTTACGGCGGAGAAATTGACGAGGAATGTGAGAAATTTCTCTCAAGGTTCGAGCGAGTGCTCAAGGCCTATGAGGATGTCACGTATAAACAGAAAATTCACTGGTTAGAAAATCAATTAAGGAGAGGACCGTTGGAACTTGTGCAGAGAGAGTTAAATCAAATAGAGAAAAATCCCGCCGCTCCTCCTCAACCCCGTGGTGACAAGGAAGTGTACACACACTTGCTTGAATTATTACGACAAAATTACAAAACAGCAAATGATGCACAATACCACAGGGATATTCTCCAGCATAGAGTAAAAAGAGAGACGGAGAGCTTGCCAAATTACATTCAGGATGTCATGGGCTTGTGTGCGAAAGCACAGATAACCGATAAAGCTGAGCAGCTTAGATACCTGCACAGAGGTTTGCCCATGCATTTGGCTACGGCCCTCCGCCCCACTGATTACGATTCGCAGGAGACTTTCCTAGAAAAAGTGACCCAACTTGATGGACTTCAGAGAGCACTTGTGCGTACACACACACAGGCTGCACTTGAACAAACAAGCACAGCCACTGCTTTACAACACCTCAGTAATCTACCCAGCACCACTCTCACACAGGGGCGCCCCGCCCCGCCCCCCGCCCTACACCAGGCGCCGAGCTTCAAGCAGGAGCCCGTTGCCAACAGCGAAACAGAAAAAATTGATCACTTAATCCACCAGCTGCAAGCACTTGTTTTGAGCCTACAGCCCACGGCAAATGCTGCCACAGACACACAGCAACCAGAGACACCCCAAAGACGCTTAAGCAGACGAGACTACGGCCCTCGCCCCGACTTTGACAGAACCAGATCTAGCTCACGGGAGTACAGTAGAGACCGACCATTCAGACAAAATCCAGGGAGACAATACAGTGGAGACAGGCGGTTCGACAGGAGCATGTCCAGAGGCTACAGTCAAGATAGGCAACCATACACACAGCAGTCACGGGACTACCGACGAGACTCGTCCGGCTCGCGTGACAACTACTACCAGCGTGACACCTATTACCAACGTGACAATCGTGACCAGAGACGACAAAACAATGACAATCATCGTCGTGACAGGAGGGACAATTCCAGGGAGTTCAGACGCGACGACCGTCGCCCTGCATCACAGGGACAGTACAGGAACACCCAACAAACATACCAAAACCAGGGGTACCACAACAACAGGCAACAAAATTACTCAAATCAACGACAAGGACAGAGACAAGTACACTTTGCAAATCCAGGGAGAAAAACAACAAAAACTAATCCTTCTCTCAGAACACCAGGTTATGTTGAGGATTTCGGCGAACTCCACGTCACTGACAACACAGGGTATGCAAACAGCAGGGGGGCACCACGCCGAAAAATCACTTGCAATTTTTGCGGAGAAAATCATGACTCCGCAACGTGTGACATCAAACACACACTTAATCCAAAAAACGAATAGGCACAGCGACTGGCGGGGAAGTCGCTTGTGCAGAGGATACTAAGCTCTCTCCTCCTTTCCCCAATCCCTATCGTACCATCGAGACCTGGCCAATAAAATTAAATAGCGATTGCTTATTCGCCTCTGCCTCAAAAATGTACTTTTCAGACGAAAGGCACACTCAAGGCCTTAGACATGTCGTAGCTCATTACGTTGCAAAACAGTGGCGTTACTACAGAAAAATGGTGCTAAATAATATGAAAATTTATTCACGTACCCAATACTTAAAATTAATGGCAGTTTCAGGAACATTTCCAGGGTTATGTGAAGTAAAGGCTCTAGCAGAACAATTTAATTGGCGAATTGAAGTCCATATCCCAGGGAGTGCATTGGTGTACTCCGGCCCTCAGCCAAAGTTCAAATTATATCTCAAAGCTCGTGTGGCGGGAAATCGATGGTATTTTGCTCCCTTCCACCCTGCCCTGCAAAAGAAGTTGTCGTACGCGGACGTTGCACGCGCCACGCCGCCTGCGTCACCTTCTCCCCCCTCACCTCACCCACCCCCTTTCACACCCCACCCTCTTCCTCAGGAAAGGGCGAAAATTCCAAAGACAGGGACTGGCAACACAGGCCACCCGCGGCGATCAAAAATAGATCATGTGCACCAGGTGCCTCGTCGTGAGCCGTGCCCATGTCAGCGGCTTCCGCCCAGCCAAATGGGCGCACTCACTCGCCGGCCCCACCCGGTCCATACACAAACAAATCCCCCCTCCTTCATATCTCACAACAAATACAGTATCCTTGCAGAGCAACCACACACCGAGCTCATCCCACGTGAGCACCCCTCCCCCAGCAGCCGCGACCCTTCGCGGAAGCAATCAAATTTTACAAGATCCATGGAGAGGGGCCCGCCTCCACAAAAACAAAGGCGAGGCCGTCCTAGGCCATCCGCGCCTCGCACCCTTCGACCCTTCCCCCAATCAGATAGGTTTGTTTTTACTTCAGATGTAAGACATAAGCAGTGCGCCGACAGCTCACTGGACTCCTGCCCGCCCCCTAGCCCTTCCTCTTCCCCCCTCCCCCTCACCCCGTACCCCTCTCCCGTCCCGTCCCCTTCCCCCTCCCCTGCCGGGCTACCTTCCGGCAGGCCGAGCGGAGAGCAATGGACACTTGCACATCCACGTGTCCCTACTCCCCCCTCCGCCTCCCCCACCTCCACCCCACCCTCTTCCCCCACCCCTCCCCCCTCAGGCAGGCCGAGTGACGCGCAATGGATCTTTGCACAACCGTTCACGCCTCGCCCGCCTGCCTTCCCGTCTCGTGCCTCTTCTTCCCACGCACTTGTACCTTCCGGGAGGTCCAGCTGCACGCCAGGCCGGCTTGCAAAAGAGCAGGAGCACGACACCGTCCCTTCACACCAGCCCTTGGCGCCACCCCACCCCATCCTTCCCACGGCTTGCCCGTACTCTCTGGAAGCACTACCAGGACTAATGGACACAAACTTCCCCATAGAACCGGGGGACCCAACAATTAATGTGTTTTCAGCAGCACCACGGCGCCTACACTTCACTCTGCCTGTGCGAATCTGTAATCACACCAGCATAGCACTGGTGGATTCGGGAGCTTCCTACAGCCTACACCGAGGAGACAGACTCCCACATCATTTAATTAACACTACAGCACAACTACCTGTCCTGCGAACAGCTGCAGGGGCGACAGTTCGCCTTACAGGGATTATTCGCACAGCAGTGCAAATAAATACACTGACTATTCAACACACATTTTTGGTGTGTCCAGATCTAAGCCAACCCATAATTTTGGGTTTGAACTTTCTCTATGAGTCATCTGCAGTCTTAGATTTCTCATCCGACTCTCTCAAACTTAAGGTAGGCACACAGTCGTACACACACTACCAGGACCCCATTTGTCAAGCCAATTTCAAGGAAGTTACCAACGAATTGGCATCAGTTGACGTGCAGGAAGTATATACTTCCCGTCGCACACTCTCCACACGAGAAGCGGTAAAACTTGAACCCAAAAGTTTTACAGCTATCAAACTCAATGTTTCCCCCATCCCCTTCCAGGACGCAGCTGTGATGCAGCTCAATGAGAAATTGCAAAGCACAGTTGGTGCGGAAAATGTAAATTTTCTCATTGATGCCAAAGATTGCACATTATTGTTATTTAATAATTCGGAGAGTGAAATTTTGCTCCGTGCCAATCAGAAAATAGGCTTTATTGCACCAGAAGGCACAGCTTTGGCCGCAGCACTCCTGGCCCGACCCGAGAGTCATAAACTGGAGGAGACCCCGGCCTCCGGCCGGCTCGGCTCGGTCCCTGTCTCCTGCTTCCTCCCCCTTCCCCCCTTCCACCTCCCACCCTACCTCTCCCCACCCGAGCCACCCGTATGGTGCTTGTCACCCGGCAGTGGCCACGGTCCAAGAGGCGCAGATCCATGTCAGAGAACCGGAGGCATTTGCAGAAAAGCCTCATTTTACATTTGAAATTAATCCCGACTTAACTCCGGGACAATTCAAGGAAGTTCAAACATTGTTGGACGCGTACCAGGATGTGTTCGCAACAGACATTACACACATGACACGTGAGTGCAAATACACGGCGTCCTTGCCCATTAAGGACCCATGTCCAGTTATTTTTGCAGTACCTTACAGATTGTCCCCACCAGAGGAGGAGTACCTTAAACAATATGTGGATAAAATGATTAAAGCAGGAATTGTTAGAAGGCAAACTTCAATTTTTAACAATCCATGTTTTTTAATTGAGAAGGCCGTTCCTCCGGGACAGCCAAAGGCTTATCGCCTTATTGTTAATATGAGAAATATTAACATTAACTGCTTAAAACGGACGAATTTTCCACTCCCGTCCGCTGATGACTTAATTTCCCGATTAAAGAACAAAAAATATTATTTTCAAGCTGACTTCAAATTTGGATTTTGGCAAATACCCATATGTCCAGAGTCTCAAAAGCTTACAGCATTTTTTGCAAATGGGAAACAACATGTTTTGACTAAACTTGCTATGGGCTCATCCGTGAGTGTTCATTGTTACTCAGAAATAATTCACAGAGCCTACGAGGGAGTACTATTCTCCACCAGTCTTTGTAATTATGTAGATGACATCTGGGCTGGAGAGAAAACCTTCCAGGAATTATTTGATTTGTTAAAAATTTTTCTAGAGAAAACTAGAGCTGCCCATTTGTACCTAAATCCTGAAAAATGTCGATTTTTCTTTGATTCCGCCTCAGTCCTAGGCCTAATCGTGAGTGAAACACATTTAAAGCCAGATGTCACACGGTTCAGAGCACTAGAAACACTGAGAAAAGTAAAGGATAAGAAAACAGCGCGTTTATGCGCTGGCTATTTTAATTACCACAGGAGGTGGATTCCGCGATACTCACAGCGTGCAAAATTAATTTTGGACGCCGCGTCGCCAAACACGCCATTCCAGTGGGGGCCAGAACACGATCAAGTAGTTGTACAACTCTATGAAGACATCAAAAATGCGTGTTTACCACATTTTGACGCTAAACTCCCTACAAAAGTTTTCACTGACGGTTCACTGGAAGGGATTGCAGGAGAGTGTTGGCAAAAAGATGCTAAAGGTGTTTGGAGGCCATATGCATTTTTCAGCAGAAGGCTTACACAAGCAGAGAAAAAATGGCCTGCCATTTACATTGAAATTTTGGCCTGTACTGCAACACTCCTCCACTTCCGTTCCGAACTGTTAGGAACTCCAATCACTATTTACACTGACTGTACAGGGCTTGCTAGCATTCTGAAAATGAAAGTATTAAATCCCAGAATGGCTAGATTTGTAGCAGTCCTCAATATGTTTGATATCACAAAAATAATTTGGCGCCCAGGAACGCAGAATGTTGTGGACGCATTATCTAGGTTACCACTAGAAATCTCAAACAAGGCAGATGTACAACACCCGACGCCCCAGCTCCCGGACGACGCGCTCCTCTCCGTCGTTCAGGGAACACCGGTCATAAACAATAACAGGCTACAGACAGGCATCACACAGCCAGCGACACGCCCCGCCCCGCCCCGCCGCTCCGCGCGCTTAGCAGGGGTAGTGCCAACACATCAACTCATGCAAAACTCGGGCGAAACCAAACGAGGGTGTGAAACAATTACCGATTATGAACATCTTCCCACAAAGAAAGCAAGAACGGGACACGTCCTGCCCGCCACCCCGGCCCCGGCCCCAGCCCCGGCCCCGGCCCCGGCCCCGGCCCCGGCCCCGGCCCCGGCCCCGGCCCCGGCCCCCTCCCAGGGCGAGCACGCCTCGCCGCGCCGCTCAGCGCGCTTGGCTCAAAAGGGGGGCGGCCCTCCATCCCCGCCTCCTCCTAACTCCTCCGCCACCCCACCCCCCTCCCCCAGCGAGGCCCGCGCTCGCTCTCCGCCAGCCAGCACACGGCCAGGCCGCGACACACATGGCGCGGCAGGGCCGCTTCACACAAGCACATATGGTGACACTATTCCGCTTACCGGTCAGAGCGGCCTGTCTTATCTCGTAAAGGCACAGCAAGATGACCCGCTTTGTCAAGAAATTTTTCATAAATTAAATCAGGAGAAACAAACACCTGAACACATGAAATATACTTTGATTCAAGGTGCTATATTCACAAAACACATGCCACATAAGCCTTACATACCACAGGCACTTAGACCACTGTTACTGTATGAGGCACATTGTTCCCTCTTAGCTGGACATTTCTCAGACAAGAAAATGAAACATAGGCTACAATATTACTTTTGGCCCAAATTAGCAAAAGATGCAAAATTATACGCATCCAGTTGCGACACATGTCAACGCTTTAAGGCAAAAAATATAAGCGAGGGTGCTATGCAAAGTGTAAAGCCAAATTTTGTAATGCATTACGTAATGGCTGACGTTAAGACATGCCCACCAAGTACGCAAGGCCTTAATCATTTTTTAATAATTGTTGAAGCCTTCACGAAATTTTCGTGGACCAAAGCCTTACGCTCAACAGGCGCTGAAGAATTGATTTCAGCATTTAAAGAGTACATTCTCACGTTTGGAGCATTCCACACGTTAATTGCAGACCAGGGAAGTGCCTTCAAGTCTCAAATTTTTAGAGATTTATTAACTAGTCTAGGGTGCAAAATTCATTACGCACCAGTGTATTGGCACAATCCTTCAGGCCTCGCGGAGGCTAACTTAAAAACAATTGGTCACTTAATCGCCACCTTCTGTGAAGAAGCGCTCCATAATTGGCCGACTGTATTACAAGCAGCCACCTTTTGTCTTAACACTTCCATTCGGTCGACGCTAAGCGCGTCGCCATTTTCTTTATTATTTGGCTATGAGGCGTTCACGCCAGCGAAACTTTTATTGTGTCTACCACAGGAAATCACGCCACCACAAAAACTGGCAGCGCACATACAGCTGCGTACAGTAGCGCAGGAAATTTTAAACAACTCTCAAGCGTACCAAAAACACAGGTTTGATGCCAAGCGGCGAAATACCCAATATCGTGTAAATGACAAGGTGCTGGTATTTCGACCACAGAAAAAGATAGGTGCAAAATTCTTGTATTCCTGGACAGGCCCAGGAACCATAAAGCGACGATGTGGACAATCATCTTACATGGTATCCATAAGGCGTAATAGAAAATTGCGTCTATGCAAATACCATGTTCAACATATTAAAAAATATGTAACTAGACCAGAGAGACTCACACTTGCCCCTGCGCAGGCGCAGAGGGCAGGTTTGATAGTGCAGTAAAGTGGGTACGTGTCGCCGGGTCACCAGAAGGCTAAGCCCCGGCGACCGAACTTCACCACCCGGACAGGACACTCATCCCCGCCCCCCCGCCCCGCCCCCCTCCTCCCCCCTCCCCCCCCCCAACCTCCCCAACTTCCACTCCGCGGCCTGAGCCCCGCCGGCTCTGCCAAGGCCCGGTACCAGCCATGCGCCGCGCCGCCGCCGCACAGGCTCGCCCCTCCCCCGTCCCCCTCCCTCCCCCCCCCCCCCCCGTCCGTCCGTCCCTCCGCTTCAGGGAGCCTAGCCCGGCCCGGCCCGGGGACGCCCTCGCCGCGGCCGCCCAGCCCCATCCCGCGGCCCCTATCCCAAAAATTTTTTTTCTCTCTCTGTTGCAGTTGACAACATGCGTTTGCTCCACCAGAACGGAGACCTAAGATGGTTGCCAACCACCACAGCTATCGCCCACTTTATCGCGGGTGATGGTGGATCATTCAAAACCGGAGTAGGAAAATACCTGGATCAGGTTTATCAGTTGCGAAGGAGAGTTAGAGAAAAACTTCGCGCGTGTCCAGAGGTTGTCCTCGTGCAGCGACGACACCTCATATGTAACATCGTGACCACACGATACACAAAGGACTTTCCAACAGGACATTTTGTCTTTATAGCCCTATTATTACTTAAGCATGCTCTGGAAATTCACCAAATCAAGGAAGTCGCGCTTCCCCCACCAGCAGCGTGGCCAATAGGAATGTCATTTGAGACTGGAATGAGAGCGTTGCGAGAAGCATTTCGCAACTCTGACATCATAGTTATAATTTGTCATCATGCCAAGACAGACAAGGCCCCCTCCCGCCTAGCCTCCATATGCCGCGCCCCGCGCAGCCAGGATAGGCAACTTCAAGTTGAAAAATCTAGAATGGAAAACCAAAAATTGCCACTTCAGTGGGCAGGAGGAAAACCTATTAGGACGGCCCAGTACGTGCCAACTCCAGCGGTCCCCGTGCAGGGTGAACTACAGCAGACCACCCAACACGAGGGAGCACAAGAAAATTCTGAATACTTGGAAGTCACCCCCTTCCCCCCTCCCCCGCCGCAGCTGCCAGCCGGCTGCGCAGATGGGGTAGCATCCCCAAACCCTTTCGACCCACCCATGATTCCGCCAAAGCCTCCCAGGCGATTCAGGAGGGAAACGGCAGTATAAACAAACTGATCAGGCGAGGCAGTCCCTCTCCCGCCCCCTCCCCCCCCCCCCCCAATCAAACAAAAACTTTTATTAGGTTATGCCGCGATATATTTTCTTTTGTTTCAGATGAAACTTACACATCACTCCGGAGACATTGTCTCATCTCCGGAATCAATTCCAATCGCGCACTTTGTCTCTCAATGCGCCACTATGAGGAGAGGATTAGCAGCTTATTTGGATTATAAATATGACTTAAGACGAGAAATTCGCTCACAGCCACGAGCCGTACCGGATGTTATAATCTGCAGGCGAGGCGAGCGACTGGTGTTCAATATCATTAACAAACATGTCGAAACACAAGCGCCCGAACTTCATGTAGTGCAAGAAGCACTACACAGGTTGTGTTTGTCACTAGCAAGGCTTAATATCACCACCATTGTTGTTCCACCACTCACTACGGGCATTGACTCGTTGACCTACCCACTCATTATGCATTTTGTGCGAACAGCTTTTCGGGGCACGCCCGTGCATATAATGATGTATCACTTGGAGGACAAAATGAAGCTCAATGAGTTGTCCCCGTATGGAGCGATACCAAGCTCTACCCAGGGCCCGTCTTGGGGCTCATTGGCAGTTCGACCCCCTGCCCCACCCCACCAGAAAAATGATGACGCGGTGGTACCTCAGCAGAGGGACACCACCAGGGCCTCGCCACAACAGGCTGGCCCCAGCCGCATCTCTCAGTACCAACAATTTGATTCCGGCTTGTCCCTCTATGACAGAGACTGGAACGAAGGAGCGCAAACGAGACTACGCACACTTTTCCCGTTTGCTAATTAATTTAAAACATATAGATTTAAGACTAACACTCCGTGTGAAAAATTTATGTTACTAACATTTTTCACCTGCATGAAACAAAGTAAAGGTTGCTTTTGTTTCCTTTGCAGAGACAATAATGCAAAGAAATCAAGAAAGGCGAAAACAGGAACTCGCAGCCAACTTGTGCGGTGCGGTGGATTACTGGTTGATTTTGTTCGACCTACTATCGTCACTCATAAGGCACGATGCAAATGTCGATAACGCAACAAGAGGAAAAGCAGTAATTCTGTATCCTTGGCTACTCGCACAAGGAGCAACTCCAAGGGAGCTCACTCGTACTACGGAACGCCCCATAGTCTCCCCACTCGAGGCCGCCAATACGGCAAGAATCGAGATTTTGCGACACTTATCTAACCCCTCCCCATCCCACACCCCGCGCCGGGTGGTAGCTCTCAGCCCGTCACACCCAAGGCCCGACCGGGCCGAGGCCACGGCCGAGGCCGCGGGTCGTCGCCGCTGCAGGCTGCACCCAGTGCCCTGCCCCACCCCGCCCCGCACTCCTCACCCCAGCAGCCCCACCCCGCCCTGCCCTACCCCGTCTCGCCCCGCCCCGGCGCCTCCCAGGGCCACCCAGCTCGAAACGGAAGGCCGCACAAGCGTGAGACGTGCAAATAACAACTGCGGCCAGGCAGGACCGCCTACAAGAATTGCACAGTCCAACCAACCTAACGGAAAAAGGAGACGAAACAGACGAAAGTAACCCATCAGTTTTTTTTGCTCTGCAAATCGTTGCAAAAAAAATTCCGGTAGTACCCTGTTAAAAATTTTTCTTTTCACTAACCAAGGGAACACAAGTTTTTAAATATTGTTTCAGGTTCACGGCCTGACGGCCCACCAACCCACCATGCGTCGCTTACGCCCGCCAGGGCGTATAGCACTTTTAGTGCTCATCACTTGCTTCTTGCGGCTGGCTACAGCGCAAAAATCAGCGGAAACCGACTCTGTACTTTTTGGCTACGACTGCGCTCACCCGCAAACCAAGATCAGCTCTGTCAGCTTGGTTGAGACGGGAGAATGCGAAGAACCGGAAATAACGGGGGAGACTCAGAATTTAACTGCTCAAGTGCTATTCAAACCAAATTACCGAGACGTGGAAGTAAGTTCATGTGTACTATCAGTGTCATTGGAACAATTTTACTGCGGTGCGTATTCTCACATGAGTTGGATGTCGGACAGAGAGTTCGTTAAAAAGCTTACGCGCGCGCAGTGCTCGGAGTTACACACTTTCAACAAAATTGAACTTTGGGGAAAAACAATTTCAGAAATACCCGTGGGAAAAGGCTTACACCAAACCACATATTTTTTTAGGCGAAGTGGACTCTGAGGGAAATTGCAAACAGGAACAAAGCACAACCATAGAGGGCGTGGAGTACAAGAAAACATTTGTCAAAGGTATTTTACGATTTCTACTGACAAAATACACCGCTCGTGTTGATGAGGAAACCAATCTCATTAAGCTACGGGATGGTGTATCGTGTAACTATCAAGAGGGTTTTTGCAGTGACTACATGCTAGGTGAAACATTTTGGGACACACAGCCCAAAGCTTCAGACTGTGACAAAGGAAACTTTTCACGTTTTGGACCAGGGACCCGTAATACAAATCAAATCAACAGATTTTGAAACAGGAATAGTGGCAAATTATCTCGTTATTGACAGGAATGGCAAAAATTTTGCATTAAAATTACTAGAGGCGTTCCCACAGTGCGATGTGCAGCTTACAAAAACGGAACACCCTGGAATTTTTGTGTATTTTGCAAGTCAGGAAAATTTCAAATTTTACTCCCCAGAAAAATCCATAGTTCCAGACCAACTGGCTCACTACTCTTCCAAATTGCAATTCATCCATATTGACACTCACAAAAGCCTACAGAAACTACATCTCTACGGCATACGGAAACGATGCGAATTGGAACAACAAATACTAAGGCAAAAACTCGCTCTCGCGAGATCGCTGCCGGAGGCAGCGGCTACACTGTTTCCGAACCCATCAGGTCTCGTGCTCACGCCAGCAGGCGAAATAGCAAAAGTACTTGCATGTGTTGAAGTACCAATCAGTATCAGGCATTCGAACTCATGTTCAAACAGTATTCCCATTAAATACAAGGATCAAGACATGTATCTCACAGCAGTAAATCGTATAATCGTCCCCGAAACAGAAAAAATTCCGTGTAATAAATTGGCCCCACCCACATTTCAATTACTCCCGGCGTATTATGTTAGCTTCACCCCGGAGCCTATGTATGCAGGTGCAGCACCAGACATTCTCCGGCCGTCACAGGAAATTTCGCTACATTTCGAAACATTGAAACACATTAGTGGCATGGGACTTTTCCAGACAGATGACCTGCGCGCCCTGCAAAAGGCGCTCGTGTTCCCTATTCAAAGAGCTGCAATACAGTCCGTATTCACACATCACGCACTGGGAGATGACCCACAGAACAGTTTTAGTGGATACAATCTCTTATCGGCAACAGACTTACAAAAAATAGCTGACAATACAATTGACAAAATCTGGGGATTCTGCAACTCTTTCGGAATTATTAGTGCTGGTTTCATAGGCCTAGCAGTCATAATTTCACTTATCCGCTACGTGATCGGAGTATTTCTCCGTATGTGTCACATCCACAGGGAAGACGGGTGTTCCCCGTGGATTCTTTCCGCATTTATTGGTTCTCTAAGCTATTATTGGTTGCATTTCAAAAAAACAAACACCGCCGACGATGAGAAAAAGACAGAGCAACCCTTCCAGATTTCCCCACCCCCCTCCCCCCCACCGCCGCGTTGCCTCTCCGGCCCCCGGCCCGTAGTCAAGCCAAGGATTCTTACAGCCATAAACCCACCCGAAGGCTCGCGTCCCACTGCCCCGAGAATAACATTTAGCTTCCATGAAGAGGACGAAACGGCCGTGCAGCAACTCTACCCTCAACTAACCCCTTCAGTAATCAACGCACGATCGCGCCGTGCGGACGAGCCTGTCTACGCGACGCCACACGCGCAACCGGATCCCGCTGCCGTTCCGCCGGTTTAAATTCAAAAATGTCGAACACGCGAGCGGAATTAATGCAAAAACACGGGACCGATCTCCGTGCCGCGATTGCCTATTTAGATTCTTTGACAATGCTAACTAAGGACCCCCACTCAGTTCTGGTGTCCCCCGACGACGCGCCGCGCCATAGATACGGCTTAGTGCGTTTACTCGAGGACCTCGCAAAACCGCCCGGTTCGTCGAGAAAACGTCCGCGTGAATCCGCGGATTCTCGGAACACCGAGACTCCCAAGACACCCGAACATTAATTTGTTCCGCCCCGCCCCGCCCCGCCCCGCCCCGCCCCGCCCCGCCCCGCCCCGCCCCGCCCCGCCCCGCCCGGTCCGGTCCGGCCCGGTCCGGCCCGGCCCGGTCCCGCTCAAGTCCAAGCCTTCCCCCCACACCCCTTCTGGTAGTCACCCCCCCCCATCTCCCCCTCTCCCCCCTCATCCCCCCACCCCGCCGCGAGCCGAACTTGCCCGACAGGAGCTGAGCGCTCGGCGCTCCCCCGCTTTCCCCCTCCATTCCCCCCACCCCCCTCCAGCTTCGGCTTCTTCCGAGCAGCCACGAACTTGCCCGAAGGAGCTGAGCGCTCGGCGCTCCCCCGCTTTCCCCCTCCATTCCCCCCACCCCCCTCCAGCTTCGGCTTCTTCCGAGCAGCCACGATCTTGCCCGAAGGAGCTGAGCGCTCGGCGCTCCCCCGCTGTCCCCCGCCCACCCCGCCCAGCTCGGGCACCCCTTCCCCCGCGCCGCGGTGCGCCCCGCCACGCCCCTCCAGTCGGTCCGATCCGCCCCGACACCGGCTTTACCCCTTTCACAAAATTTCGTCGGGCCCTAACTACCCCCCCCCCTCCACGCATCCTCCCCCTTCCCCCCTCCCGCCCCTAGCCCGAGGGCAGAGCTCTGCCCGAAATCTACATATTGGTCCGCACATAGGAGCACACATCAGTCTTAGCCTGACCCTTCCAGTGCAACGACTACCTCAGTGACCGTACCCAGCCGCAGCCAGTCGCTACTAGCCTGACTTGCCGCTGTACCGTGCACACCAGCTGCCCGCTTTGCGTCACCAACCAGCACACACCAGGCCCAGCCGTGTGTTCAGCTTCTGCTTTAGTGCACAATTCTAACAAACCGCTGAGTAAGTTGTGTTCAACCCCACTAACACCGGTCTCCCATTCTAATCCCTCTGTCCATGCTTTGCTTTTGCTTGTGCTTGTACCCGTCAGGTTTGCATTCTAAAAATTTTTTTTTGGGCATTTTTTTTTTCGCATTCTTTCAGAATATGGAAGAACAATATTCTGGCCCGTTGATCGATTGGAGCACAACCGATATTGACGAGTTCCGTCGTCAACAGGAACTAAAACACCTGCAGAATGGAGAATTGCGCCGCCACCCTTATTGGCACATGGCGGGACCTCCAATTTACTACACGAGAAGGGAGTGCTTTGATTGCGCCAACCCCGAATGCCAGGCCCATGGCTGGCAGGTCAGGGAATTCCTGCCACGGGAGCGTTGGACGACGCACCGTGTCGACCTAAGGGCCTGTTATGCCCATGCCTGCAAACGGCCTGGGCAGCCCCTGGAACGGCCGCCGAAATTGCCCCGCAAAAACTAACAATTTTTTTTTCTTTTTTTTCTTCTTTTTCAAAACATCCTGCTCTCCTGCCTTCTCGCCTACCCTCATGCTGTCTGTCTCTCTCGCTCTCTCTCGCCCTCTCTCTCCCTCTCTTGCGCTGTCGCTACTAATGTCCACCTTCTAATTAAATTTCACCCATTTCTACCAGAATGCCGCTGTATTACACCCCAGGAGTCATAGCCAAGAGGGCTAGCACACTCCAGGCAATGATAAAGGCATGGATTCCAGTGCGCAAAACTACGCCGACGAAATCGTTCCGCACCATCCTGGCTAACCTGCTGAGCGCCACTCAAGCCGTCCTTCAATGGGCGAATATCGACATCGCACCACCCCTGCTCAGCACCGAGTGCCCGCTGTGCTGCACAGCGCACCCTTGGCAGTACACCGTCATCCACGAGACGACTCCTTGCCCGGGGCCCAATTGTGGCTTCGCGCCGGCCGTCCCACTGGTCGTCGCACCACGCTCAGTGCAAGAACAAACGGTAAGAGGCCTCAACAAGGAGATGGTCATTGCACAGGTCACTGCCCAGCAGTTAAACGCGGAACAGAAGCAGCGGCACCCCCACCTCGCCGCGCAGCCCACGCATGACCTTGACGGGGTGTACCACCCAGCTGACGTCGTGGAGGCCGTGCTCGGCGCGTGCGCTGCCGAGTGCCCGACACCGCACCTGACCGCCTCACCATCTGCCCTCGAGCACGACCAACAAATGGACTTCTACCCCGCCGACGACACCCAGCAGGAGACAGCAATGGATTTGTCACCAACAGCCAGACATTTCGTGCAAGTTCCGTCGCCCAGCCCCGACATGGAGGACACGCCAGACAGGGAGGCCGGCCCAGATCCGCTCAGAGACTCAAATTCATCACTATTCAGCTTTCATTCAGCGGACACGTGGGTATTGTAAAGTTACGCTAGCGCCCGGCGCTACGTGCACCCGAAGCCCCGCCCCGCCCGCCCCGCCCGCCCGCCCCGCCCGCCCGCCCCGCCTCACCCCGCGGCGCTCCTACTTACTGTGTTTGTTTGCCCAGCCCGGCGAACAAGTGCAGGCCCAACAGCACGGACCAGGCAGCCTCCACCATCCCGGAGACGAGTCACTTGTTGTCTTGCACTCCGAGTTTCCACACCATGTCGCTGTCAGCCGTTCAAGAAGTACGCGAAGCCGCGAAAGACCTCCTCCGGGCGACGCGCCAGGACTTGCCGGACGACGACAACTGCCTGCAAAGTGCGCTAAATTACACCTTCCAGGCGGCCCGGCGTATTCTGGACGCCATGGGAACGGACGTCGAGCCCGTTACGCAAATCTCGGCGTGCCCTGTCTGCACATGGAGCTGTACGCAGCACACGCATGTCCTAGACAGGGATACGCCGTGCCAGCGTTGCGGGTTCGCGCCGCCCACAACCATGGTGATGACGAGGGGCCGGTCCTGCCCGGGGCGCACTAACCATTGCCTGGAGAAGGCGTTCTCCAGTAAGTGCGCCTCGAAGCCGATCCCTGGACTCCGATGCCGCACCTTTGTCACCGCCAGGGAGCTCCGTCGGCGGCTTCCTGGAGAGCCGGCCTGGCGCGCCGACCCCAAGCTCGATATGATGCCGGTGGTGCGGTTGCGCCCGCTGGCCCCGTAAACCACTGCAGGACTCTGAAAGGTACGCCCCTCCCCCCCAATTGTCCTTAGCTTTATATAAATTCAAGTGTCAAAACAGACCTCCCCCACCCCTCACCGTTATGTTTTTTTCTCTTTAAATTGTCATGCAACCTTACCTGCAAAAATGTTTCATACTGTGTTGTTCCTCATGTCTTCCATGTATCCATGGACAATGGACCGCTGCGGTCGCAAGGAGAGAACGAGTCCTGTTTCCAACCTGACGTCCTGCACCGCACACCGTCCGAGTCCACGCTGAGAATCGCACGCCACGCCAACGCCACCGTGCAGACGGTGGCCCGCTGCACCCAAGGCCGTGCGGGCGCCCGAGATTTCACCTACGGCCCCGCGCTCGCCGACACCCCGAGCGGCGCCGTGCCCCCCGGCGGGGGCGCTGCTCCAATTCCTAAACATCAGTCCAAGGCTGGCCTGCAAAACGTCAACAACACGGCCAGGCGAACACCACGCCCCCCCTGCCGATCAGCCGATCAGCTGCTCGCTGCTCCACATACTGACTGAGCCAAGGACGTTGCAGCGCGCTCTGGCGGCCACTTCAAGAACTTCAGCGCGGCCGTTCCGCCGCAGGCCTGGCCTGGCCCGGCCTGACGGCCCAGCCCGCTCGAGCTGGCCCGAGCGCCAGTCACAACAACAACAAACCTCAGTACCAGGTGTGTGGAACCGTGGCAATGAACTCGGAGATGGAGAGTCAGCTGTGGGTGTGTGTGGGTGATTCAATCTGTATGTTTGACTCTTAAATTGTGCGATTCTCAGTACGGACGGGTTTAGTGCGTGTGACAGTGTCTTCCTAACCTTGTTCTTGCCTCCAGTTCCTTTCCTTTCCTATTCCTCTCCTCTCCCCCTCCATTTGTGTACCGCAGTGCTAAATTTGTAACTTTCAGTTTTTTTTTCCCTTTAAGTTTTTTTTCTCTTTCCTTATTTCGATTTGCCATTTTTTTAAAATTATTTTTTTTTCCTCTCATCTTCTAAATTTGTTTCACTAATTTCGTTGTCAGGTAAAGTTGCATATTAACTTCATTCAAGTCTGTTTTGATTTTCAAATTATGTTGTCAAGCCCAGGGCGTACCTTTCTCAGTTCCTAGTGTCTTTCATTGGTGTTTTCTAAACTGGAATGTGCAAAATTTTTTAAATCCCTAACTTTCATTATTTTTTGGTCAAATCTTTCAATTCTTTTGATTGTTTAAATAACATTTTAACTTCATTCAATTCTCACTTTGCCAAAGATTATTTTTTAAATCTTGCTCAAAGGAAAAGCTCAAATCAAGCTCTTGCAACCTATACGGGTATTAAGTTTAAAGTTTCTCTTTATAAGTGACAATCGTACTTGCTTTAATCCAGTTTCGATTACACTACTTAGTTAATTCAAAGGTATTTTTGATATTCATCTTTGCGAGTTCCTCGAAGTGATATTCAGTTCCTATTTTCCTTGTATGTGCCAAATTTTTTTTGGCGGGTTGTGTGTGAATTTTAATCTGTGTTTTAACCTACTTCATTCTTGCTGTTGCAATTAATTTTTTTTATGTGTGAAAAAATATCTTTCCCTTGTGTGTTCCTTGCTTTCTTGATTTTGCGTTCAAACTGCATGAGAAAAATATCATGCAGGTTACTCGTCAAACCATGTGTATTCATTTAAGTGCTTATTAATACCCCTTGGTGGGTGAACTCAGCTCAGGTTTATCGGATCTGAATTCACTCAACTTTAGTGGGTAGAACTTGTAACCTAAGTGGGTTCATTTATATTTTTATGTGTATACTCAATTTAGTGTGTTTATTTCATTGTGTGTAACATCACATCTTTCACCTTAATGTGTGAACTAATGTGTTCCTCAAATGTTCCCAGGATATTAAACTTGAGCGTGTTACCTTGCAATTTTGATCTTTGTGTGTACCTTTATATTAATCATTTGTGTTGGATTTTTTTCTATGTGTGTGTATTCCTAATTTATAAGTTTGTTTGTGTGAAACCTTATATTCTTTTCTATTGTAATCTCATTAGTTTTGTGTGCTCTTCGAGAACTCAACTTACATGTGTGAACTTGGATTTTTTTTTTGTTCTTTTCTTTGAGTGTGTTCCTATAGTGAAATATGTTTTCTCGTGTTCACCTCTCATTACTTTATGTCTTCAAACTACTAACCTTGAGTGTGTTAACTTAGATTTTTTTTGTGTGTTCTCCTATTAATCTTAATTTTTGTGTGTTATTATCAACTTCTCATTTTTTTTGTGTTCTTATATCTTAAACTTTTGTGTGCTATTATCAACTTCTCATTTTTTTTTGTGTGTTAATATATCTTAATTTTGTGTGCCATTATTAATCATTTTTTTGTGTGTTCTTAAATCTTAATTTTTGTGTGCCATTATCAACTTATCATTTTTTTGTGTGTTCTTATATTTTAATTTTTGTGTGTGCCATTATCTGTATCTCTAACGTTACGATCACATTGCTTGGTGATCTCTAATTATTATAGTACAGTGTGAAAACTTTTAAGCGTGTTTTCTTGTGTGTGCCATGATCGTAATCTCTTGTGTTCAACTCATTAGTGTTCTTGTGCCTTACAAAGGTTAAATTTCAGTGTGTTCACACTTTATAATTGTTGATCTTTATATTATGTACTTTGGTTTCACTTGCAACGTGCTACTGTATTCAACATTCATTCAATTCCAAAAGTGCCTTTAACTTGTTAAATACTGTGACTTGTAAATTGCTCAACACCACCAACGATGACAATATATTTTTACTTCAACGATGATTCTGTTTTTCCTTCAACCACCCAACTCTGAAGGAACTTGAGTGTTTGGTATTTTTCAAATGTTGATGTGCTTACACCAAAACTATTCTTGTGAAGTTGTGATCTTGGACAGTCTGGGTTTTATCTGTTAGGCGACAAATATCTAAATTTCTTAAATTTATTTCCCGGCCGAGGACGGCCTTGCTAAGCTCCGGCGACGTTAGGCCCTGATAGATATTTGCGCACTGTGTAGACAGGTGGTCATGACACACCAGGAAGGGCAGCCATCTTTGAAGGGTCCAGAGCTCACCCCACACTTGGGTCCCCCCTACTCGCGCATGGCGGCATCCGGCCTTCTCAGGAAATCTATCAATAGCTCCAGCGCTGTTCCCTGAGCAGGACAGCGCCCTGCCACGTGTACGCCCCACCCCACTTAGAGAGGAACCTATAAATTGGAGGGGCGCGCTACTCGAGTCAGTCAGTACATCCCCGGCAGTCAAGCAGTTCACTCCAGCAGTCCGCTCTCACCGGCACGCCCCTCATCGCGGCCCTCGTGACCCGCGGACCCGTGACTGTCGCCCTGAGTCCAAGATCACAGCTAGCGTACCACGCTTGCTCGTGTAGTGTATTCACCACCATCTGTTCTACCACTGACCACTGTGAGTACATAATAAAAGTGTTGGACTTAACTTCATAATAGTTGGTAATCCTTTCGCATCACAAACCGCTGAGATTTCAAAGAACCTGAGGCATATTCGAGTCAACTTAGATAGAGGGAAGGCCCGCGGCGCCGACTGACCGCTCCGCGGTCAGGCCGGTACAGGGAGTTAATCGATTCAGCCTGAGTCGCTCAGACCGTGGATACTCCGCGCTCAGTAGAGACTCCACGCGCTACTGCGGCGCGCAGCCTAGCGGAGTCCCGCGACACGGACTGCGCTCCGCGCGTTCTCCTTTCTGTACCCGAGTTCTGTTTGTGCTCTACTCTGCCGCACTCTCCCGGGGAACAGTTGGTAGCTTCGTCTCACTGCGGGACTACCGGCTCCCTCCGACGTGGGGTATCGGCAGAGCCCTACATCATTGTAAGGCACTACTCGGGGCCTTTACGCAACATCTAACGTGAGGTGCCGCCCCTCGTACGACATCTAACGTGTTGCTACAGCCGGAATTCTTATTCTAGCGTAGTCTCACATAACATCTAACGATACCTTTCAAGAACACCATTGTTTTCAAGCAAGATGCCATTAATGGTTGGAAACTTAAACACATGTCTTTGAGACATGACATTATCACAGTTCAAAGCATCACACTTCTTCTGTTTAGATCCATGAGAAGCACTAACACTAATAGTAGGAGACTCAATTTCACTCCTTGTTTCACCATTAATACCATTGTCATCAACACACACTTCTTGAACTTGATTGTTCTGGACAAACCTGATTAACATGAAACAAAACCAAGTGTGTGTAAACACCAAGTAGCAATATTAATAATCCTAAGTATACTTAGATGGTATACCTTTCAACACTGGCATTGTTTCCAGGCATTAGGGTATTAATGGTTTGAAACTTCGAGGCGTTTCTTTCACTTCCTGTGTCAACATTTATACAAATGTCATCAGCACTCGGCTGTTGAACTTGACCACACTAAATTAGATCACAAAACAATTTAAATAAAAATTAAAAATAACATTATACAAAATAACTTTACAAATCACCATATAAAATCATTACTCACAACACTTCCGGGCCAAACAAAAATGCGTGTAAAATTGTCTTTCAAACTTAATGCCACAATCGATGTGGGCTTGGGTACATTGGGACACCTCGACAAAAATGCTACTTGGTCAAGAATTTCCAAGTCATACTTCCAGCAATCCAGATGACAATTTCCATTCCACCACTCTTTAAAGTCCAAAATATTACCACCATTCTACAACAAATAAATTAGAATTAACAATTACATGTATATTTTGAAATCCATACTTCAAGGAAATCAACCTACTTCAAGGAAATACAGTTCACCAGCATATTTCTGATATTCTTCCTTCCTCTTATTATCTCGATCATCCACTTCCAACCCGTAGCTCCACCGGTCCAAATGACAATTGGCATTCCACCACTCATTAAAGTCCAATATATTACCACCATTCTAATACAGGTAAATTAAAATAAAAATTTGAATTGGGTTCACTTCATTTTTAAAACCATTTAACTGCTTCTGTCATTCAACCTACTTCAAGTAAATTCAATTCACCGGCAAATTTCCGATATTCCTCCTTTCTCCTATTTCCAGCACCTGCCAACACTTCCATTCTTTAAAGCTAATTGTACTGGCATTGCTAAACAAACTGAAGGACTCAGAAAGGTAAAGGTTAAACTTCCCACCGTCACCGGTCAAGGATTCAGATTCAGTATCTGGTCAATGAACCCAACACAACTTAGCCAACCTATCATTTGAACATGAGCATGTTGTTCACCTCATTTTACCATTTTAAGTTGTGCTCTGACCTTGTAAATATTTTATTTTATGTAAATGAACTAAGTTAAGTTCTGTTCTCGTCACAACACTGACTCAGGTCATTTTCAAATTTCAGACCCTTCACTTATTCTTCATGACTTTAAGTGTTGGTACCCTCGGGGTTCGTCTTCTGCGGACCCCCCCTGAGCGTCGAGACAAGGTCTCGTAAAGTTATGGTTTCAGATTCAGTTTTGGTTCTATACTCGACCAAAAATTGTGTGATCTTTAAGCGAACTTCAACAAAACCGGTGGATAAGTACAATGCACGTCTGCAGCCGGGCCAGACGAAGCTGGACGAGTGTCTTTTCCTTAAGTATGGAACATATAACTGCGTCCATGGAGGGCCCGTACGACCCAGTCAAAGTAAAGGGCTGCGGCCAAATCAAAGGTAATCCCATTGCCCATCTCTAAAGCTCTGCAACTGCCATTGAACTATGATGTTTCCTCTGACATTTCACCTCCATGTATTTTGAGGCTCTCTTAGTGATGTGTCACTTTAATCTTCTTTTTGCCACAGTAAATCATTTATTGCCAGCTCCAAGTAACCAAATTATAGCTGTATTTCCTTCTCTATGATCCTCATTTTCTGGAACAGGACTCTCCAGCTGCACTGTCCAGCTCAGATAAGTCTAGTGGAAGAGGCTTGCCCCAAGCAGAGACTCAAAATATCATCGTTTAAGCACCCCCATCAAAACCATCCCGTTGGAAATTCAAATTTTGCCAAGCATTATAGCAAAAACAAAAAGCTGGACAAAACTACTAAGGAACTTGTGACCACAATGTTCAAATGTAGGGGAAAAAATGCTGACATTGTGCATCAGATTCAGGAGACTACTGGTAAAGCCGTTAATTCCAAGGATATCTCAAATATGAAGTAGGCACAGTATTTATTTATTAGTTAATTTTTTGGTTTGCCTTTGCCTGGAAGTCTTAAATTTTCCTTGTGGTTTTTCGTTTGTTTTATCTGAAAAAGCCTTAATCTGGTTTTCTTAAGTAATTGAAATCTTAATGATTCATTATTGCAGGCAACAATACAGGATGGAACAGAGATTAGGGAAAACTCCGGAAGAAGATCTTATTTTGGAACTTAAAAAGATGCTGAAGGATGATCCAGGCTCTCAATATGTGATTGGTCATGTTGAAAATGAAACTAGATGACACAGAAAATAACGAACCAAAACTTGTAGACTTTATATTTTTCCAGACAAAGGCCATGAGGGATAATCTTGAGCAATTCCCTGAGATATTAGGATTGGATACAACATATGATGTGAACAAGCACAATATGCATCTATCAGTGATGCAAGCTATCGACAATCACAAAAATGGCCGAATTGTTGGCTGCATATTCCTCAGGAGAGAAACCAGCAACATATTGGAGTCTGCCTTGAAAGTATTTGTAGCCAAAAATCCAGATGTGGTCAATACTGTAAAGACTGTTATTGTGGACAAGGACTACAAAGAAATTTCAGGTGTAAGAAAAGTCCTTCCCAATGTTCATGTCCATCTTTGTCATACTCATGTCAGAAGAATTTTCAGTAGGAGAGTTAAGGGTGAAGAAAATGCATCCAAATTGACAAAAATTCTAAATGACATGTGCTTATCAGATACTGCAGAAGTATTTCATAATCATTACAATGCACTAAAATCTGTTGCTTCCCCTGATTTCATGCTGTATTTTGATCAGTATTGGCTGAATATCCAAGCAGCATGGGTTCTCTACGTGAGAGATGAATCATTATCTTTAGGTGTAAGATCGACAAACCATGTTGAGAGTCATAACGACAAAATTAAAAAAAGTCATCACGAGAACTAGCACATTGGGCGACTGTGTAAGAGAGTTGTTGAGATTGCATTTCAGCAGAGAGTTTGAAAGCAGCTACAGGAATTTCTTGGAGCAAGCCAAAGTGTCTTACCTTGCACACAATCAAGATCCCAATGTGAAAGCCATCTTTAGTGCATTATCAGATTGGGGTGCTTCTCTTTTGGTGAGTGAATTGAAAAAAGTTATGACTTATCAGAGGACATCTTACTGGATGAGGATGAGAAGACATACACCTGTCACTTTTTTAAGATGTTTGGAATAGGACTTTGCCAGCATATATTCTACCATAGATTGCAAGAAGGTATAAATAAAATTACAAGTGAAATGTTTTAGAAGAGAAAGTTACATAACTACAGGTTTTCTATAGTATAATTGTACTCTTTTACAGGAAAAGACTTGCTGAACCCAAAAGACTTGCCAACCAGGTGGCTAAATCAAAGTCTAAGGCAGTGCAACAGAGGTCCAAATCCGTCTCAGACTCCAAGCTTCAATGAAGCAAATGAAGGCTCATCGTCATGTGTTATGAGGACAACCCCTCGAGGGCCCAAGCCAATGGATAAAACTTCAAAGTACCGCAAGGCACTAAAAATTTGCACTGAAATTTGCAGCATCCTATCCTTGAATGGAGGTCATCAATATGAAAAAAGAATTCAAGATCTAGAAAAAATATTAGAATACTGGATGTCCAAAAAAGAAATTGTTGTCCTGCCTGTGAATGCTAATGGCACAGTGGATTGTAAGTTGTAATCCTTTATTTAAAAAAAAAGTTTATGTACTTGCATGTATAAACTTTTGCCATATTTGTAACAGTGAATGTTGCTGAAAACATACAAGTTGATGACGCTACCCTGGATAAAGACAAAACTTCAACCACTTCTCGTTCCGCAAATGCAAATGATGTAAATCCTCCTTGTGAAAATATTTTAACATCTCCTAATTCTGTAAGCGGAAATAATGTGAATCCTCCGAGAGAAAATATTTCAACATCTCCTCCTGTTCAATGTTATGGTATGTAAGTTGGCATTGTGATTGCTGAAACAGGTGCAGAATTGTTGCTACACATCTTAATAATTCCTTAGTTCCTAAATATTTTATTGTATTTCTGCAGATACCTTCATACCTCAAACTTGCCCTGATTGTAAGGGGCCCGCACCGAGGTGATTACTTTAATATCATCCTGATAACATTGTCTCTGGCAGAATTAATTGTAACATATCTCTCAAACCATCTCAGGTACACAACAGATAAGCAGGGTCGAAACCATGGGAGGTATTACTACACCTGCATGGACAGGTGCAGAAGGGGTAGATCTTATTTCAGATGGGAGAAATGTCCTTCTTGTAAGGCACAAGATGTGCGAGTAGGTCATTACGCTGAACGTGGTAAGGAGCTATAAACAAACTTAAAATTAATATTTTTTATTTTTTTTACTTTCTATCATTATTATTTTCTTAATTTTGCAGAACCTTATGTTTCAGAAGGCTCAGCTGAAATAGGTAAATTGCAAGAGCAAACCCCTACTAAAGATGATTCCAAAAAATTTGAGTCACTTAGTGCTGGTGAGGATGGGGACTGTTCGCCAATCAGACATCCAAAAGAGGGTTCACCTGATAGTTCCGAACTGCAAGAGCTCACCCCTCCCCCCAAGTATGATGCAGGAAACTCCCAAGAAATTGATTCACCTGGTGAGAGTGAGGATAGTGACTTGTCAACCATCAGCCATTCTAGGGGAGGCTCACCTAAAAGGTCTGAACTGCAAGAGCTCACCCCCTCCAAGTATGATGCAGGAAACTCCCAAGAAATTGATTCACCTGGTGCAAGTGAGGATAGTGACTTGTCAACCATCAGACACTCAAGAGGAGGATCATCTGAAAGCAGGTTAGAACTGCAAGAGTTCGCCCCCACACTGAAAACCGAGGAGTCGCCTTTTTCGATCTTTGGAGAGCGACTTTTCTGTCCCAAATTTGGATTCTCCTGGGAGAGTGACATGGATGACCATCACTCTATTAGAGTCACTTTGATGACTCTTTTTGAGTCAAATCATCAAATGTCACTCTTTTGGAGCGATTTAAAAAATTCCAGAAAAGACTCGATTTGAGTCGTCTTAGCGAAAGTCACTTTTACTGAGCGATGAAAAAATACTCCGCTCATTACGGGCGAGAAATGTGACTAGTACATTTCCAGTGCACTACGGATGACACTAAAGACATTCAAATTATTGAGTCACCTGGCTCTGGTAAAAATCTTGACTTGCCACCCATCAGAACAGCAGGTTGTGACTGGGCAATAGATGACTCAACTTTGACTATGTTTGGGCTGACAAGAGAGGAATTTTTAAGTGGTGTGCAAGTGGGCACAAGACTAGAGCCAGAGACTTCTCCTCCAAAATTTGTGTTGCCTGAGCAAAAATGGAGAATTCTGAAAGGTAATTTAAAAAAATTGCCCACATAATATTCTGCAATAAAATACATCAAATCTTAATGTGAAGTGGGTTACTGGGTTTAAAAAAAATTAAATAATGTCTTGTTTCGTAGATAAAACTCTTCCTGACAAAAATGGCATTGAAGAAAGGTGTGCTAGAGATTCTGAAATACCCAAAACTGATGTCACACAACTGTCTGATGTGTCATGGTGTGTTAAATCCCAAAATAGGCTGACCAAGGAAAAATCATACAAAGTTATAGAGCTCAGAGATAGTTGCAAAATATCATCATGCAGCACGGAGCCTTGCAGGCACAGATTTTCATGTACATGCATGGACTATAAGTATTCAGGTTGTACCTGCAAGCACATCAATGCAGTTTTCCAACAGTATTTTAGGAAAGCTAGTTCTGGTAAATTGTTATACTTCCTTTGACTCTAGTGTTATGGGCATGAACCATATCACCCTTGGTATCTTCAAAGTTTATGTTTATCTTCATTTTTAGCCCGCCCTTCTGCTTTGAAAAAGCTTCAGAGCGGGCTTATGCAATCGATCTGGTGTCTGTCTGTTTGTTTGTTTGTCTGTCTGTCTGTCTGTCTGTTCCACTCGAAGGAGTTGAGCTAGAGAGTTGAAATTTTTAGGGTATCTTAAGGGTCACTCCTGGACACCGAAACGCCTGGTGCAAATCCTGCCAACCCTCAGTAAGGCACTGAAAAAAATTATTAAAGTTTTCACGGAATAAACAAAATTCAACTTTTTCCAACCCCGTCGACCCGTACCTCTCCGGAAGCGTCTTTTCGCGTCTAGTTCAATGGTGCACACCCTTTTACGAAAAAATGGACCCAGCTCGCGACTACACTGTAACAAGCAGGCCCGCCCTTCCGCCAAACGTCGTTGCCAGCCCCGCTTTGCTACGCTGGCAACTCCGTTCGGCAGGGGGCGTGCCTGCTTGGCCTGCCGGCGGCGTTCGGTCGGGCCTTCGGCCCGACCCCTAAGTCACACAGAACGTCCTCTTAGCTTGTAAATGATCGGGCCTGCGGCCCGTAAAGGCATTCTCTTCGGAAAGAGGCAGTTTGTAACGGTGAACCACCGAAACTACAGCCCTCCCTTCTGCTTTGAAAACGTGCCGATAGTGACTAAACGGTCAGTTATTCGGCAAAAAAGGGGAGTCGGAAATCTCGAAAAATGTCGAAATACGTGAGTTCGGCCTCGGATGGAACGGTCGCGGTCGAACTCAGACTTTATTTGGCAGCAGTTGGAAACACTGAATTACGCTCGTCGAACCAATGTTAATGGTAAAGGCGTCGAGGGGTGTCGAAAATTTCAAAAATTGTCGAGATATGTCGAAAATTGTCGAAATATGTAGAAATTTGTTAAAAAATGTCGAAAAATCTCGAAATATCTCAGAAATGTTGAGATATATCGAAAAATATGGACAATGTCGAAAAACATCGAAAAATGAGGGATAATGTCGAAAAATGTCGAAGAATATCAAAAATTGTCAAAAATGTTTACAAATATCGAAATATGTCGGAATATGTCAAAAAAGTCGAAAAATATCAAAAAACATCAAAAATTATCAAAAATGTCAAAAAATATCGAAAATTATCGAAAAATATCGAAAATTATCGAAAATGTCGAAAAATATCGAAAAATATCGCAAATGTCGAATAATATCAAAAAATATCGAAAAAGAACGAAAAATGTCGAAAATATCGGAAAATATCGAGAAATGTCGAAAATAATCGAAATGTTTGAGTTTTGACGATTGGCAACACTGGAAATTGAAAAACGGTTGGCACCACTGAATTGCGCTCGAAAAGACGGTTCTAGAGAGGTGCGGGTCGATGGGGTTCGTAAAAGTTGAAAAGTGGCTCAATTTTGGGTGCTTTTTACAGTGTAGTCGCGAGTTGGGTCCTTTTTATCGAAAAACGGTGGGTGCCATCGAACTGGACGCGAAAAGACGCTTCCGGGGAGGTGCAGCTCGATGGGGTTGAGAAAAGTTGAAAACTGGACCAATTACGGGTGCTTTTTACAGTGTAGTCGCGAGCTGGGTCCATTTTTTCGTAAAACGGTGTGCACCATTGAACTGGACGCGGAAAGACGCTTCCGGAGAGGTACGGGTCGACGGGGTTGGAAAAAGTTGAATATTTTTTTTTTTATTCGCGGAGCGAGTTCGCTCGCGGAGCGAGCGGAATCGGCGAAGCGTTACTCATTGGGTTTTCCAAAATTTGTCTGTGCGAGACGCTGTCCAAGACACATGTCTCAGAAACTGTCCCGGACAATTTTTGTCCTGGACAAAAACAATGTCACGTTGATAAAGACTTGTGTGTGCGAGACGCTATGTCCGAGACAAGATGAGGTCTTGGACAAGGGTTTATAAGATACGTCCGAGACAAATGCTCTGTCCCAGACAATTTTGGTCTTTGACCAGAGCAATGTCACGATAATATAGTGTTGTCTGGGCGAGACGTCATATCCGAGACACAGTTTTATTTGTCTGTGCGAGACGCTGTCCAAGACACATGTCTCAGAAACTGTCCCGGACAATTTTTGTCCTGGACAAAAACAATGTAACGTTGATAAAGACTTGTCTGTGCGAGACGCTATGTCCGAGACAAGATGAGGTCTTGCACAAGGGGTTATAAGATACGTCCAAGACAAATGCTCTGTCCCAGACACTTCCAAAAGTTTGTCTGTGCGGGACGCTGTCCAGGACACATGTCTCAGAAACTGTCCCGGACAATTTTTGTCCTGGACAAAAACAATGTCACGTTGATAAAGACTTGTCTGTGCGAGACGCTATGTCCGAGACAATATGAGGTCTTGGACAAAGGTTTATAAGATACGTCCAAGACAAATGATCTCCCCCAGACAATTTTGGTCTTTGACCAGAGCAATATCACGGAAATATAGTGTTGTCTGTGCAAGACGTTATATCCGAGACAAAGTTTAATTTGTCTGTGCGACACGCTGTCCAAGACACATGTCTCAGAAACTGTCCCGGACAATTTTTGTCCTGGACAAAAACATTGTCACGTTGATAAAGACTTGTCTGAGCGAGACGCTATGTCCGAGGCAAGATAAAGTCTTGGACAATGGTTTATAAGATACGTCCAAGACAAATGCTCTGTGCCAGACAATTTTGGTCTTTGACCAGAGCAATGTCACGATAACATAGTGTTGTCTGTGCGAAACGTTATATCCGAGACAAAGTTTTATTTGTCTGTGCGAAACGCTGTCAAAGACACATGTCTCAAAAACTGTCCCGGACAATTTTTGCCCTGGACAAAAACAATGTCACGTTGATAAAGACTTGTCTGTGCGAGACGCTATGTCCGAGACAAGATGAGGTCTTGGACAAGGGGTTATAAGATACGTCCAAGACAAATGCTCTGTGCGAGACGCTGTCCAAGACACACGTCTCAGAAACTGTCCCGGACAATATTTGTCCTGGACAAAAACAATGTCACGTTGAAAAAGACCTGTCTGTGCGAGACGCTATGTCCGAGACAAGATGAGGTCTTAGACAAGGGTTTATAAGATACGTCTAAGACAAATGCTCTGTCCCAGACAATTAAAAAAGTTTGTCTGTGCGAGACGCTGTCGAAGACACATATCTCAGAAACTGTCCCGGAAAATTTTTGTCCTGGACAAAAACAATGTCACGTTGATAAAGACTTGTCTGTGCGAGACGCTGTCCAAGACACATGTCTCAGAAACTGTCCCGGACAATTTTTGTCCTGGACAAAAACAATGTCACGTTGATAAAGACTTGTCTGTGCGAGACGCTGTCAAAGACACATTTCTCAGAAAATGTCTCGGACAATTTTTGTTCTGGACAAAAACAATGTCACGTTGATAAGACTTGTCTGTGCGAGACGCTATGTCCGAAACAAGATGAGGTCTTGGACAAGGGTTTATAAGATACGTCCAAGACAAATGCTCTGTCCCAGACAATTTTGGTCTTTGACCAGAGCAATGTCACGATAATTGTCTGGGCGAGACATCATATCCGAAACAAAGTTTTATTTGTCTGTGCGAGACGCTGTCCAAGACACATGTCTCAGTAACTGTCCCGGACAATTTTTGTCCTGGACAAAAACAATGTCACGTTGATAAAGACTTGTCTGTGCGAGACGCTATGGCCGAGACAAGATGAGGTCTTGGACAAGGGGTTATAAGATACGTCCAAGACAAATGCTCTGTCCCAGACAATTTTGGTCTTTGACCAGAGCAATGTCACGATAATATAATTTTGTCTGGGCGAGACGTTTTATCCGAGGCAAAGTTTTATTTGTCTGTGCGAGTCGCTGTCCAAGACACATGTCTCAGAAACTGTCCCGGACAATTTTGTGTGTCCGAGACAAGATGAGGTCTTGGACAAGGGTTTATAAGATACGTCCAAGACAAATGCTCTGTCCAAGACAATTCCAAAAGTTTGTCTGTGCGAGACGCTGTCCAAGACACATGTCTCAGAAACCGTCCCGGACAATTTTGTATGTCCGAGACAAGATGAGGTCTTGGACAAGGGTTTATAAGATACGTCCAAGACAAATGCTCTGTCCCAGACAATTTTGGTCTTTGACCAAAGCAATGTCACGATAATATAGTGTTGTCTGTGCGAGACGTTATATCCGAGACGAAGTTTTATTTTTGTCAAAGAAAAGATCAATATTACCTTGATGCCATCTACAAGATACGTCCAAGACACAATATGTCCTAGAACCTGTCTCAGACAATTTTTGTCCTAGACAAAAGCAATGACACGTTGAAGAATTCTTGTCTGTGCAAAATGCTTTGTCCAAGACACAGTTTGTTTTTTGTCTCGGACAAAACCGATCCTTGACAATTGTCTGAGACAAGATAAGATCTAAGACAATTTTTGTCCAAGACAACGCGATGCCACTCCTGTCCCACACAATTTTTGTCCTGGACAAAAGCAATGTTACGTTGATAGAATCTTGTCTGTGCGAGACGCTATGTCCAAGACAAGATGAAGTTTTGAACAAAGTTTATCCAACACAAAGCAGTCATTCTAAAACCGTATACGATACCACGATATAACTGTCACTGAATCCAGAGCCGGGCCGGACCTTAATGCCATCTATAAGATATGTCCAAGACACAATATGTCCTAGACAAATGCTATGCCCTAGAACTTGTCCCAGACAAAGTTTGATTTTTGTCTCGGACAAAAAATGTATAAAATAATGTCTTTTTGAATGTTTTGTCCAAGACAAAATATTTCAATGCATATCTAGCCGAAACATCAACCGTAAACAGACAACGGACATAAGGTGGACGTGTACTCGGCGTGTCCACCTATGTCCGTTTTCTTTTTTCTTTTTTCGGTCGATGTTTCGGCCAGAAATGCATTGACATGTATGACTACAAACTTTGAACACACTTTGTGACCCCAAGTGAAGAATTAATCAACATCGCTTTGTCCTACACAAAACGGAAAACGGAGATAGGCGGACACGGCGGACACGCTTAGTGTCAACTTGCACCCAATCGCAGGCGCAAGGATGAAAATTGGTAAAAGCTCGTCCTGTACAACATTGCCGGGATAGATGTGTCACACGCCGTAACCCCTGGAATTACTTCCGTTTGGCGGAAGGGCGGGCCTGCTTGTTTATTATTCAGATACCTCAAGCTCAAGGGTGATATTTTCCAAAAGCCTTTCCCCTGATAATATAAAACTTCCAAGCCACTCTGTTCAGGGTCGGCCCCGCAACAAAACACCTTTAAAACCAATTAAGACCAGTAAGTTCTAGTCTAAATTTCTATCATATTTATTAGACCTATATGTTAACTGATTTATTTAAATATCTACATTCTTTCCCACTTTTTTTAGTGAACTGTCTCTGATATGAGCATATTTTTATTGTTTTTTCCTACAGCACAGAACATCTCTGCTGACAGTGCCAAAGGTCTTCCTTGGGAAATAAAAAACTTTGAATATCCAGACTGGTCCATGCTGAAGCATAAATACAAGTGTGGTGGTATTACTTTATCAAAAGCAGACTTTGAATGTCTCAAGTCTGGAGAATTCCTCTTTGACTCCACTATTGATGTCTTCAGTACCTTGATGGTAGCTGACAATGAGAATCAATATGCTGAGATAGAGAGTATACCTAGCAATGCTCTACAATGTACCCAACTAGGCATGCAGTGTTACTTGTCAAATATTGACAAAAATACATTTGTTTTGAATGATATGTTGGTAGTTCCATCAAACATCAATTTAAATCACTGGGTTTTGTTCCTAGTCTTAACTAAGCTAAAATGTATAGTAATCTTAGATCCATTGTACCCTAAGAAGTCCGTGGACCCAAATGTTGTGGAGCATCTACAGGTACTGAGCTTTCTTAGCAAGATTGTAGTATACCAATGGATGTCTTCATTTTTTCTGGCATTAGAAATTTAAAAAATCCTCTCTGTTCTAGATTCTGAGATATTTCCTTGAATGTTCCTATCACTTCTGCTTTCAAGGTCTCAAACTTGATTGGGAGGAATGGAAGCTTTATGCTCCTAGAGATTTTCCACGCCAACCAAATGGCTATGACTGTGGGGTTTATGTCTGTTTGTGGACATATTCTGCCTGTTGTGGTAATACATTACATGTGTCCGACTTTAGCAGCACCAAATTAAAAGCTGTAAGGAAATTTGTATTCCAAAAAATTATGAGCAATTCTGAAGAACAGGCTGACAGGTAATTTATGCAATTGTTTATGTACACATCATTGCAAAAAATCGTGACAAATTTTAAATGTACAAAATTGCAAGATATTTCTACTGTTTTTAATATGATTTTTTATTTGCAGATCTTCATTAAATAAACCAACTCTACCTTCGGATTCTGGGATTTCGCATGCATTTTTTGCAGATGCTATTCAGAGCATTAAGGACGGAGCTGTTGAAGTAAATAGAGTGTGGGATAATGTAGAAGCTCCAGATATCATTTATTCCTCTCCAGTTCCTGGGAAAAGCTCCCTTCAAGTCATTGGAGATTACCTTAAGCACCTATCCGGAGCCACAGATCATGCTTGTGAAGCTCCAGGGAGGTGTAAACTTCAAAATGTTAAAGGCATTCACCAGATGTATGTATGTGAGATATGCAGAATGTGGTATCATTTAAAGTGTATAGCAGATTTACGTGCTCCACCATCTGACACTGAACCGTATCTTTGCCCCTCTCATATGCAAGGTAAGCAAAAGAATTAAAATTTTATGAATCCAATATTTATATATTTTACAGCTTTTAATTCTTGTAGTTCACAGGAGGTACAAGAACTAGAGTGGGTGTTAAAAAACCAGTCAGGCTGCGAGTGTCCCTTGGATAGGACTAGTATTCATCCGTCCGCAGTGATAAATCTTTGTTCCTTACTTGCTAGGTTTTGAAATGTGATGTGATCCAAATAAGTGAAGTAGTTTTTTTCAGTATTATCGTATTATGCAGTTGTTGGAATGTTCCTTCTATATGTTTATAATAGATTTATAATGTCAATTTTTTTTAAAAATATCTTGAGAAGTCTTTCCTTTTGGATGTTCTATTCATAATAGTGTGTATGGTTGTTGCTAACTTTCTACATACTTTTGTTTTTATTCTTTGAGTATGTGACAATGTTTGATTTAAAATGTAAATTTATACCTTTTGAGAATTCCTTCTTCTGGATACTCAATTGGATGCTCACGTTCACTGTTGTTGCAACGTATCTAGACAGTTTTATTTTTACTTTTTGACTGTTGATTATGCTATGTTTATAATGACAAATTATACAGAAATACCATTTTTGCAATTCTCTATTGAACGCTTATTTCTGATATGTTCCTCGTTTCTTCCTCTTTCCTAATTTCATTGATAACTTTGAAGTTCTTCTAATGTAACAGTAATGGCGCATAATTGAAAAACCAACACAAAAAATATATATTTCCTACAAATAGATATTATGACAATATTTGTAGGCATTTCCTACTTTTACTAATGAATTCACTATCTGCAGGAATTACCACAAATAGCTCTTAGTCGCTTATTTGCAGGAAATCTATTCCTGAGAATAACCAAAGTTAGCTTACACATAGGAAATTCCTGCAAACAGACGCGTCCCAAAGACGCAGTGGTATGTGGACAGTAAGCATATTTCACTATACCTGATGAATTTCTTTTCAACACTTTCCACAGTTTTCTTTTGTCATGTGGTGAGGCTCTATATCCCAGTAGAGTATTATGGCCCTTGAGAAGAGCCTCAAGTGCAACCAGAGGTAACTTAAAACGAACTGTCACAGATAAAAGCACTGCAAGTGCATCTCTGACTGTTGAGTTTCCAGCCAATTCCAATCTTTGATTCAATAATTCATCATTTAAATCAAAATTATCTTCATCATCTGAGCCACTGTCACTATTCTCTGGTGAGGAGGGTTCACTGGGTTCAGGCTCTGAATTTCCATTGCCTTCATTGAGATTGACTTCTCCATGATCCTGCAAAATTAGAACAAATTTACTCAACAAGACAACAAGAAGCAAAAAAATGAAACACTTAACTGTACTTTTAACTGCAGTACACAGGAAAATTAAGGTACATAATTTATTCACAGAACATACTTCTGCAAGCAACACTATAAGTAGAAGAATAGTTCCTATAGTATACTCGGCTTCACAAGGATTTGTCACGTTACTTTGTGACGGCAACTGAGTACTGTGTTTTCAAAATTTTAAAGTCTCGTCTAAGGAGGATCAGAGCCATAATAAAGATAAAACAAAGGTGTTTTGATTAGACTTACATTTTCACCCTCAGTCGGGTCATCACAACCTTCAGCATTGTCTGGGTCACTGTCACTTTCCTGCAAGGACAAGGCAAAGCATTAAAGTGGTGAGATGAATTCGCCAATAAAAATAAAACAAAGGTGTTTTGAATAGACTTACACTTTCTTCCTGAATAAGGTCATTGTAACCTTCAGCACTGTCTGAGTCACTGTCACTTTCCTGCAAGAACAAGGCAAAGCATTAAAGTGGTGAGATGAATTCGCCAATAAAAATGAAATGAAGGTGTTTTGAATAGACTTACATTTTCTTCCTGAATTACGTCATCGCAACCTTCAGCACTGTCTGAGTCACTGTCACTTTCCTGCAAGGACAAGGCAAAGCATTAAAGTGGTGAGATCAATTCTCCAATAAAAATAAAATGAAGATGTTTTGAATAGTCTTACATTTTCTTCCTGAATTAGGTCATCGCAACCTTCAGCACTGTCTGAGTCACTGTCACTTTCCTGCAGGGACAAGGCAAAAGGTGATATATATTCGTTTTCAACGTTAAGGAAATTAATATTCACGTAACCTAACTCACTTGATTCTTCCGCCTCTTCTTATAGAACGTTGAGCCTTCTGATTCTGAGCATAATTCGCATGTACACAGTTCTGCGTTGTTGTCTGCTAAAGATGCAACATGTTCCTCAAAGCGTTTCCTTTTACGGGATATGTTACGTTCACTGCAACCACGCTTTTTAGCTCCATCTTCCATTCGTGAAATATGTAAAGTTGACAAATGTGTCGTGAGGCCAGCGGGGAAGTTAAACAAATACGCAGAGAACGAAAAGCTAACCTAGCGTTCCCTTCCTCTTGAAACTCAAAACAGATAACAGAAACAGAGAGTCGAGGTTGGTCGAGCTACTCGACTACTCGACCAGGGGAACGAGATGTACGTTGTACCACCCGTCGAGAACGAAAACCTCTCTTGGAAGGTTAAATTAAGTCAACAAGCCATATTCATCATTATGCTTTTTTGAGCATTTTTGACCGTTACAGAAGGACTCTTTTTATATGTTTCTACGCCAATACACTTATTTTAATTATTGTTTATCTGTTTCTGTCCTAGTATGACTCCAAAAAACTAGTTTAACATGATAAGTGACCAGCGCGACCACTCCAACCACGACAGCACTCCACCTATCCGCCGTTTAGGAACGAAGATTTTGAAACCAAGTGTAGAATTGCGCGCGGTTTGATCAGGTGCCTCCTTGTTCGTTACTCAGCTTTTTCTAGTTTCAGCAATTGACAATGTTTTGCGTTATTAAGAATTTAAGTTCCAATAAACTAGAAATAGCGCATACGGAAGATTTGTCTGATGTCCAGTTCGATAAGGATTATAAGTGCATTGGCTACAAGCCATTCAAACCTGTGTACGAAACGGACTTCAAGAAGTCTCACGAGTACGCGTACATAGAGGGAGACTTTCTGTACACTTGTTGGATTCTCCGAATGAGCAGTGAGTATTACAAAGCCATATTACATCAATTTATCAAGTGTGTCTGACAGGTTAAGTTTCCGTTAAACACATTTCATCGGAATGTGTGCGGCTCCCTTGTACCGCCATTGGCTCCACAATTTTAACCACCACATTTTGATCCTGTGAAGTTGTTTCTTAGCACTTTTGACGCTCGAAATCATCGTTTACTTCCAACTTTGAATACTGCACCTACAATATTGGCCGTTACAATTATAACATTCAAATTTATGAAACCATTTATTATGGTGCTCCCACAGCGTTGCCTCTATTTCATTTGACTCATATTTGCTAGTGTGATATCCACTAAACTTAAAAGAGTAGGGGCATAAATAAGGTTGTTTCAAGTCACTTTAACATTTTAATCTTCGTCTGTGCATTGTTTCTGAGGCTGTAACCCCGTCCCAGTCATTTCAACACTTTTGTACAAATTTGTACAAATTGAGTTGTAAAGTAGGATTACTTAATATGTATTGATATTATAACAAAACCTCATTGTGGTGGGCATACCCCCCACCTTCATGCCCCAGCCAGGAATGAACCCTCGAAATGGATTACGATGTCGAAATTTTTAGTCAATTCGACGTAACTTTGTCCTCAGAATCGATGTCGAATAGAGGTCGAACGTCGAAACGACATCGTTTCGACATCGTTTCGATTGACCGACGGCGATTCGACATCGTTTTTTAGGTCAAAAATACGTCGATTCGACTAAATATTTCGACGTCGAAATAATTTCGAGGGTTCATTCCTGGCTGGGTGCTCATTATGAGAATAAATTTTAATGCCACTGTCCATTCAAATGTCTCACAACCTCGTCCCAACAGTTTCAAGGCATTAGTTGTGGGAGCACTCTTATTATTGAATATAGCAAGCTGCATGGTGCTCCTGCATCAATTGTATTTCTTCTTCATTGCAGACTCCCAAGATACAGTGAAAACACTAATGAAGTCTAATATCGATGCCCTAGCGAATTTTTAAAATAACAAGTTAGATAAACTGTGATATTGTTCGCCAAAATTATGCCTATTAGAAAATGGATATACGTGGTTCGAGTATGAGTTCAACAAATTTAAATGGACGATCCAAGAGTAACACAGCGGGGCGTTGCCAAGGGGCGGCCAACTCATGTATTTCTGTGTACACTTGCCTTGTATTTCTTGTATTTCTAATGTATTTTTCGGTATTTTTCTCGTATTTTTGTTGGGTATTTCTATGTATTTTTGTGTGTTGTGGAGTATTTCCTTGTATCTTTAGTGAATTTCAAGAAATACACAGGTATTTCTGTGTACACGTTGTTTTCGAGTTGGCCGCCCCTCGGGCGTAGCATGATAGAAAGTCATGGGCCCCGATCCCTTATCTCAGTATGTGATGTGGTAGCGTAGTTGGCTGAGCGATAGCGAAGCCTATTACGCCACTGGAGTGCTAAAAAAGTTCATTGTCCGTGTGTCTGTCTGTCTGTCTGTGTGTCTGTGTGTCTGTCTGTCTGTCTGTGTGTCTGTTCGCACTATAACTCGAGAACGAGTTAAGATATCGACCTGAAATTTTTACCGTAGCTTCTTGGCCTAAAAAGCTGGGACGAGTTCAAATATGAACACTCTAGCTCAAAAATTGACCCTGCTAAAAATTGATGTATATTTTTTAAAAAAATAGATTTTTTAAATTACAAAATTTTATGGTGTCCTAAGGGGTATCTCGGCGAGTTGCGACCCTTTGGGCGAAAATTTCGTCCGTTTTGCTCTATCTCTTACTGTTTAGCCGCTACAGCGGTAAATGTGGATGAAAAGTCGTCAAAATACATGTTGGGTGTCGTATTCAATGTAATCTGTCGAGATGCGATCCTTGGGGCAAAAATTTTGTCTGTTTAACCCTGCGGAGAAGGGTTTTCGGGCTCGGTAGCCCCGGTAGCCCCTGGCCTATTTTTAATAGATAAAAGCGGGGGTCCAGGGGGCGGTAGCCCCCTGGCTTAAATGAGTAAATCTGAAATCATTCAGGCCCGGAATAAGGAAAAGCGGGGGTCCAGGGGGCGGCAGCCCCCTGGCTTAAATGAGTAAATCATAAATCATTCAGGCTCGCCAGCGCCGCAGGCCTAGGTAGATGTACGTAGGCCCGTCGCAGCGCAACAGTGTTTCGCGAGCTTTCGCGAAGCCTGTTACGAGAGACGGTGTCTGGCGTACATCTACCTAGTGGATAAGACACCAGGCCTGAACAGGCGATTGGGATGAACGCGGGTTCGAATACTGTGAATAACGCTATTTTCATCGACAAAATATCGACGTCGATAGCAGGTCGATTTCGTGACCATATACAGGTCGAATCGACGAATTGTCGATATATCAAACGACGTGGAATCGACGTCGAATCGACCATCCATTTCTCACTGGGTAATGTCTCTTCATCCGAAGTGCTGAATCTTGTAAATCTTTCTGATTGGCTGAGCGATAGCGAAGCCTATTACGCCACTGGAGTGCTAAAAAAGTTCAATGTCCGTCTGTCTGTCTGTGTGTCTGTCTGTCTGTCTGTGTGTGTGTCTGTGTGTCTGTGTGTCTGTTCGCACGATAACTCGAGAACGAGTTAAGATATCGACCTGAAATTTTTACTGTAGCTTCTTGGCCTAAAAAGCTCGGACGAGTTCAAATATGAACACTCTGGCTCAAAAATTGACCCTGCTAAAAATTGATTTATGTTTTTTTTAAAAATTAGATTTTTAAAAATTACAAAATTTTATGGTGTCCTAAGGGGTATCTCGGAGAGTTGCGACCCTATGGGCGAAAATTTCGTCAGTTTTGCTCTATCTCTTACTGTTTAGCCGCTACAGCGATAAATGTGGACGAAAAGTCGTCAAAATGCATGTTGGGTGTCGTTTTCAGGGTAATTTGTCGAGATGCGACCCTTCTGGGTGAAAATTTTGTCCGTTTGGCTTCGCGGAGAACGGTTTGGGCGCTCGGCCCCTGCTCGTACAAATTGGAAAATTGATAACAAAATGTAAAAAGGCAAGCGGGGGTGCAGGGGGCGGTAGCAGAGTTCTCAAACGGGTGGGTAATCGGGCCACGCCGGGACCCGCCGGCCGCCTGGCCGTCTACCCGGCCCACCCGACCCGCGCGCTGTGCGGGTCGGGTGGGCCGGGTTGGTGCGGGTCGTCGGGACCCGGCCGGGCGGGCCGGGTCTTCTCTACTCGTTGCAGTTGGTGGAGTGGGGTGGGGGAGGGCGAGTGGCAGGCACAGCCCGGCGAGTGGGGAGCGTCTCGTTGAGTCGCACACAGGCGTCTTGTGGGCTGCCTACCCGTCAGGCGGCAGACTCAATTCCATCCGCGCTACTTTTCATAGGGAATACACTTCATTTTTGACAAGTGTGCTGTTCCGAACGGGGTAAAGCAGGTACCAACTAAATTCAGGTATCCAGTTATTACATTAACAATTTAATTTGTCGTATTGATCCCATCACCACACTAAATTAATTTTAATTTTACATACTTCACATACTTTACACAACACAAACACATGCATATATTTAAGAACTGTTCAACAAGTAGGAATGGAGGAACAATAGGTCGTCGATCAAATCAGCAGCCAGTCTTGTCCTCCTCTCAGCAATGAGAAACCCGGCGGAGCTGAAGGCCCGCTCACTTGGTGCACTCGTCGCTGGCTTGTGGAGCACCCTGTGAGCCAGCTTCGACAGCCCAGGGAACTTAGTGGTTGATGCGCTGGACGGGTCTGGATTAGCCTGAAATATATCGCAACAATAATTAATAAGAAGTAGTGCAAGTAGTGCGTTGTCGCTGACAGCGGAACGGCACGCCTCGCCTGCGCCCTGCGCGCTGCGCGCCGCGCGCACTCACACGCGGTAGCGCGCGGCGCCCGCCCGCCCCCGCCCCTGCCCGCGCGGTGTCCCCGCGGTGTCCCCGCGGCGCGTCCGCCTGCATCCCCTTGCGCCCCCGCGGCGCCCCCGCCGCACCCCTACCGCACCCCCGCCTGCATCCCCTTGCGCCAGCCGAGCTCAACTTTAAACCCCATGAGAATTTGGTGGCTATCCTGACTGGTCGACTAACCTGTGTTTTCCAGAACGACAGCAGGTTCATGATGGATGTGGAGGGGGCATCTTTTAGATAGGCGTCCACCTCATCCTCCAGGCTACCGCCGGCAGGTTCTAGGTCTGCGTACTCGTCATACTCTGCGTCTAGGGCTAGTCGGGGTCTCTTTGACGGACTTTCTTCGTTCGGGCGAGGCCGGGGTGGAGTTGGAGGTGCAAGGCGTGGCATACGAGCAAGTTCAGCTCTCACGTGGTCATACACCTGTCAAAGCATTGCAGTAACAATGTGAATAGCATAGATTACGATTACTTGTAACATTAATTTGGAAAACAGTACAAACCTTCTCACGTTCTTCAGGTTCCAGCATCGGCAGTTTGCGGAATTTGGGCCACAAAAATGTGGCAACCATCTGGTTCATTGTCGGTTTCAACCGATCTTTAACTAACGCTCCTGTGCGTTCTCGGAGAAGTGCCTGCACGTACGAGTCCCCCGCATTTGGTTCACAATGCTTTCGCAGTTTATCTGTAGCCAGCAATACTAAGGGTAAAGTGGGGTACTGGTCCCCCTGAAGATGGTCGGTGTGGACCTTGAATGGCTGCAGAAATCCCGCAAGCCAAGTGAGTTCCTCCCTCTGTATGCCTATCAGGCGATCAGCCTCTCCTTTTTTGGTTAGAACTGTAACCACCTGATGAAACAAAAGGAAAAAAAATGACGTTAGTGGCACAATACGAAGCTTCACCCCGCCCCCCGCTAACATATATTTTAAAAAACGTACCTCATCATACACAGCCAAAAGTGAGTCGAGCATAGTAAAGAGGGAATTCCACCGGGTATCAACCTCTTGCTTGACAGTTGTTGGCAGCTCGTTCACAAATGCTGATGTTTTGAGGTAGGTCACTAGCTCCTTACTGCCCTTGACATGTTTGAATATCTCAAGGAGTGCGCACTCCTTCTCCAGACTCGCTTTGAGGTGGGCCAAGAGAACAGAATCCTCAGGAGTAGGTTCAAACTCTTCCATTAATTTATTGTAGTCGGAACCAGCCACTGTCCCCTTTTTGTCCAAAGATGACAAAAAATTTATGATTTCTAGGGCCTGAGTAGAGGTGGCCTTTACATACGCTATAAGATCATGGCGTTCTAGAACTCTTAGTACAGCAAAAACCTGCAATTAAAAATGTCTCAAATTACAAAAAAAGGCAAGCAAAGAATGGAGTCTACATCGGTTCTCCGACCTTTTTTTCTCCGACCTCGGTCTTTTTGCGCCCGCCAGCGTCGCACGTTTTTTTTCTCCGACCTAATTTTGTCCGACCTGCCACTCGGCCTGTCATGTTTTTTTTTCTCCGACCTCGTTTTGTCCGACCCCAACGATCCGTAGGGGTTGCCCATCGCGCAGGCCAAATTTGCCGATGTGACCACGCAGCATGGGTTGCCTATCTTCCGGGAGCGCAGTACAATATTGTGTAGTAGTGATCACGCAACGTGGGTTACCTATCTCCCAGGCACGCAGCCCGAATGTTACAGTGTGACCAAGCAGAGTGGATTGCCTACCTTCCAGGCGCGCAATCACACTGTAACATCCGGACTGCGCGCCTGGAAGATAGGCAACCCAATCTGCTTGGTCACACTGTAACATTCGGACTACGCGCCTGGGATAGGCAACCCACTCTGCTTGGTCACACTGTATCATTCGAACCTCGCCCTGGAAGATAGGCAACCCACTCTGCTTGGTCACTTATACACAATTGTACTGCGCTCCCGGGAGATAGGCAACCCATGCTGCGTGGTCACATCGGCAAATTTTGCCTGCGCGATGGGCAACCCCTACGGATCGTTGGGGTCGGACAAAACGAGGTCGGAGAAAAAAAAACATGACAGGCCGAGTGGCAGGTCGGACAAAATTAGGTCGGAGAAAAAAAAAACGTGCGACGCTGGCGGGCGCAAAAAGACCGAGGTCGGAGAAAAAAAGGTCGGAGAACAGATGTGCACCGAAAGAATGGGCGGGGTGTGTGTGGGTCGGAGTATGGGGCTGCAGCCCCGGGGCGAGGCGCGCGAAACGCGGGGCGCGGGCGTGGGGCACGGGGCACGGCGTGGGGCGCGGAGCGGGGCACGGCGCGGGGCGCGGCCGTGGGGGTGGGGCACGGGGCGGCGCACGGCGCGGGGCACGGCGCGGGGCGCGGCCGTGGGGCACGGGGTGGGGCACGGCGCGGGGTACGGCGCGGGGCACGGCGTGGGGCGCGGCGCGGGGCACGGCGCGGGGCGCGGGGCACGGCGCGGGGCGCGGGGCGGCACAAAGCGGGAGGGGTTGGCAAGGCGAACGATTCTACAGAGTGGCGTGGGTGTGGGGTGGTGCTGGGTATTAGGTTATACTCACCATTTTCTTCTGAGTTAGCACCGACTTCATCATGAGATTAAAGCTGTGATACTGTGGCTGTGCGGTCTTCAGGTTTTTCTTCAGAGCTCGCAAGTGGACTTCTGGAGGGCATTTCTTGCGACGAGTGGGCTGGAATTTCCGAACCAGTTTCGAAATTTCCAGATATTTTTGGATAATGAGGGGTTCGTCCCACTCCTCCACCGCCTTGACTGCTTTTCCCCGCAATTCAACGTAAGTGAGATTTAGACTTGTTTTCAGCACAGTATTTATAAGATGTGCGAAGCAGTTGTCCCTCCTGGACGTCTCCAATCCTTTCACAATGTTCGAGCCCTGATCTGTCACCCACTCAAGCTTCTCAAACTCTGCCGCGGTGAGCCCCAACTCTGCTAGCCGACGGAAGATAGCGTTCTTGATATTCACTGCTGTTGTCGCTTCATCACAGGGAAATTTGGGGGTGCACAGGTTCCAATTTTCAAGTTTGTACTCTGGCGACGTGAACTGGACGCTAATGTTTAAATAATGGGAAGTGCGGTATTCGTCCGTCCACATATCCGTGGTGGCCGAACACCTGTCATCATTGATAGCCTCCTTGATGCGCTGCATCACTTCGGCCCTGAGTTCCGCCGCGAGATCTGTAATCCTGTTGCGCACCGTGTTGGCGCAGGGCATGACGTCCTCCGCCCGGGCGCCGGGGCACGCACTGCCAATGTTGATTGCAGCTTGCACTACGCCCGCCATGCCCGGCCCCGTGGCACTGTGGAGGGAGGACAAGTCTCGTGCGCACTTCTCGGCCAGTTTGTTGTGCAGCGCACTCTTCAATGACTTTGCTACTAACACTGGCCTTCCCCCGCCCCCTGCCCCCGCGCCACTCGGGCCGAGCAGCCTGCTGCAGGCTTTGCTTCGCAGGTGCTTGCTCAGGCTGGATATGCCAATCGCATCATTGAACGCTAAACACTTGCCGCAGCGCTGGCACTGAGCCGCCCCCACCTCACCCCCTCCCCCTCCGGGAGATACATCAATCACCACCTCAAAACTTTGCCACACAGTGCTAGGCCACGAAGCGGGGGCTTTTTTGGTGCCATACAATTTCATATGAATTTTAGAAGTCACTTCAGCCAAAAACGCACGTGCCTCCCTCGAGTCAGACTCAGACTCGGACTCAGCAGTAGTGAGCGTTCCTGTGGGGGTGGGGGTGGACTCAGGCGTGGACTCGGGCGTGGGCGTAGACGCTGGGGTCGACAGGGGCGACACGGAGGAGCTTGTGCTTGTGCTCGCAGACTCACCCGTGTCAGTCTGGGGGGCGGGCGTAGTTGGCCGAGACTGAGACCGCGACCGGGTGTTCCGGGGCGTGATGTTGAGGGGCGCAAGCGGTGGCACTGTCGCAGAGGTGGCGGCAGCAGCGACGACGCCCGCACCGGTACCGGTACTACCGGGGCGAGGACGACGTCTTGTTCGATCAGCTTTCGGCGGCATGATATGATGACAACCAATGACAACTGACCGGTCCAAGCACTGTGTACCTTTCCACGAGAGCTCGCCGCGCAGTGCTACACACCTCCGATTGGTTGTCATCAAAGCCCATGACAACGCACCATTCCGCAACAAACGTAGTCCCTAGCCTGTCGCCGGCCGCCGCCGCCGCCGCCTGCTCTCCGTCTTCCGCCCGCCCATGCCCGCGCCCGCGCCCCGCGCTGCCCCGGTCGAGGGCGGCGACGGAGAAGTAGGCATACCACGAGAATGATTTTGTTGTAAATTTATATTTGGTTTGCAGCAGTCCGCGGCAAGGCTCTGCGGCAGACGAGGGAGACACTGCGGACGCAGCCCGTACAGCTGACAAGCCAGTGGGCGGGGGAGGGGGGAAGTCTCGGCGGCTGGGAGCTGGACCAGGCAGCAAGAACCCGACCGGGTCCCCCACCTCCTGGCGGGTCTGCTCGACCCGCCCGCTCGGCTCACAGCCGAACAGCGTCGGCCGCGCTCGGCAGTGCGAGAGAGACAACAATCGAGCCGGCAGCGCATAGTGCGCGCTCTCTCGCACGGCCGGCGCGCGGGTAGAGCGACCCACCCGTTTGAGAACTCTGGGCGGTAGCCCCTGGCCTATTTTTAATAGATAAAAGCGGGGGTCCAGGGGGCGGCAGCCCCCTGGCTTAAATGAGTAAATTTTAAATCATTCAGGCTCGTAATAAGGAAAAGCGGGGGTCCAGGGGGCGGCAGCCCCCTGGCTTAAATGAGTATATCTTAAATCATTCAGGCTCGCCAGCGCCGCAGGCCTAGGTAGATGTACGTAGGCCCGTCGCAGCGCAACAGTGTTTCGCGAGCTTTCGCGAAGCCTGTTACGAGAGACGGTGTCTGGCGTACATCTACCTAGTAATGGATATTCGCACACGTTGCATCAAAAATTAATAGGGTGTCTAATATACCTCAGTGTCCACACACGACTTGACATTTCCCTCCCAGTCAGTTTCCTCAGTCAATTTAACACTACCTATATAGTGCTCACTGGAGCCTAGCTAAGAGAGTGTTACGATATCTAAAGGCAACCTCCAAGCGAGGGCTTGTTGTGGTGCGCGGTGCGCTGGCCCGAATGACATCGACTAGGGGTAACCGGGGACCTTCGCCGCCAGACGGGCGTTGCGATAATTACAATGCCCTCACGTCCCGTCTGGCCCTGCTGACCCGGGCCCGCGTCTGGCCCACCGCCTCTTTGTCCCGCGGTCAGTACATCGTGCCCGCGGTGCAGCGGGCGGGTCACTGACTGATGTCCGGCGGCTGGGGTACATATACCCCCGTCCTGGACTCAGACAGTCTCGCCCCAACCGTACCCGTGAGCACGAGGAGCGCCCCGCAGCACCGGCCATGTTGGCCCTTAGTGAGTAGAGTGTCACCCCTCTTTATATCGGTATAAGTACTGAATTATACACTTGCATGAAACGAGCCAAGAGTACTAGTCACGGCAACCCGCAACCCATACCATCACATTGTTTACACGAAAACAACCAATCCATCCTGCTGTCTTATAGGCTATGCCGATGCAGATTTTGCAGAAGACTCTCATGATTGTAAGTCTTTCAGTGGATCATGTTTTTTGCCTTGACGGAAACTTGATTTCTTGGGAAACCAAGAAGCAGAAAGGCGTAGCTCAGTCATCTACTGAGGCTGAGTACGTTGCAATAACTGCTGCCACAAAGGAAGCAATGTATTTGAACACACTGGTGGATGATATTTTCAAGTGCGGTCCTCAGAGGGTCACGATATTTAACGACAACCTCCTAAGTGCTATCAGATTAGCCTTTGTTCCAGAACTGAGAGCAAGAACAACAGATACGGGCGTAAGGATGCAATTGGTTTAAAAGAATATACAGGATGGATTACTAGCCCTGGAGCATATGCGTTCTTATCTCATGCCTGCAGATTTTCTCACTAAATCCGTGGAAACTCAAGCGCACAACAAATGTTGCGAGACTCTAAACGTATTTTAGGATTGAGGGTGTGCGTTGTATTATTCACTCCTATCAATACAATACAAAGGTCAGCAAATAATTCATAAACAATACTGCTCTTCTGCTCCGATCGTCAGTTGTTCATGCACTGCCAATAGCGACCTGTCCGAGTTTACCCGCTTATCCTCAGATCAATAAAGAGCTCAGATCACCCAGAACCTTCGTCGTGTCGTGTACTTTAATCCGAACCCATCTCAGTAATTAGTATGATAATACAACAAGGTCTATTGCCAAAGTCATTCACACAAATCATATGGTAGAGTTCGTGACACACAACACAATATATCATGCGACTTGTAGAGCCATTGCAGCCTCCTGGGGCTCCACAATCTGTCGCATTGGCCTTCCAGAGACTTTTGGGTATATTGCCCAAGAACTCCCCTGTTGGTGGAAGCTTCTTATTATGTTTAAGGCTCGGCCAATCTTTGATCCAGGGACAGCCCAGTTTGCTCTCTTCATCGGCCTTCTTATAAGCCCTTACAATTTCTACGTCGTTGTCCTCATTGTTCTCTGGGCAAAATCTGTAATGAAGGAAAGAAAGCAAAAAAAAGGTATTACAAAAACATAATGAAATCTATGTAATTTATTAAAAAAAACATGCTACAAGGAACTCACACATGTTTCTCTAACTTCTTGGTTAGAGCATTCTCAAAGAGTATTTTAGTATTTTAGCAATAAAGCATTTTACATTGAGCATATTTTTAATCATATGTCTGGTAGGGCAAATCCCTCTGAACACACAGTAAGCCCACGCACAAACAAAGGCGCCACAATGTGACGAATTCTTTTGTTTGGACAGGTCATGAGGCACATTTAAAAACCACTGACTCCAGTCGACATCACAGCCACAACACTGCGTATGGCTGATCTCAATGAGATATCGCACTTGCTATAATGGAGGACCACAATAGGTGAAAGTTGAAGGGACAAAAAGAGGACAATACAAATGCTTACATCAATTCTTTCCTGCAGCGCTTTCGAAATTGTTCCTGATTTGTTTTGAAAATCAAGGACAATAATTTGTCTGGATTTAACACAGACCAATATTAGCAGCCAATGGTCAGGTCAAGATTAATGGAAGTAGGTATTACCCATATATCCTTAAATAGGAGAAATTCTTTTCCAGCTCTAGAGAAAAGTTCTTGTGTAACTTGTAACAACCCCAGGGGACAGGAAAAAGTCATTCGGACGTCACACGTCACATGACGTCAAACGCAAGTCTAAATTTTGTTCGTCACGCTGACCTGCATAATCGACGGTCAAAAAAGTGGAATTTTGACGTCAAAATGACGTAAATTGACGGCAAAACCGGAAAATCACTATTCGTAGCAAAATTATCATAGTTTAGCGAGATGTTCGTATTTAGATGTTATCAGGGGTAAGAGAAAGAAGAAACAAGAGATAGATTCATCCATCTACGTTTAAGTACCAAAAATAAAATTTTACAAACTTCACAAGGAAAAATAAATCATACAACTGTTTCAGTAGGGAAAAGTAAGAAAAGACCACAAAAAAGATGATATTGTAGTGACTAGTAAGGTGAAAACCAGACTGTTCACATTAAACATTGACTTATAGTAACATATGGTACCCTATACAAGCAGGTCAATTACTTAACACTAGATGACTAGCAGTTCACTGTAAAACACAAAAAATATAAAGAAAGAAAAAACATTATGCTCTAGATGATTAGCAGTTGACTTTTATATTTTATACCAATTATCAGAAAGAGAAAAAGGAAATTGTGTTGCAAAACTAAACCAACAACTTAATCTTATTTGAATGATAAAGTAGAGATGTAAGGCAGTAGTTTACGAAAAACAAGAAGCATATCATTTCAGAAGAACTTTTGTAGCAATTGCTAATCATGTTTACGCTGTTCGCTGGTACTGAACCACCTCTTCATTCTTGTTTCTGCTGCCTGAAGATCCTGACTTGAAAACTTTTTCAGGACAGCCACTGCAATGAAAGCAATGGAGGTGAGACCTCTGTACATAATTGTTGATATGGAAATTAATTAATTAGCATAAATAACTTACGTCTGATTGTATGATTCAGGCGGGATGGCCGAAAGGGTATTTTTGTCCCATCAGTGCCTTCCCAACTTATAATTCTGGCAAGGTCATTGGTAATTAAATTTCTTAGTACATGTCCAACAAATTTTTGTTCATCCCAATTTTCTTTATAGAGACTGGTCATGTGCTTAACCTGTTGTAAAATCAATACAAGTATTATAGAGATAAGTTAAATTGCAGAAGGAATAGATATTATAGAACACGGTAGAATACTTCACGCCTTTGGGTTTTGAGGGAGAGGTATTCTTCAAACGCTTCAAATTTTTCCTCAGATACGAGAGGAACATCAGGCAGGTTTTCGAAATCATTTGCTGTCACTTCCTCTTCCGGTACAACAAACGATAAAATACGTCTCTGGTTTGTTAAGACCTGCCGAAGCATCCTCTTCATGCATTCATTTTGCTCAAACAACTGTTTTAGGTGTGCAGATGAAGCGGACTGTCCAGAAATTCTATCTTCAACATCTAGAATATGAGAAAAAAAGATTAAAAATGCATTTGCATTTGCAATTAACATCCATTTCCCCTATTATTCTCCCTTGATTCTCACTGGGAGAGGGCGTATTCACTGATAAGGCTGGGCGGGTTTTATTGAGTTTCTGTCTTTCAACATTGAATGTGCCCCTCAGGTTTGAACTTGCAAAGTCATAATCATAACTCATTTCGTCATCAATAATTTTGTTCTGACAGCCTGTTCCAAAATAATAATTTAAAAAAATCAATAACAAGAGAAGTATAGATAGATATTATAGGTTAAACATTTTAAGTCCATCTCAAAACAAAGGCCGGTTTACTGATACTCACCCGAAAAAGGTTGACATAATGATGAAGTTGAGGACTGTGCAACTGCTCCCTTATTTGATAAAAAACTAACCAACACTGCAGTGACTGCTCCGACTTTCTGCATCAATGTAAAAACGTGAAAGCATTGCAAATCAAGAAATTTGAAGATGCTGATATAACTCTATTCTTACCTGTGAATGATCCCCTATCAAAATTAGGGTTGCCCTTAGACTTATCAGCTACAGATAAGATTCTTTTATTCATGTCAGGGATTGGCTTTTCTAAATCTGCATTTGAATTTTGACAAAACGAAATGAGTTTTGCATTTTCTAGTTCATTTATAATAAATGGTCAGTTTTTGATAATCACTCTGAGAAAAATGACTACCGGTAGTTGGAGCTGAGGCCTTTTGAACCAGCATTGATGGTGACATTCGAGATGTTTCGAGACTCTCTACATTAGAGAGCGGCGACCCTAGGTCACTGTCATCTGGGCTGTTACAATCTGAAAGTTTAGAGACCAATGAAAACAAAGTGTTCTAATCTTTACAGGCAATCTTTACTTAGAGAGCATACCATAATTTAACTAGTGGGGATGACGTTGGCACTTGAACTCGCACAGGTACTTGAGCTTCATTTGTACAAGGGGATGATGTTGGCACCTGAACTCGCACAGGTACTTGAGCTTCATTTGTACAAGGGGTTGATGTTGGCACCTGAACTCGCACAGGTACTTGAACTTTCTTCTTTTTCTTTGCCTTTGGTTGGGAGGAGGCTGAAGCTTTTGTGACTTGCCGACGAGCAAGCACTGCCTCTAGTTTAGTCTCCAAGTTTCCCAGTTTTGGAGGAGACATGTCATTTCCAGAACCATCAGAATCCGAAACGATCTGTTGTCGTCGAGTAGATATACTTGATACTTTTTCTTTGGAGTTTCCTGGTCATTGGTCATCCTCCACTAAGCGACTTGGCCTTTTCCTCTTCCGAGGCACCTCGTAATCTGTTGTCTTGTCCCCTCCAACTTCCTTCCCTCGTTCAAGACATTTTAAGCTTTTCCGGGCTCTAGCATATGACCCTAAAACACAATGTAAATTAAATATTCAATGATCATCCATGTGAATTGTGACAAATTTAATATATTAAAAACTTTAAAAACTCACTGTAACTCTTAACAAAAACAACAGATAGATACTGCCAGGTGGCAAAGTCTGGTTCAGCATGAACGGCTGCCATCCGCTCTGCACGGTCATTTGGTAGCGATTCTGGTGGCCCCCAGCTCTTGCTGCAGTTTTCCGCTAGCCAAGAAGAACTGACGACTCTTACGCATGTGTGTTGTTCTGGGTCCTCTTCCTCATCATCAGCACTGCTCCTCTCTTCAGGTGTAAATTTCACCACTGAGAACTGATAATTTGGTATATTGGATAAAATAATTACATTTGTTGCTTCTGATCTACCTTCATTATTTATAAATTAATTGATTAATCTGATAATAGGAAAATGTGGTGACAAAATTAGTTCTTCTTAAAATGAACAAGGAGAACTAAAATATAGGAATCTTCATCTGGCATCAGATATCATCACTGTAAATCTGAGAGTCATGTTTCTGACTGAAATAGAGCGAGGCATATAACGTTGCCCTAAAGGAGTGAGGAAATTCTATATCTCTCATTTGGAGTGATAAGCCTCACTCAAATCGAGCGAGATCACTAGATATCGCTCGTTTTGAGTCATAGAAGCGACTCAAAAGGAGTGATATTTAATAATATGACTCCCCAGGAGTGACAAAATTTGGGTCACCAATCTCGCTCCCCTGAGAGCGAGATTTCTGACTCCTCGATTTACAGTGATTTTTGATGGTAGGCAGCAAAATCCCATGTGTATCGGATATTTTCTAATTCAGAAACCTTCCAGATCCCAGGATGGGATGATTGAATTGGAAAATCATAAGGAATTTCCTTTCGAGCAAATTTCCTCATGCTGGTGAACAATATTAGAAAGCTTTACTACATATCTGAGTCAGCAGTCATAAAATAACAATGTCTCTCATTTAAGGCTAATGTGGTTCTCCTAAATTCAAGTTTTTGATACTGAACTCCACCTACTAGTTCACCACCTTGCCTAACATGAACTCCACTCAGCACAGCATTATTCTGATCGACAGGCTCTCTTGATTTTGTCAAAAAGCCATTTCCTTCGGTGTCCCTATTATATACACTCTAAATGACCATGGACTTTTATTGTTACCAGCCCCTGAACTTTTTTGAGCATGCCTAAGCCGGATACAATATTGTGTATAGTTAGTTACATTTTTGAAAATTTTGTTACTAGCTAGTTACAAAATTTTCATAAATGTTAATAACTACACACAATATTGTATCCGGCTGAGGCATGCTCAAAAAAGTTCAGGGGCTGGTAACAATAAAAGTCAATGGTCATTTAGAGTGTACTTGTTGTAATGACATATAGCCAGAACGAAGGAGTCTCTTCATCACACCTAAGTAATTTTCATATTTGAAAGCATCAAAATAACTAAGAGTGCCGTGATCCTCACATTCCTTAACTATGTGACGCAAAGAGTGCACATTATAAACAACAAAGTGACGACCAACACTGTCAGAAATTTCCACGGTAATTAGTACGGTTTCCCCCGTTATTTTTTTACCTGGTCCGGACTGTTTTTATTGGGTACGGTCCGTCCGTACTACCTATGACCGTATATTTCACATGGGCCTACATTTCAACTTTTTTCGAAGTTTCGAGAAACTGAAACTATGGAATTGGTAACGGAAAACACCGCAATTTTTCAGATACGGTCGTCACGTCACCAAACAAAACGGTTTTACCGTAGTATGGGGGGCATGGGGGTGCGGAATTTTTAACAGTGAAACACTCTCCTGCTGTGACTCACGAATTCTTGTATAATATCATTAGCAATATCAAGATAGTCTCTAAGGTGTTCACCAGAGAGAATATAAATGGCACATTGGAGCAGCAGATAGTTTTGGAAAATATTTGCATTAAGATGTTTGAAGACTCGAAGTCCATCGTATAAAAGTAATCTTCTGAGCTCAGTTCCTTTTAATAATTTATTTCCATTTCTCTGAAGTATTCTAGGTCTCCTAGCAAAGTCAGATGGTGTAACGGGTTTAATTTCTAGCAATGATTGACACATTATTTCGAGTTCTTCATCAGTGATACGAAAGTCTTCTCGTTCAGACAAAATGAAATGAAGCCATCTCTTGAAGCAACCCAGAAAAATCAAATGATGCGGGTCCAACCGAAATTGTGATTGCCGCGTCCGGCCTCCCCCGCCCTCGCGCTGCGGCTTCGGGCCGGTGGAGCGCGCCACTAGGGGGCATTCCCCCACCCGCCCACGGCAGCGGCCGATGGAGGGCGCCACGTGGAAGCCCTGGGGCCGGCCGGGCCACGCCGCCCGGGCCGGGCCGCCGGGAGCTTCACTTGTACTCCAGCCAGCCACCTGCCACCTGCGCGGACAGTGCTGCCTGGAGTTACCTACCAGTATCAGTGTATTAAGTGTATCAGTTGGATTATTGTCAGTTGGTGTGTGTATTGTGCTTGCTCTCGTGGAGCAATAAATACCAGTTCTTCCCTACGCTGTCTCACGATTCCCTCCCTCACACCGGACACAGCAGTGGTGACGAGGATTAAGAAGAGGGACCAGAGAAGGCGACCGGCACCCACTGTAAGTTTTTGGCCCCTTTTAACGCCCATTTTTATCTCTGACCGGCCACGCTCAGGCAGTGTGTGCCACCATCAGACCTGAGATATCGCCGCACCGGCAGGCCGAGCGGCAGAGATGTGGAACGGGTGGGCGCGCTCCACCCGTCTCCCAACGCTGGCTACGGCAGCGAGTGCCAACGGGCGAGCAATTCTAACGTCGGAAATGTTGTGAGTGCTTCCGAGGTATCGGAGGGAGCCCCGGCCGCTCGCTCGCAGAGCAGCGATCTCGTAGACATCCGAAAACGACAGGTGGGAGTGAGAGAGCACGAACCGAACCATAGCTCTCTCCCTCCCACCTTTCGTTTTCGGATGCCTGAGCCCGCTCGTCTCGCTGATCTGCTGGCTTGGCTAGACGATGCAGCTACTGAACTACTCTACGCCACGCCAAAAAGTGACGGGTGAGCAGTCCACCCGCCTCCGGAGCCGGGCCGGGTAGAGGCCCTGCCCGTTGACTACGAGGCGGGTCGGGCCGAGCGACCCGGCGACACCGCTCGGACGGCAATCGGGCGGAGCGCGCCCACCCGTTCCACATCTCTGCCGAGCGGCAGGGCATTTTACTATCGGACGACAGTGGGACAGCCGCTCGCGCTGAGTGGTGTGACAGGGAGTTATGGCAGCAAAACGTTTCTGCTTCGAGCCCTTCCAAGTTGGGAAGGAGCGCTGGGCGAGTTACGTAGAAAGGCTTGACCTAGTCCTTGAAACCCAAGGCTTCGAAACGGCGGCAGAAAAGAAGCTTGCGCTCCTGTCCGTTCGCACGGCCGAGCAGTACGAAGGCATTTCGGGGAGCGTCCACCCCACGAAAGTGACCTCCCCCCTGATTACATTGAAGAATGTCGGACGCCCTGCAAGAGCGGTATGGGGCGTTCGACCCATCACCAGCAATGTTGGAGTTTTTGTTTGTGGACCGTAAGCAGCGTACAGTGTAACGAAATGGCCAAAAATTAGAAAAAATATTTTATGGTTCGAAACCATTGAAGACCATGTGAAAACTCCCAAAAGGTGTACTAGACAGTCAATGGGACCCCCATGACCAAGAAATATGGAAAAAACCGCCAAAAACATGGAAATTTTGCACTTTTTCGGCCATTACACCCGTTGTATGGCGATTCCGCAAAAAGTATTTTGCAGTAACATGGACCTATGTGCCCTTAATCTACCATTAAAATGGCAACGTCGTAACGAGGGGGAATTTTGAGAAAAACGCAAAAAAACTGAAAAAAGGGCTTAAAAAGCATTAAAAAGAAATAAAAACGAAAACTGAGTGTAATCCGCAGCTGATCTGGGTTGGAAATGATGAAATGTCATTACCTTGGAGTACTGTATAAATGGCGTGATCGTAGGGCACGGGGATCGAGAGATATGGGCCAATTTTGAAGCAGAAATTGTCCGAAAAAAACACAAAAGGGCCGAAAAGGGCCTTAAAACGAAAACTGAGAGTAATCCGCAGCTGATCTGGGCTGGAAATGATAAAATGGCATTACCTTGGAGTACTGTATAAATGGCGTGATCGTAGGGCACGGGGATCGAGAGATATGGGCCAATTTTGAAGCAGAAATGTCCGAAAAAACACAAAAGGGCCGAAAAGGGCCTTAAAACGAAAACTGAGTGTAATCCGCATCTGATCTAGGTTGGAAATGATAAAATGTCATTACCTTGGAGTACTGTATAAATGGCGTGATTGTAGGGCACGGGGATCGAGAGATATGGGCCAATTTTGGGGCACAATAAAGTTCTTGTTGCCTGTCTGTATAGACCACCAAAGATCGGATATTTGGATGCATTCCAAGATGCTATCTATAACCTCAGTGTTAACTATAACTATACGTTTGTGTGGGGAGATCTCAATGCCAGGTTTGGAAGTGGAAGCCATGAAACTAAAATAATATGTGATCTTCTCAGTCTTTGTAACGTGCATTGTGTGTGTACCAGATGGCCCAACCTATCATACCGCTGACTGTAACTCCAATCTAGATGTTATTTGCAGTAATTGCCCAGATATGCTTGTAGATTATGGACAAACTATTGCTAGTGGTTTCTCTGCTCATGACCTGCTGTTTGCTGTATATGATTTGCCTGTACCGCACATGCCCAAACAGACAATTACCTATAGAGATTTCAAAAATATTGATATGGAAAACCTAAAGATGGATCTGTCAAATGCTCCCTGGCAAAATGTTTTTGATGAGAGTGATATTGACTCTAAATTGGAAAAATTCAACTCTGTCCTCCTAGATCTGATGGATAAACATGCTCCACTTATAACGCTAACACTCAAAAAATCCTCACAGCCGTGGATGACAAGTGAAATAAGCAGTCTTATGAAAACAAGAGACAAAATTAGAGCTAAATACCTACGTACTAAAAAGCCTGAAATTAAAGAAAATTTTAAGTTGTTGCGAAATCAAGTGAAGCAAAAAATACGTAATGCCAAAGCTGTCTTTTACTATGGTAAATTCTCAACCGGTGACTCCAAAAAATTATGGGCTACTGTCCGCTCCTTAAATATAACATCCACTCCCAGCAAAGTTGAACCTGTTATTTTTGCTGATAAACTCAATTGTCATTATGCCTTTGTGTCAAGTGTGCACTATCCTGATCAGATCTCTGAATGTATTAAGAAATATGCTAGTCAAACTATTGACAGAAAAATTGATGATAAATTTCACTTTAAATACATTCTCCCAGAGGATATCATAAATTCAGCCAATTCTATTAAATCCAATGCCAAAGGAGTAGATCAAATACCCATTGCCTTTCTAAAATTATGTTTAATATTACTACTGCCAGTTTTGGATCATCTGTTTAACTTCTGCTTGCAAAACTCCAAATTTCCATCAATATGGAAAATGGCTAACATTTTACCCATACCCAAAGTTAAATATCCAGTTGATCCCAAAGATTATCGAACGATAAGTATCTTGTGTGTTTGTGTGTATTAGGAAAGGCATATGAAAAAATTGTGCATAAGCAAGTCTGTGATTATCTTAGCCTTAACAACTTGTTTCCCCAATATCAATCGGGTTTTAGGAATTTACATAGCACAAGTACTAGCTTATTAAGAGTAGCTCATGATATAAGGCAAGCCATGGATTCAAAGCTCATAACACTTCTGGAGCTACTAGATTTAAGTAAAGCTTTCGATTGCGTGCACCACGGCCTATTGCTATCTAAGCTTAAATTTCTGGGTTTCTCAGATGCAGTGGTTGGCTGGTTTGAGTCATACTTACTAGATCGAGCCCATAGGGTTTTCATTAATGAACAAGACTGCTCTGACTGGGCCTTCATTGACACTGGTGTGCCGCAGGGAAGTGTATTGGGTCCGCTGTTATTTATTTTATATTTGATTGACTTGCCAATGAGTCTGTCACATTGTAAACACCACTCTTACGCGGATGACCTGCAACTATATATCCATTTCCCTCTGTACTCTTTTAATGAATGTCTCCTAAATATGCAAAGTGAGATCGCTAATGTCATCGAATATTGTACGAGTCACAATCTACTACTTAACAATCCTAAAACCCAACCGATAATCATTGGCACGCCCAGATTCTTGAATAAGTTAAATAGTCAAGGGGTACCTCAACTCACCATGAATAATTGTGTTGTACCTTATTTCAACTCTGTAAATAACCTTGGTTTAATATTTGACTCCACGCTCAGTTCGAATGACCATTGTATTAAGATCGCCCAGAAGGTATATAGTACCCTTGCTCAATTGCGACGTAATTTCTCATATCTCCCTATTAAAGTGAGAAAGCTCCTAGTTAACTCTCTTCTGTTTTCTAACTTTGATTATGGATCTGTTCTCTTGACTGACTTGTCTGTAGTGGATAATATAAGGCTTCAGCGAATGCAAAATGCTTGTGTTAAATTTATCAGTGGTGCTTCCAAATTTGATCATGTAACGCCTATATTTAGAGACCTTCAAATTTTAAAAATTGAGAACAGACGTACACAAGGTGTTGCTCTTCTCATATGGAAAATTATCAAAACAGGTCAACCAAAATACTTATTTGAGCAATATGTTTTTACCTCTGTAACTAACTCACGTGCCACGCGCTCTAGCAGAAATATGTTGCAAATCCCTAATCACCGACTAGCAAAGCTTAATAAATCCTTCCTTATAACGTCCATTAAAGTGTGGAATAGTTTAAAGCTGTATGATCTCCAAATGTATTATTATGAGACTGTTAAGCGTAAAATACTTAATTTTCTACTCAGCAATCAAACTTAATCCTGTAATTTGAGACTGTCAAGCATGATACCTATTTTGTATTAATTTGTTATCAAACCATTTTGTACCTGTACTAGTTGCTCGCTTATATATTTTTACCCTGAGAGCGGGTCTACACTCTAAATGACAAAGTACAATTTTGTCCCTAATTTTGTACAATTTTGTCTCTGGAATGGATGCGCTCTTACGCGCATCTTTTATCGTACAATTTTGTCCCAAAACTACGTACAATATTGTACGCACTCTAAGAAGGACAATATTGCATCTTATTTAGGACAAAATAGTCTTATATTCTAGCTACAAATTTGTGCAACTTTAAGGACAAATTTTTTTTTGTCGATACGGGTCGAAATAATAGGGCCTGATGGACCGTACTCATGAATTCCTTCGAATTCCCCCACAGAACAACAGTAACAGATACCGGTACATTATTATTTTTCTATTTCCACACATCATTTTGTCACACTTCTATTTATTCACAAGGACTATTCAATATGAATTACAACAGTCTCACTGTTGTATACCCAGTAAGGAATTTTTAATTCTGAAAATGTCTTATAAACGTTTTGCATGAACTAATATTAGTCCTGAGAACGAACTACTTAAACGTATCAGATATGTCTTTTGAGTGCACATAGTTCGGTCTGAAAACGTTTCAAAAGATAGTCTTGAGAACGTATATGAGACAGTCTTGAAAACGTTTCGTGGGATAGTCTTAGAAAAGTATTTAATATGTTCTCTCAAAAGCATTAAAATTTTACTTTGAACATCTGGTGAAGTTCACCTTGCGCTTTGGCTTTCCTCCACAGTTCAAGGTGTTGAATTTAAGGAAGTTTCAATGTTCACAGAATTTTACACTCACCAATGCCCGACTCCAGTCGGATTCGAACCCTTAGCCTTTGGGTTACAAGGCGGCTGCGCTACCAACTTACCCACGGAGGAGCTCTGATAGAAGTCTGTCACGTTGCGTTCCCCATTCTTCAACCCTTGTGGCCAGAGCACTCCTCGTGATATGTTCCGGAAACGTTTTCTGAAGATTATACGAAGGATGTTCGGTTTTCGCTGGACCAACATGCTCAAGATAAAATAACGCCCACCCCTGGTTCCTTCCAATCACGGTGGAATCTCTCTCCACCGTGCTTCCAATTAAAATTGATTCACTAGTATAAATTTTTAATATGTTCTTGATGTGTTATGTTGTTTGAACACTTCCAAACGAAACATTTTCAAACTGGACTTAACAAATGTCCTGTTCATGTTAACTTCATTTATGTGTCAGAAGTACCTACGTAGATTCGGGAGAGCTCATAAAATGTTTCCCAAATTCCTTTCGGATATAGTTCAAAACGATTAAAACATTTTACGTCCTACTATGATTAATGAATGAAAAACATTTCGCAATCATTTCGAAATTGATCGCGGTAGAACGTTCCGCGGGCACCGACTAAAGAATAATTTGCGATCTGTCCGATCGAGATTAATTTCAGCGAGACGTTTAAGAAAGGTTTCTGGGATGAATAAACCAGATAGTCGAACTGAAACTTATCTTGAATTAATCCTGGTTAAATCCGAAACGTTTCATTCCCCACTGGGTAATAAAATGTCAAAATCATTAAAATACATTAGCTCGTAATTTTGACACTTATTTCAAGTTCATCAATGTTCATTATACACTGCAGAAAATTACACTCAAACCCTCATAGTTATGACATTGTATTAGGTGTTTGGTTAGTAAACAAACTTTCAACAAAGACTGGACCACAGATTGCGCTTTAAGATATGTAGAAAGATACAGTGTGTTTGCAGTATTAAAGGCTCTGCTGTCTTATGCAAAAACTTACCTAGGAACCAGCTAGTTAATTTCATTATTCCACTGAGTTAGGCAGAGAGAAGAATACATTCTGAGCTCCTTACCTTAACCTCATCACACATATTTTTGCTAGGTGCTGTAACACATTCCCAACAGCACTACACTGCAGTCTTTCAAAGCAACTGAAGCAGAACAAGTAAGAGATCATAATCCTGAATTAGCTTCAACTGACATCAAATTTTCGCACAAACATTTTTCATTTGAGAAAAGACAGGCTTAGAGGCCATAGGCGAAGTAATACGACTGCCTGGCTACTGCAAATAACTTGTTTGTTTATAAAGCCTGCCGCCTGGCCTGGCCATAGTGCCAGTATCGTCTGCTGTCTCTGTCTGGCTCCTTTGTCGTCTCAGGAACCAGAGCCTGTTGTCGTGCGATATCAAGCCAAAATTCACTGGTGAAGAATCTCTAAAATTTGATTTCTACGTTACCAGAGATGCATGTGAAGGCACTTTGTTTTTTGTTCAGATGTGGGATCGACGATCCCGGATCGTAAGGCCTTTAAAGTAACAGTATTTTTAGTGAGTGTTTCGAGATAGCCCACAGAGGCCCGTCAGTTTTAATTAAACGTAAACTTGTGCTTTTTCCTGTTACTTACTCTATCCCACAGTATTTTTCATTTTTTTGGTTTGCTCAGTTTCCACTGTGAACTAGTTTGCTGTCATGCTGTGGTTGTAGTCCAATAAGTTTTTTGCTTCCTTGATCATAACCTAACCTTTTTTGGATCATGGACTTCATGCTCAGATTAGCCTGGTTGTTGCTTTTGGGAAATGACCATCCAAGATTAAGATTAAAAATGAAACATATTTCATAAAGACTAGATTCGGCACAAAATTTCAAGTGTGTTACACACTTTTGAGTAGGTAATCGATAGTCCTTAGTATTACATACTATACTTGGAGTTTATCTCTTCTAATTATTTGATCTGAAAATAGATGAGCCTCAATTTTTTGTACTTTATGACAGGTGAGTCTATTTACATGGACAAATGTAATGCTCACTACATACTTACTCTAAATTTTCTTGTTTCTTTCCAGTAAATGCTAAAAGCCGCTCTTTGATTTCAAATCGTCCCAAATTCTAAAAGAGCGGATCTGAACTAATACTCTGGAGTGTATCTAGTTCAGGTTAATTGGTGGCCAAATTCCAAAGCACTGAAATCTTTTAATGCAAATGTGAAGTGCTTTTTTTCTTCTGCTTTTATTCGCAGGGCATGGTGGAATTTAAGTCTGGAGATACGTATGATATGAATTTTATATTTCCACCACATTTGACTCTTTGCTCGTACCTTTTTACAAAGTAAAGTGAATATAGACTTCATATCTTTGTTGGAACTGTAATCTTTTTAACTTTTTGACTTTATATTATGAATGAACATTCACTGCTAGACTTTAACCCTTGCCTCAATAGCTTGGGATATAGTTTTCTTATTATGATAGCAAGGAAATCTCTATTTTCAGCAGGTCCTGTTTACAATACTTTTAGAGCTAAATAAACCTCAACCACTTACCTTAGACCAAAAACTTTCTCTTTCTCTGTTAAAAGATAAATAAACCTCAACCACTTACCTCACACAATGAACATACAAAGACCTAACACAACATTATCTTTTGAATGCAAATGTATTTTAGTTCCAAAATCATGTTAGAGATGAGACTATCTTGTACCCCTTTCCGTCAGTTCAATGTCCAGAGTACTTTCTGATATTAGAAAACTTTGTATTACTTATGAATAGAGGAGGTCTTCAATAAAATTTTAGGGAATATAACATTACTTGTTGACTTGATTATACTCATCCCATTTTCATAACTTTAGTTCAAATTTTCTGTTTGTAGTCAAATGCTCATAAAAGATGGAACAAATGACGGAGTTGCCTAAACTTTTGATCGGTTAATGTGCGGGTGCCATCTGAGGGTAAATGCTATGTATTGATTAGGTTTTGAATACAACAATATCTGTACGTACTTTTGAAAGTAAAATAGATACAGTATCATTGCATAGTAGAAAAGTCATGTCTAGACGGCTAGACAGTAAAATAAAACATTGCTCACAACACTGCGCACAACGTTTTCTATATTATTGTTCAGGACTCCATTTTTTTCATAGCATATCATGTCTGAAACTAGAAAACTTAAGTTTTAACTCTAAAACACAAGTCGAAAATAATACTTACATTTTAATTTTCACTTATTTTGTCATTTCCACCACCCCTTTCAGCAGGCATTTGAGACAACCTCAGTCTCCCTTATCAAAATAGTGTTGAGTTCGTGACAAAGCTCTCAACCTGGTGGTACCATCAAAGTGGTCGTCGGGGACCTGAAGAGGACGCCGATGACCACAAATCCCCTTTCGTTAGCAACATTTTACCAGGGTACGGCAACGCACTGGGGCCGAGCAGCTGGTTCCATCCTTTGACCACGGCCGAGTGGGGGTAGGGCGTACTAAAACTAAGATTTCTCCACACTAAAAGTCGGGGGACATTTTTTTGTCCCTAAATTAAGCCACGAATTCTTTGTCACCCATAGACATTTCCACAATTTTGTTGATAATAGTGTACAAATTTGTTCCTGTGTTGGTGACAAAAAAGCCTAAGGGACAAATTTGCAGAACATTTGCGACAACATTGTTGACCCACTGGTGACGTTTTTAAACGTCCAACAGCTATTGATAATCAGGTAGTGAGTAAATTTGTGGACATATTTGTCCAGAACCATGGACAATTTGTCCATAACTATGGACAAATTTGTTACCAGTTGGGATGTGCTTAAAAATGCATCTTGCATTGGACAATAAAAGTCCTTTCAGATTTAGAGTGTCCGCAAAGGATTGATCGTTCGGAACGATCGAGGTGTCAAAACACAACGTTTCAGGCGCGTCGGAAGTGTTCTGAGGTAGGGGGTGCGCAGGCTTGCCAAACGGGGGGGGGGGGGGGTAAAAATTTAGGATTTTTAATGCTCAGAAACAAAACACAAAATTTAATATATACATCAGATAAACAGGTAGTACAGGTATCTTGTTGGTCGCCTCAGTTGCCTCGCAAGCCATCAGGCCGTCTCTACATGCAATTCTGGGGGGTGCGCTGGGGGGTGCTGCGCACCCCCCAGATTTTTCTGGGGGGTGCTGCGCACCCCCCAGATTTTTCTGGGGGGTGCGGTGCGCACCCCCTGATCCCCACTTCCGACGCCCCTGCAACGTTTTTCTTTGTAGATTCGATATTTAACATGTGCGAGTGACAAGAAACAGCCGTTTGTCCGATCCCGACGGATTAAAATCATCCTGCACGCGGACTCGGGGCGCAGCGTCTCCGGTCGGCCGACTTTCAGCTCGCTATTCTCAGGAAATACTCCACTCACATTGACATCCGGGCACAATTACAACAGTTCAGACCTTGCAGCTTCGTAATAGCAATACGTTGTCGACGAAATATGAACCATTAATTGTTATAGTTGATTGAAATTACGAAGCGTAGGAGAACGGGATTCTCGGCCTAGCCTCGCTACCGGATGCCTCTCCCGCCCGTACGTAAACAAAATCCGCAACTCTATCACCTCTGAAGACATGTGTGTTTTGATTAACTGGGCTTTCGATCTGTTATTACAAAGAATCAAAGTCGCGAGGTGGTGGACAGGCACCCGGTAGCGAGGCTAGGCCGAGAATCCCGTTCTCCTACGAAGTCGGCCGACCGGAGACGCTGCGCCCCGAGTCCGCGTGCAGGATGATTTTAATCCGTCGGGATCGGACAAACGGCTGTTTCTTGTCACTCGCACATGTTAAATATCGAATCTACAAAGAAAAACGTTGTGTTTTGACACCTCGATCGTTCCGAACGATCAATCCTTCGCGGAGAAATCTTAGTTTAAGTACGCCCTAGCCCCACTCGGCCGTGGTCAAATGATAAAACCAGCTGCCCGGCTCTAGTGCGTTGCCGTACCCTGATTTTACTCCCCCCACCCCCCACCCCCCCGACCCTGCCGACCTGCCCGCCAGCTCTGCCCCAACGGGCACCGGGACCCGCTGACCTGTCACCTGTCAACTCTGCCCTCCACGGACCCCGGCGCCCTGCTTTCCACCTCTTATGATTCCTTTTGCGGCCCTGCCAACCTGGCAAACTGTCTCATTGATATGATACCCTCTGCTTCGCCATTCCTGCAAGTTGCATGCCCGTCATCTTGAATTATTTTACCCCTCACCCTCCTCCAAAAATAAATATTTGTCAATTACTTGCGCTACTGGCGGACGACAGGTTTAAACTTGTCATTGGTTTAAATTGCAACTCTTCTTTGGACTTTTTTGTCCATTAAGGAAGAGAAAATAAAATAAAATGAATGTTCGATTCTTTTGGACAAAATTGTACTGTTTCTTATGGACAAATTTTATTGCATCTAATTTTAGGGACAATTTTGTCTACTGAAAGATGCAAACACTTTGTACCTAATTCTAGGGACAAAAAATTGTCCTTTGCGATTTAGTGTGTACTTTGTAGCGGAACTCCATAGTCCCTTTAAGTGGACCGCAATAAAGAATTTCAATTTCAATCTCTCTCTCTCTCTCTCTCTCTCTCTCTCTCTCTCTCTCTCTCTCTCTCTCTCTCTCTCTCTCTGTAACCTTAATAAATGGTTTGCGCACACACTGAGTGGCTGTGTAGTTTTTTGTACATAACTACGTAAGATTTCGTGCGTAGCTTATGTATGTATTTCAGCATACGTAACTATGTATAAAAAAAGTCTGTAACTTATGAACAATTTGAAATACGTAGCTTATGTACAATATTTTTGAATTTCTTACATATTGTACGTGGCAATAGCGTTTACAGCTTTTGAACTCTTTGGCATTTTACGTAGCTTATGTGCATTTGTGTCCTTTCAGAGCACTTCCATTTCTTAATTGTACACAAGACAGATACCGCTCACGGAGGGCTACTTTCTCTTTTGTACATAACTATGTACTTTTTTTACGTAAGGCTTATGTACATTTTTTCTTACGTAGGTGTGTACAATTTTATGCGTAATTATGCACAATCCCAAAAGTCCACAAGTTACGTACAAAAAAAAGTACATAGCCCAGCAGTGTGCAGCTCTTAGCTAACCTATAGAGGTTACTCAGAACCCACCACGAGGAGGTGGCTGCACCCCGGGTTCCTACCAAGCCAATGCAAAAATGGCCGGTCATAACAACGATTTAAGTGATTAAGTGTAATAATTGTTGAAAAAAATTTCAATTAATCAGAATTGTGATAGCTGGGGTGAGGCCAGGGGCAAGGCGACGTACGACGCCGTAGGAGACAGGCTGGTGGGCCAGAGGGAGGGACAGGTCCCAGCCCTCGTCGCGTCCCAGCTGAGGAGCAAGGGCCAGCAACTTGTTGGCCTCCGCGGCGGAGGAGAGCAGAACGGAGAGGCGGCCTCGGCCGGACTTACGAATATCTGAGGGACGGACTTGCAGGGCGAAGAACTTGCGGCCAACGGCCATGGGATGCAGACCAGCGATGTTACGCTCAGCACAGGTGACCACAACAACAAAGGGCCCAGCATCCGACGGAGCATGAGATCAGCTGGACGTCCGGTGTGATGGAGTGGGACTGTCCCGGAATCTTGCGCCGGGAGTCCAGATCCCTGTCATCTTCATCTTCCGAGGAGAACTGTTCAATGTCGGTGTCGGCGGGCCGCACTGAGCGGCGAAACCATCCGCCGCCGTCAGCGGGGCCGGCCGCGCCGAAATCCAAAGAGCTGGGGATGACATCCGGGGACACAGGAGCGCATGGCGTAGGAATATCCCCCGAGGGGGGGGTAGCCGATGATGGAAGTAACGGCGGCGGTCGATAAATCCTCGCGTTCATGGACATCGGCCGAACAAGGTTTTTTACGGCCCTTATGGCCCCCCATACCACACGTGCGGAGAGAGGTTAGGAAAGACACGCGCGAGCAGGCAGCAGGCAGGCACGTCCGGTCGCGACCGCTGCCTCCGACGAACTCCCCTTCCAGAGTGGAGAAACCTTGTTTCTGTGTCCAGATTCGTCACGAGCGTGCCAGTTTCACATCGAATCGACGTGTCTGATACCTAGCTTCGAGAACAACTTATTTTGTTCAACTCAGTGTTGAAGTCAGTGTTCGGAACGGGATTGTACCGGGTGTCCAGGCTCAGGCCGGACAGTCGAATGGGTGGCCTACGCGCTGACCGCAGGCGCTGCTGGGTGAGGGGGAGGGGGGGGGTAGCGGTGGCGGGAGGCAGGCCTCCCCACCACTGCTCCCGTGCTAGAGCACGCTGCGGCGGGGAGTAGCTCAGTGGTGGCTGGCGGCCACCTCGGCAGGGGAGGGGCAGCCTACACCTAAGGGGTAGAGTCCTAGAGTGACAGAGAAACGCCAACGATGTCTTACTCATCCGCTCAGAGAATTTTCCATGACCGCCATTTTTAGCGTTCCCTTGGTTGTTAGCCGTGCTAGCAGATGATCGAATTGAGAGACTGAGGAGACTTCAACACTCGACAAACGTTAATTTTATGAAGAAATCGTACTCTGTTTTCAACAGCTGATGAGTAAGACAAGTTTAACGTTTCTCTTCCACTGTAAAGGACTTGAGACCTCACAAGACGCCGCGAAAACGTAAACAACAGGCCGCCATTTTTAGCGCACAGGGGAAGCTGTATGAGGGATTGCTGCGCGCATTATCCGCCTTGGCGTTTCTCTGTCACTCTAGGACTCTACTAAGGGGCTGCCAGCCTCGCCCCCCTACTCCGCGAGGACCGAGGATCCGCAGGGGTGCGCCGCGCATCCCTCGAGGTGTCCGCGGTTCACCCTGCCCCTCCGCAAGGACTCGCGGCGTAGCGCCAAGCGCTACGTGTTTCTCGCGGTGTCCGCGATTTTGAGGGGCTCATGGGAAACCGCGGACAACGGTAGAGATGCGCGGCGGAACACCCGCGGGTCATTGGTCCTCGCGGAGTAACGGGGCGAGGCTGGCAGCCCCTTAGGTGTAGGCTGCCCCTCCCCTGCCGAGGTGGCCGCCACCCGTCGCTGAGCTACTCCCCGCCGCAGCGCACTCTAGAACCGGAGCGGTGGTGGGGAGGCCTGCCTCCCGCCGCCGCTACCCGCTCCCCTCGCCCGGCAGCGCTTGCGGCCAGCGCATAGGCCACACATTCGACTGTCCGGCCTGACCCCGGACACCAGGTACACGCTAGGGAGACGGTCCTGTACAACCCTCTAGCCTGTCAGAATTTTACTATGTAAAAAAAACTGCTTAAAGGGTCAAAATTACGGGGTTTCTGCCGCAAGGCATTCAAAAATGTACAAATACGTTTAAAGGAGTGTTCAAAGTGTTCGAATCGCCCAACTGACTTTTTAATCGTGCTGCGGACCATCAAATTAGGTGGTGTACACACCCCACGCCACTCGGTAGCTTAATTAGGGCCTGCGTTACTGCTACTTATCCCATTGTGTTCAAGTTGTACGAATTGAACTGAACGGTTCGAAAATCTCAAAAGGCCTTCGGACAGAATTGTTCCTTATACCTTTAAGAACGACTCTGCAAATTTTGGTGCTTCTTTCCCAAAATGCGCGATTTTTAGCCCGCCCTTCTGCTTTGAAAAAGCATAAAAGCGGGCTTATGCAAACGACCTCGTGTCTGTCTGTCTGTCTGTGTGTCTGTGTGTCTGTCTGTTCCACTAGAAGGAGATGAGCTAGAGACTTGAAATTTTCAGGGTGTCTACAGTTTTACTCCTAGACAACGAAACGCCTACGGCAAATCCTGCCAACCCTTATTAAGGCACTGAAAAAAATTATAAAAGTTTTCACGGAATTATTCAACTTTTTCCAACCCCGTCGACCCGTACCTCTCCGGAAGCGTCTTTTCGCGTCTAGTTCAATGGTGCACACCGTTTTACGTAAAAATGGACCCAGCTCGCGACTACACTGTAAAAAGCACCCGTAATTGGTCCAGTTTTCAACTTTTCTCAACTCCATCGAGCTGCACCTTCCCGGAAGCGTCTTTTCGCGTCCAGTTCGATGGCGCCCACCGTTTTTTCGATAAAAAGGACCCAACTCGCGACTACACTGTAAAAAGCACCCAAAATTGACCAACTTTTTAACTTTTACGAACCCCATCGACCCGCACCTCTCTAGAACCGTCTTTTCGAGCGCAATTCAGTGGTGCCAACCGTTTTTCAATTTCCAGTGTTGCCAATCGTCAAAACTCAAACATTTCGATTATTTTCGACATTTCTCGATATTTTCCGATATTTTCGACATTTTTCGTTGTTTTTCGATATTTTTTGGTATTATTCGACATTTTCGACATTTTTCGACATTTTCGATAATTTTCGATATTTTTCGATAATTTTCGATAATTTTTGATATTTTTTGACATTTTTGATAATTTTCCACGTTTTTTGATATTTTGCGACATTTTTGACATATTCCGACATATTTCGATATTTGTAAACATTTTTGACAATTTTTGATATTCTTCGACATTTTTCGACATTATCCCTCATTTTTCGATGTTTTTCGACATTATCCATATTTTTCGATATATCTCAACGTTTTTGGGATATTTCGAGATTTTGCGACATTTTTTACGAATTTTTACATATTTCGACAATTTTCGACATATCTCGACAATTTTTGAAATTTTCGACACCCCTCGACGCCTATACCATTAAAATTGGTTCGACGAGCATAATTCAGTGTTGCCAACTGCTGCTAAATAAAGTCCGAGTTCGGCCGTTCCATCAGAGGCCGAACTCACGTATTTCGACATTTTTTCGAGATTTCCGACTCCCCTTTTTTGCCGAGTAACTGACCGTTTAGTCACTATCGGCACGTTTTCAAAGCAGAAGGGAGGGCTGTAGTTTCGGTGGTTCACCGTTACAAACTGCCTCTTTCCGAAGAGAATGCCTTTACGGGCCGCAGGCCCGATCATTTACATGCTAAGAGGACGTTCTGTGTGACTTAGGGGTCGGGCCGAAGGCCCGACCGAACGCCGCCGGCAGGCCAAGCAGGCACGCCCCCTGCCGAACGGAGTTGCCTGCGTAGCAAAGCGGAGCTGGCAACGACGTTTGGCGGAAGGGCGGGCCTGCTTGTTTCAGTATGTAACGTGTACCACGGCCACTAGACCGGTCGAGAGGGGAGGGGACGGAGCTGCGCGCAGCTGAGCTGAGCGGCTTTCGGCTTGCCCAAGACCGTCGCCACACCCGAGCCAGTGCTCCCCGTGCGGCCCTGTTCTAAAGGGGAAAGAGCGAGCGTCAGAGCTTCCAGACTGTCTAAAAATTGAATTTCCTTCCTCTGCCGGCTGTGTTCCGGGCCTCGTCCGGGTCATCACCAAACACCAGTACCTCATTTGCTCGACCCTTGCCCGATCCGGATCCGGATAGGTCCCAGTAGAGCTCATCCAACCGTGTTCCGGGCAGCATCTGGCCGCAAGTCGGTTCCGGCTGGATACAGTTGCCGCAAATAAGAGAAGGGGTACCCCTTGCCTCATTTACCCGATCCTTGGCCGTCCAGGACCCGGGTAGGGCTCGGATGAGCTCTTCCGGGTGCTGTGCGAGCCGCATCCTAGTCCAGATCGGGAACGAATGGATCACTCTGAGTTACGGTGGACCTTGGCCCGAAGGGCAGTGGGACACCCTGCCGGTAGGGTCAGCGAGCCAGACAGCCACCCAATCCACTGCTATCCAGGCCCTATCCGAGTGCTATCGGGTCCTATCCGAGCCCTATCCGATGCTATCCGGGACGCATCCAAGCCCTATCCGTTGCTATCCGGGTCACATCCGAGCCCTATCCGTTGCTATCCGGGTCACATCCGGGTCACATCCGGGTCGCATCCGAGTGTCAGTCGGACTGCTCCGAGTGCTGTCCGGGTACCATCCGGGTACCATCCGGGTACCAGCCGGGTACCTACCCGGGTACCTACCCGGGTGCTACTCAGCTGCTATCTGGACCGGCTTTTGTCTAGGGGAGTTAAAAAAGATACTATCGAAAACACAATTACCTGTGCTGCGTCGAGCCCAACAACAAGAACACCTCTCTGAGCTTCTCTTACAGCTGTGAGGCACTGATTTTCGGTAGACCATGCAACTTATTTCAATGGGTCATAAGACCTTATAAAAATGGTACCAGATCTATAATTCTTATCAAAGGTGTTGGAATGAGCGACCAAGTTCAGCCGTGGATCCTTATCTAATTTGGACTTCTGGTTTCTCACTACCAATTTGTTTCAGGGCCTTTGACGTTGGAACATTAGTGAAAGTACCGGCCTTTAGGTCAGCAGCTCCTCCCTCAGATGTGACTTCGTCAGCTAGCATTTTCCTCTTAAGGACCTTGGGGTGCATCTTTGAGAGTTCTTCTGCTACTTGCTTCCTTTTGGCTCCCCTAATCTGCTGCCGAAAAGGATCTGCAGCACTGTGCACATGTTTTTCACTCCCTTGCAAAAAACATAAACAGATATTTAAAAAAAAAATGAAGGTTTTACAGCAAAATCCAATCAATCTTTTATAAACCCAAACAGGTTATCATGCTGAAACAACAACTGTCTGTATTATACCTGAGAGAAACAAGTAATTTCAAAGGAGTAATAAGTGAACTACAAATTATTTAATGTCGTATCCAGTTAAGGAGCCCCGATGCATGCCCCGGTCCGTGCCGCTATCCCTGCCCCTATCCAAGCCCCGATTTGAGCTCCGTGTGCAGTGGGGGGGAAGAAGGGGGGAGTCGGGAGGTCGGGAGTCGGGGGAGTGGCGTGGCACCGCCATCTGACGGTCGGCGGCAGAAGTTGATATTCAAATAAATAAAGAAATGAAGAAAAAGAAAACGTAAAGAGCAGTCGATTCGATTTTGTTTATTGTGAGCTCAGCGCGCGCTGTTGTTGTTGTTGTTGTTGTTGTTGTTGTTGTTGTTGTTGTTGTGTGTGTGTATATATATATATATATATATATATATATATATATATATATATATATATATATATATATATATGTGTGTGTGTGTGTGTGTGTGTTTGTGTGTGCGCGCGCGCGCGCGCGCGCGTGTGTGTGTGAGTGTGTGTGTGTACGCGTGTCCGTGTGTGCAGCGACGGCCTAGTGTTTGTATTATAGGTCTGTAAACGGCGGTCAGAATGTACGGAGGGCGGCTACACTGTAAAAAGCTTACGGTGAATTTGACTGTAAGTTACAGTGAAACCTGCACCACTGTAAGTTACGGTGCATATTCGCCGTAACTTACAGTGAATATGCACCGTAAGCTACGGTGAGCAGCCTGCACCACTGTAAGTTACGGTGCATTTTCACCGTAAGCTACGGCGAAAAGCCTGCACCACTGTAAGTTACGGTGTATATTCACTGTAAGTTACGGTGAATATGCACCGTAACTTACAGTGGTGCAGGTTTCACCGTAAGCTTTTAACAGTGTACGAAGGGCGGCGGCGTGAGCCGGGGAGAGCATTTCAATGGCACTACGATTTTTTGTCGATCTTTTAAAAAGCACCATCTCGGAGGCAAACGAATGCGTTCGACATCGAGATTAGTCCTTCATGGACCCACTTGCAAAATTTGGATTTTTTCGGTCTACGGGTTTTTGAGAAACAACGTGAGAAGTTTGCCCGTGCAGGGCGCTGCGGGGGCCGCGCGGAGTTCGCCAGCGCGCTGCACGGCCGGTACTTTAGTCTCCTCTAGGTGCCTTTTCCCAGGCCGGCCCTCGCGGTGCGTGAGTCACATTGAAAATGTGATTACACCGCTGAAAAGCATAAAGTTTCCTCTACAATCGGCCCACTTGCACCCAGCGTCTGTCAGGCCGGGCGGGCCGGGCGGGGCCGACTACCAGAGTAGTGGCGCTCGGCCAATATTTCGCCTCAAGCGCCACACTCACTGGCTAAATTATGTCGTGGTTGAAGTCCAAGTCTCAAGCTATCAATGGAGCCCTCATACATCTCGATTGGACTTTTCGTTTGGGATCGACAATGATCTAAAGTAACTCGGGGCATGGGTCGACGCGGTGACCCACGCTGCATCCGCTGCAAGTCCAGATGGATTTTCGGTGGAGCTAATAACGCGCCCACGTCGATCGCGTAACGCGCATATCGACGTGAGTGAAATTACATTGAAACTACGAGCGGCGTTTAGCTTCGAGGATGGCGGGGAAGGGGAGGGCCGGTGGGCTGTCCAGCGCGCTCGACGGCCTGACCAAGAACGAGTAGGGTGATTCCGCACACTGGTTTCATCGCTCTCTCCTTGTCGCCCTCACGGGGCATGTGCAAGGGAGCGAGAGAAAGGGTACAGTAAAATGGTGCTCGGAATCACCCTGGAGAACTGCAGGACCGCGTCGATGGAGCCATGCCGCGTCGGCGCCAGGCACACGCCTCGAGGGCGGCGGGGAAGGGGAGGGGCGGTGGGTTGTCCAGCGCGCTCGAAGGCATGACCGAGGACGAGGACGAGAACTGCAGGACCGCGTCGGCGCCAGGCACACGCCTCGAGGGCGGCGGGGAAGGGGAGGGGCGGTGGGCTGTCCAGCGCGCTCGAAGGCATGACCGAGGACGAGGACGAGAACTACAGGACCGCGTCGGCGCCAGGCACACGCCCCGAGGGCGGCGGGGAGGGGAGGGGCGGTCGGCTGCCCAGCGCGCTCGACGGCCTGACCAAGGACGAGAACTCTCACACCGGGAACTCTCAGCAGGCGGCACTTGGCACTCGGCGTGCTCCGTTCTGCTGGAAACTGACAGCTGGGCGTGGCGCTTAGAGAGTCTTGCCTAGTTAGGGGTTATTGCATGTGTGAGAAAATATGTAAATGATTTTTTACACTCTATAAGAAATACTTTACATGCCTTGGTCTGGGTGTATCAAACTGATGCAAATGAGTCATGTTCAGATTGTATTGTGGGAATTTTTTGATAGATAACTTACAAAGTAAACTTATGTGAAAGTTATATAAATGTTACTTTTGTAAAAATACATCATCCTCCAAAAAATCCAGGTCATTCCTTTTTAGCAGATGATAAGTAGTATCAGCAGCACTGAAGTAAATTTAGAGTAAGCGTTCGAATTAACGGTCAAGATTTTGATGGGTAGAATAGCATAGACATTTCTTTATGATGCGCCTGATAGTTGTAGTCTCTTCCCTTTAATATTTTAGGTGTTAAGACAATATAATTAGGCTCTTACGAGACATGGTGAATTTCACTTGGCAAGTTGTGTCATATAAATCACTAAAATAATGCATCCCATAAGAAAAGATGTCATTCCGAATGCAAATCACATGAGAGAACATCATAAGTGAAATTCAACACAGAACACATTTCATTTTTATTTTTATCTATTGCAAAAAATAAATATTACAATAATATTGTTTTCTATTCAATCAAGTGACAAGGAAAAGTTACCTGTCAGACAAAGACACAGTACTTGAAAATGTATAAATGGAATAGACATACAATACTTCAAGTTTCGTGAACAAATTTCTGTGAATTAATAGTACCAAAAAAATTACAATGGGGTCGTCACATTGAATGAGTTTGTAAAAATCTAAAAAGAGGTAATTTTTATTCTTAAGCAGACCAGTACAGAAAAAGATCAAATACCTTAGTTTTTCATTCTTTTAGTCTTTTTGGCCTATGGTATAGCAGTTCAAGCTTCATCATATAATAAAATGTGTACATTGCAGAATGCATTAAGACTAAAAAAATAATAGGAATTAGAATGCTAAATGGCTACAATGATCTGGGTCTTGTCATAACTTCTTCAAGGAATGAAGAATCCTTACTTTGTCCTCTCTGCACATCTATCATTTGCTTAAGAAAAGTGAAGTCTAGAGAAAGTAGGAGGAACCCATCAACATAATAGATAAACTTTCCATACCTTAATTAGTAAAGGGCTCTATAAAATATGAAGCAACTACAATTTTCAATAAATGACCTATAACTATCCCTAATGTAAAAGATATAAAAAAAAATCCTGAAAAAGGTTGAAATGTTACTGAGACTTCTTTGGCGATTCTTTTGCATAAAATTATTAGACCTTGTCCAGTTGTACATAATTATAAATATCACATAAAGTGTAGTTTGACCTGGCTAAACAGCAGATTGCAGTTAGGCTAGTTAGAATTATTGTATAAGGTAAAAGCTTCTTTGATCAAAACATGAAACAAGAGAGGCAGCATATTTTGCCCAGATTTACCATTCATCCACATGACAACTGCTTTCATTACACTTAATTTTATTTGCATTGCATGTTCCTCATGTTCATTTTCAGAAAGGGTATATTGAGACAGTGAGAAGTTGGAATTGGATGGCCGAGAACCAGCCCAATTGACATTTGAGTATGATGAGTCTGCAGGTACCAGCAGATCTTCATATTTTGTAGGCCTTGATATACCTCGAAGGTAAAGGACTTGGTATTTTCGAAAGGCCTGCCGCCCTTCTTCCTCGAATGCTTGATATACAAGATCTTTCTCCTCCTGAGATGCATCAGGTGGCAGCACTGAAGTTCCTCTGAAATAAGTGAGAGATTGTATTACTACATGCAGTCAGAATGCCCCGTGTTGATGAAAATAAGGCATGTTGGCAACTCACACTAAGTCAAAGAATTTGCAGGCAGGAACTACCTTATAGTTCATATTATGAAGAGTGTTGTAAACATTGACATTGTGATCCAGGTGCTTGATGAATAGTTGAGGTGATATCATGGCAGCGGGTTCCTTGTCATCACCATTCAGTTCATTGCACAACTCTGTTGCGTGTTTTAACGCCAAATGGCACTTGAGGTTTATTTTTGATCCAGGTTTAGCAGCTTCTGCTAAATTCTTTCCGCAGTAGGTGCAAGGCCTGAAGATGTGAGATTCGCATTTCTTAGCGTAATCACTGAAATGGAACTCTTGGAGCTATAGCCATATGTGAGTCTTACCTGAATCCTTTCACATCAAGTGATTGCTTCAAAGGTTGATGGCGGCGAATCTTTGTATGTATTAAGACTGGTCCACCCAATTCAGAGCAGCATTTCTGACGACAGATGATCATAATTAGAATTTTTGAAAGAAAAATCTGTTACTTCAAAAGGGAGCATATTGAGCCTTTACCAGTTTCCATTCCTTTTCATGGAAGAATTGAACTCCTGTGAGCCTCTCTCTTGAACTTATATTATACGTCCACAGAACCTCATCTCCAGCAATTAGTTTAATCTTTGGTGCTCTGCTGACAAGCATGGTGTTTGCAAGATGCTTTTTCGTTGAGATGCTAAGAGTACACTTCACCATATCAACAGTGTCATAGTTTGCCAGGCTTATTGGTCCTCCGAGGTAAAGAGATGAATCTGTGCCACAAATGCATGGAGAGCGGAGATACCTATGGTGCGTTGAGTCATCTGGACTTGGTGCTTTTGCAATCCACCCTAGAGCAATCGGTTTTCCAGAGGTGAGACTCCTCCTGTGAAGGGAATTGCAACAAAGATGATAAATAATAATAGAGTAATGTGCTGAGAACACACTCCATGCTACACCTGTTTTAAGGTAACACTTACTCATTCTTTTGGTAATCGTCTGATACAAAGAGCCCCCAGCCAAGACTGTCTGTCCTACCCGAAGTGAAAAGGGAGGATGCTGATACCCACATATCTGCAATGTTCCTCTTCAGGATGCGGAATGAGTTACTGTCCATGGCTGGAAACTGTGGGTCATCCTTGGGAACGGCTGAGCACTTCCTGAGCGGTAGGCCTAAAGTAATATTAGCCATGAGCATATCAAAGTGCCATAGGTCGTTTAGCTGGCTGAGACTCAATACATGGCCCCGATTTGATTCCTGAAACAAGGAATATGCAAGATCAAACGTTAAACTAACCTAGGTTTCTCAAAAAGTGTGTTTTCTATATCTGGCTTCAATGGTTAAACTTTAAATTTATAGTTCACTCAAAGAATGCTCCTACAATGTCTTCAGATTTATATCCATTGGTACCCTGGGGAAAAATGTAGGTGGCAACGTAGTACTAATGTGGATTTCAACATTTTAAGTGGCAAGTTGCCACTTAAAATGTCAAAATCCACTTTAATGCCACTTTGCCACTTAAAATTTTGCTCAGGGTAGGGGTCTTCAGGCATATCAATGGACCTAAAAATTTAAATTTATCTCAATAACAAGCAGAGCTTTGTGGGACATGCTCAGCACAGTTTTGCTATACGCATTCAGTTATGCACTTTGAAATTGCACTTTATAGGTTTTTCATTTTAAAAAAATGGAAATAATATTGTTAGGAAGCTACAGGTTCAGAAAATTATCATATACAGTACAATAAATGAAATGGTAAATTGATTTACAAAGAAATTCGTAATGTTCTTGAGATTTCACTTTTAATAGCTGATGGAGGGGGAAAAAGTACCAGTCAAGTTTTGACTTAAGAGAAAGTACTTGACTTTCCAACATATCGACATTTGCCAGGACTTCAACGTGACGGGAGCAGCCTGAGATATGTGAATACCCTGCGTAGTTAATTAATTTGTTTACGAACCATTTGGTTGATTGGCTAACACTACAAACACAGCCCCACTGATCAGTCGAAACAACGTTTGGCCCTGCCGAGCTACCGAGCTGCATTTGTTTTTCTTTTCTTCTCCTGTCCTGCTGATGCCTGCTGAGTCCCCTCCCTCCCTCTCTGCCATGCTCTCTGCATCAACGTTCGTTGCTCGACGGTAATTTTTCTAAATCAGAATGATAGGAGATCAGATCGACCGTATTACTGTGGATAACGATGAGGTTTGGCAGACTAGTTTTATTCCATGGCTGGAGGATAAGGAAAGAGCTGGAATAGGCAGCCAAGACGGAGTGTTTGTGGTAACATAACCTATGGCCGTCCCAGCGAGAGTGTGAGCGTGTGACTCGTTTAGGAAAAGCGTGTGAACTTGGGTCAAACTCTGGCTGGGAAGGCTACAGCTGACTGTACCTATTCGCTCTTATTATTAGTTATGCAATGAGATGTCTATGTTTCAGGCAACATTCAATAGCTGCATTCGCACAGTTCGGCCCACTTCAGAGGAATGGTTTCTTGATCTCTGCCTGCAGAGACGTTTGAGCAGTGTTTCTAAGCTGAAAGGCATATCTCATGCCAGCCCAGGATTGTATACTGTTTTCAGTACGTCTGTAGGAGGCAAGGTCTTCGACAGCTTCAGGAAAAAGGCTCGCGAGCTGCAATCATACACAGATGACACCTGCTGGTGAGTGATATGGCGATGTACTTTAATTTTACATTTGTTTACATTTTTTTGGTATTCTTGATTCTTGTTTTCCTGTTATATCCTTTGTTATTATTACAGCTCCAAAATTCTGAAGCAAGGCACTGGATTAGAAGATCTTTTTCATCATTTTGAATCTGAAGCACTCCAGCATGCACCACCTCAGGCCAAAACCAGAGGGCTTGAGTCTGCTCGGACTATTAGACACCTCCATGATAAGTTCAAGAGTGATGTGTCCACATTTGACTGGGAGAAGCGCATGAAGACCCCCCCAGATGAATGTCCTGAACCTTTGTGCGCACGTTACATGCCTGAAGATGATAGGAAAAGTGACACCTGGCCACTGTATGGGTTTGGCACTGAACTGCCCCACGAAGCAATGAGGATAACACCAAACCTTTCCTTGAGTAGAATATTCAATATACTTTGGCTTTTGCCACACTTCTACCCCGGAATTCAGAGTTCTTATACTTATCTTGCTGAAACACATTCTTACTTTGCGATCCATTGCGAAGACTCTAACCTCTGGGGATTAAATTACATGTATTTAGGCCACCCAAAAATATGGTATGTAGCCGTCTAATTGTTTTATGAACACACAGTCATATTAGAACTGCTTTAAATGTGTTTCTGTTTCAGGATCATTATACCACCTGATTCTGCCTCATGGCTTGAATTAAACCTAAAGAGAGATTCCCCAATATCGGACGCAAAGTGCTTAAACATTCTTGGCCACAAAACTTTGTTTCCATCCTTGTCTTGGTTAAAGTGTCACTCCATACCTTTCAGGACTGTAAGTGCTGAGCGCATCATATTATTTTCATTGTAGATGTAGGGAATGATGTGACCCTTACTGAGCTTAGCCACTGGCCTCAGGTGGTGCAGCGGCCTGGAGACCTCGTGGTTCTGTATCCCGGAACACCACATTTTGGAATTTCAACGGGACCAAACATTTGTGAAGCAGTGAATGTGGCAACACTTACATGGATCCCATTGGGGTTGAATGCAAAAAAATGTGACTGCATGTAAGTGCAATGAGGAGCTGGAGAGGTGACATTCATTAGCTTGTTTAAATATTGCTGTGCTACTGTATTACAGGCCTTCATCGGTGCATCTTGACGTCAGTCTGTTAGCAACTGCTTTCCGCCCAGATCTGTGGACATCCTTGGTTAACCAAAAAATTGTTGTTACACAAGAGATGCTTCAAGAGATGAACCAGCTGAATGACGCAGTATGCGCTGTAAGTATTTGGTATAAATTATGAAGTTTAAGCTTACTATGCCTTAATTGAAATCTTTGTCATTCGGGCAGACCTCACCCATTGTAAGGAATGAACCTGTAAGCTGCCCTGCACCACAGTGCCCCATTTCATTTCTCGTTTCTGATTATCCTCACATGCGGGACATGAAGATGGCATTGATCAAGCATGTTAAATCCTGTCATGCACCACTCCTCCATTCAGAGAACCTACTGGCAAGGACATCAGAGCTCTTTCCATTGCAGATGGGAAAGAGTTTTTCAAAGTAAGATATTGTGTGTTCATGTAGTGTGTTGTACCTTTATGGCTGGATGTAGCTGTGTTCTTGAGGTTTGAGTTTACTTTATTACAAGTTTATGTTTGGGAGACATTGTACATTGCTCATATTGCCATTTTTGATAGTTTTGAAAGTTTTATTTCTCATATTAGTGTACCATATCTGTTAAGATGGAACATCCAATGTTTGCCTGATCTAGAGATTTGCATAACTATGTGTTCTGCATGTGTGTCAATAGTTTTGAAAGTTTTATTTCTCATATTAGTGTACCATATCTGTTAAGATGGAACATCCAATGTTTGCCTGATCTAGAGATTTGCATAACTATGTGTTCTGCATGTGTGTCAAAATTTGAACTCGTTCTTTACATAATCACTTTTCCTTCCTAGTGTAGGGAATGAGTATTTTTCTCAAAAATACATAGGTGTTGGACATCTTTCTTTGTCAAGACTATTATACATCATATCATGAATGTATTAATTTCTGTTTAAGTTACACCCAATCATAACTTTTTAAATGAATTTTTTTTTCAGCTTCCATGGAAAAAAGTAAGGATAAACCATGGAGAAGAATATGTTTTGAATGACTGAGCTCAATATTACCTCTTACACAATGTTCATTTTGTCATTTTGTCACTGACTTACATGTTACATATATTACCAAACAGTCAACCAAGTGGCAGGCAAGAAAAATGTGCAGGAACTGAAGTAGGTAACATTGACAAATTTAAAGAAATTAATGTTCAGTATCCTCCTTATTCATTGGTGGCCATTGTCCCAAGCAGCCAACAATCAGTACTGTGCAACAGTCAATAATATCTGCTAATACCAGTCATTCAAAATATATACTGCTCAGCTGGGTTTTGTGTGTAAAGAACGAGTATCTACTTTTAATATCAATTTATTGATATTTTGGTTTTCTTCTTCTTTGATATTTGCTTCTTGTTATTTTTTTGGCTCTTTGCCCCTGGAATACATTAAATTTTTTGTAAGTTTCTTATTTATTTTTTAATTTTTATGAATAAGCCATATAATCCCTGAAAATTTGCATGCACGAAGACAGTGTACATGTCATTCAGTATTCATAATAAATCTTTTTGTTTCATTTACTGATTTTGTTCTTGGTATACAATTCTTTATCTTTTAATGGGTATTCCATTCCTTTCCATTACTTCATGAATGGCTCCTGCACATGTACTGTACCTCATGACCATTACTGATATAATATCTTTTATAAATCAAGAAAAGTAGTGTTGCTATTGGCCTTCATAATTATATATCGGGTACTGGATGTAAATCTTGAAAAGGTATTCTTGTTACTTTTTTGGTAATGTAATAAGATTGTTTGTACAGGGTGGGGTGACTCTCCATGTGCTCATCATAACTTAATCAATGATTTAAGTAAATTGTGGTTACTACTGTCCACGCACAGCAGTTTCATTTATTCCTATACAGGTATGTGGCAAGCGATAAGTCTAAAAACTGAATGTCAACTGCATTTATTTGAGGGGCTGTCTACAGCATCATGTACATACTAGTTGCTAGCACCTCAATTTATGTACTAAGAGGAAGATATAAAGTTTACTGTGGTGTGGCTCCTTAATTTTTCCTTATAATATCTGCTATTCCGAGTTATTGCTCTTTTCATGTAGGAGATGAGAGGTCTGTATTTCATAATGACTAATCTATGCAATTCATGGGATTTTTTTTTGTGACAATTGGAAATGTGCATCATTAATTCCAAAAGCACAGAATTTGTAGATCTTCCGCGAAGATTGCATTCAGGACACAGGAATGTGACTGATGGTGTTAAATGGTTTCGCTGTGGAATAGCTTGTCGTGGGCACTCTTTATCCCCCAGTTCAGCAAATTCTCTTGCAATTGATATTACTCTCGCAGTACTCATTAATCTCTCCTGCCTCACAGATCTTGAAGGCATGACCTGATTGGCTGTAAATCCCTTCCTCTGGTCTGATCCAAGGGTATCTGCATTAGGATTCATTTCACATTTGATATTGTATTCTATATCCATCTCTTCAGACTGGAAGAAAATTGTCATGATATGAGAAAGGGCAGTTGTGTGTGCTTTAGTCATTTGTCCTTTAGAGACTGAACTTACTTGAAAATCGCTAGATAATTCAGCAATGCACACGGGCTCCTGTTTAACAGCTTCACAGCGATCCTATGAGCAGCAAATTACAATTAGAATGGAGGTAGGTTTATTCATCACAGCACATACTTTTGTTTTGTTTTTGCTGGTAAATACATACGTTGACCAGGAAATCATGCTTGGGTACGGGCTCAGGATCTGGAACAGGTGTGAGGATATAGTAGTATTAGCTGAGAAGTCTACGTACGAATGCATGAATCGGAATTTTATGTCAGAGGGCTGATATTTGTCAAGGTGTCACACACCTCAGCAGCATATTCCCACCGCATTGTAGTCATTCAAAACAAATAAATAAGGATGCCTTAACCTCCAGGAGAACAACAATGTCACTGAAGCATCATTTCATGTTCCTAACGTTATTTTTGAATGTCAAGATGACTACATTTCGACAAATTTGTGTAATTATGGTCACACAGACTTTCAGAAATGACGTCAACGACATTTTTGGATGCTTTAGTAAGTTGTGGACCGCTCTTGGCTCCCCCCGCCCAAGCAGACAGCATCAGGTGTCTGCTTACTGACTACTAGACCCAATTCGTACATCATGGCTGTGATTTGATAAAACGGCCATTTAACCAGTAACGTATTTCTAGCCGTGCAAATTTTTAAGTTTTCCTCTCGTGAGATAAGGGACTTCTTTTTGTGTTTGGACTCCTTTAGACACCCCATATCACGCCCCCTCTTATTCCGTGCTCTCCCCTCCCCCTCCCCCTCCCCCTCAACTCAACCCGCTCAACCCTGTCCTGTGCGGTGAGCTGCATTTGACTTCGAAGCACAGACGAGTCCAGACCAGACCGTGTCTTCTGTCTTCCTACCTAAACGGAGAAGCTCTCTTTCAAAGCTTTCAAAGACTTACGAATATGGCTCTAGGACCACTACTGTAAGTAAAATGCCACACCAGTTGCATTTATTACACTTGGGCCGTTCTCAAATAAGTGCAAATTCGTATGTGTTCGTAATTGTAATGTAATTGAAATATTAGACACATGTTTGATGGTGGTGCGCTGTGGGTGTACGACTCCTGAGCACGTGTAACGTGTATTGACCCTTTCTTTTTCTTGAACCGTTAGTACATGAGTCCTCCTTTTCGCTCCCTATCCCGTCATCGCCCGCCACAAGATTAATACTTAAGACGAGCTTGTTTCGTATTTCGATAGACCTTACTTGAGAGATTCTTTGTCACATATCGTCACGATTCGAATACTTGCAAGAGACAGTGCCAGAAATGTCATTTGGGACTTAACACGAAGTGGCATTTATTGTTGAACATGTTTGTGGCCTCTTAATAAAGGAAAATACAAGTATTACAAGTAATACAAGATGTACAACACATGTGATGGTGATATATTGTAGTAGCGATTTATTAATTGATCCACTTGTTGATCGATGAACACCATACAATGGAAAACAACATAAAAAGTAACATCATATGACATCCCCGTTACATATTTATGTTACGAGGAAAATGCACTTTGCTCACACTAGACTGCAACTAATAATTCTTCTCTTCATCTTTGCAGAACTGTCATCATAGCATTGGTAACTTTTATAACATCAGGGGCCATTCTGTTAACATTCATATGGCACCCTCAATATGCGGTCCCTGTGGCGGGCCGCATATTTAATTTAGTACTCAACATGATAGATCGTAAGTGTTTGCCTCTGATATATTCTTTTACATGCATACACCCTCTCTTTGCCTCACGAAAATCTTCTGTATTCCAGTGATCAGGAAAATGAAACAAATTCTGACCCTCCTGGGCTCAGTACTGGACCCCTTAATTGAAGAATGAATTCAACAAAATTTTAGCTTTTAAGCATTTCAGCTCATAATGGAATAAATATTTTGCAATAATATGTTTCATTACATGCTTCGACCTTGCTCCTGTAAATTGTAATCTTTAAGATTTCGGTATGCTTTGACTAGCCATCAGCCATCAGGTGACATTTTGCAGTAATATGTTTCATTACATGCTTCGACCTTGCTCCTGTAAATTGTAATCTTTAAGATTTCGGTATGCTTTGACTAGCCATCAGCCATCAGGTGACATTTGCCTAGAGCACCATAAGGGAGTATTAAATTACTTACTTGAATGAATGAAGACCCCCAGATGAATGACTTGTCTTGGGAGGTCGAGGCACTTCGAGATTGTCTGGTTTTACGGCCTTAACTAGACATATGGCGTCCCGATATATACCTCAGTCCTGTCATAGAGAAGCAAAAAGATTTAAGTAAGTTTCGATTGGACACATTCCAGCATGATTTAACATGTTTTTGGGTAACATTTACCTACAGAATTGAGAATCACCAAGATGACGGTGTTCCCTAGTAAACGCGTCTTAGCCGTAGAATAAGCCTAAGAAGAGATGGTTGATCTGATAAAATAAGGGACACTTACCCCATCCCCTCTTTCTCCTACGTACACCAAAGGTGTCATGGAGGAATTAGGCTGGTGAAGCGAAGCTGAGTATGTTGTAGTAGGCCTCTGAGGCTTCTGGTTACTAGAACATACCAAGCCTCGCTTCAGCTTCACCAGTCTAATTTCTCCATAAAACTCAGCATACTAAGGCGTTATTCAGAACAAGAGCAGAAATAATTAATGTGGAGTTTGCAGGGGAGACTGGTTAGGTTTAAGAGTTGTTTAACTTACCCAAGATGTATCGGACGTGCTGTGCATCTTTTGTGAATGACCATCCCATTCTCTCGTCAGAACGGGTGAATATGGTCCGACCACCGAGAGTTTAGCACACCAAATGGAAAGGGAGGATAGGCTAGCCCATGAGTGCGAGAGAGAGAGACCACGGTGGGACCACGATACCAGTGCCTGTCCACTCCGAGTTTCAGGGTTTTTATCTGTATCTCTCTTTCCCCGTGAGACGCCCTCTGGTTCGAAAGTGACACGGATAAAACCCTGAAGCTTTAAGAAGGCGAGAGTGAGCAGGCCCTGGTGAATACAACTGCTACTGAATTTCTTGCCCGATACGACTTGACTTGACAGAACCAGAGAGCGAAATGACACTTTGATGTCGTCTGCTACGAGTTGGGTGTGGGTGTGGATGTTGCTAAGCCATACGACCAGGGTAGTATTATTTATCATTCACAATGTGATGCGTATCACTATTAGTATATTTTCCATAATATCATTATTACTCCTTTATTGGACGAGCCCCAAATGACTTAAAGTATAAATACAAGAATACCATTGAAGTACAGCAGGGGGCTTGCTTACAGATGCGCGCCCCTAGCGACCGAATCCGGAACTTCTAGGAGACCCCTTGTTTGCTGTTTGTATCGTCGAGTCGTCCGTAAAAATGGCGAGGAAGTTTTGTAAATATGAACAGGTTCAGGCCTATTTTCACTCGAAGGATGTCAGATACTTATTAGATTTGAGATGAGAGCCGAAATTGACATGGTTACGGACTTGGTTTGGATGCTGCTGGAAGTTCAATCATAGCTATCATAGCAGAACAATTTCTAAGTTGTGCCCATTGTCTAAAGATTGGTGTGAGTATAGAAATAATTGAGTTTTTGCAATGATACCTTCAGTTTGCAGATAAGACAGTTTTCATTTTTTTTAGGCTCCCGTTAGGGCTAGGAATAAGTGTGGTTCTAGCAACCTACCTGAAGTATGTCTGGCATGCAATGCATCCTTTCGGACGACCATCCCATTACCTCGTCACAACGCATGTAGACTGAACTGCTCTGTTGCATAATGATTAACATTGCAACTTCAAGCTTTGTCTTGGTACGTTATTGGTCACCAGGTTGAGGGACTACCATTTCAGCGGACTCTATAAAGATCAACATATTTCCTCACAATGCAGTTATTTAGTGAAGTCTCAGATGTTTGATTTTTCATGACATTAGTCTACTCTATCCTGTTCAAACAACATATTTATATATTTTTTTATTTTCCACAGTTGATATGTTTTACCTCAGATCTAAATCAAACCACTGCAAAGCTCCATATCGTTGGGTATTATCTCCAGCTGTCCAGCCCTGTGGTGATAAGGTGCATGAGAGGGTGACTATTACTTTGTTTTGGTGATAGTGATTTAATATTTAGCCTTTTTTTTTCTACTGCCTCAGGTGAGTATTATGTACAAGAGTCTGACATTGAAGTGGAATAGATGATCAGGATTTTTGTAACTCAGATTCTATGTTCGCAGGCGCTTACGTCCATGGAACAACTACCACCACAGGCTAGAGACGATTTCTCAAAGCAGTTGCTTCTCATCATCAACCAATTTCACCCATTGGCAGAGCTTCTCCTCTGAAGTGTGAGAACGAGGCATTGTTTCCAGAACAAACACCAAAAAGATCAATCAGAATAATCTCATCTAGTGGACTCTGTTTCTTCTTGCGGAGGTCTCTTAAGGATTGAGGGTCTTGTAACTCTGAATTCGAGATTATATATTTGGCATCCATCTATGTGAGATAAAATATGTTAGGTATCAGCAAATGTAATAGCTCTCCAATTATTTGTATATTAACATATCTGGATTGTCAGAAATGGACCTAAGTACGTCCACTAGGAAATCCGTAATGTTAATCCTTGCAAAGTCTTATTTTTTGTTCTTTTTATAGTTATAACTTGATTCTTAAATTGATACCCTGGAAAAAAATTTAAGTGGCACAGTGGCAGATAAAGGGTCAAAGAGTTAGGTTGCATTTAAAAGGGCATTATATGTGGTAAGTTGTTGAGTTGTACTGGAGAGACTTTACAGCATATTTACAGGGATTTAAAAGTCCGCAACTACATTTTCTATCTGTGGGGTGAAGTGAGGCTTGTTTCTTGAATTGTCTACTATTGAGCCCCTGTCAGGACACTTGGTGCAAAAAACAGAAACAAAAACCTTTTCAGGAATCAAACGTCTTTTGCACCTAGCTAAGTGATTCCTTACTACCAATTCTTTGCCACTTGTTTTCCACTTACATTCACCTTAAAAGGAAAAATTCCCCTTTGTAGGCACCTCCAAAAGTGGCACGTAAGTGCCTATTACCTACTCCTTTAATGCGACTTGGCCACTTAACTTTCTTTCCCAGCAATATGATGATTATTTACTCATGTATGATCAATATTTTAAAAGAACTACATTCAGATTATGAGGAAACTTTAATTTTTAATCTGAACAATGGCAGCAGCCAGCCATTCACATCATACTTTTGACCTGGATTTTCACACAAAACTTCAGTAAACTAACATGAGAAATATGTGAAGAAGAGGTTGAGAATTAAGGTATATTACATTAAAGTAGGTATTGTAAGCTAGTGCATTTCATTTACAATGTCTGTTTTCTCAACATTTTGAACGCATTAGCTTTTAGTCAAGTCTAGTTTTATTTTATTTATTTTTTTAATATCATTTCATAATGAATTAATTTGACTCTTGTGTTTTGTAGCAGTTGGATTTGTAATAAAAATTTTTTAAAAATGAGTCTGCTGTATTTTATTTAATGGTGCGACAGATGTCTTTATCATTTTTTCAGATGATACTGACTCTCTTACTCACATAGGAATTAAGTGCATGGGCTGTCTTCTTTAATTGACAGCATTTGTGATGTAAATTTTTTTGGTAGACATTGGCCTGTACTGATTACGATTTGGGAAGCCCGTGTTGTTTGCTCAGATGTAATTGCACCATACAGTCCAAGACATTACTGCTATGAAAGAACTACAATCATCCTGAATACAGATGAAGATAGCTATTAGCTGTTCTGTAGGCACATCTTGAGGTACACCTCGGCAGTTCTCAGTAACACATACAGGAAATTTCATTCAACATGAGTGGTTATATACACAGTATCATTTAGCTCTGCTTCTATTTACCTCCTGACATGACTGATGAGCAAACTCTTTCTATTGCACAGTATTTTGGTGTTCTGTTTTCCCACATTAGAGAAATTATCAACCCATGTGACTTGAGATATGGAGGGGAAAGGGCATGACATTAAGGATCACAAAATTAAGTACTGCTGAATTGGATTTTAATTTCATATTAATTTCATATTTTCATAATTAATATTAATTTCACAATTTTCATTAATTTTATATTATAATTGTGATACAATTAAATACACAGTACTAATCTTGATATTAAGGCAATATTTTGACACCTCACTTAACTTTTAAGACAGGTCTCAGGGCTCTATGTAAGTTTCCTATTGGAGTCTGGTACTTGTTCCTTGATAATAGGAGGAATACTCTCACAAAACACAATGACAGATGTAAGGAGGTTGATCACTGGCAACACAATCATTCTGTGAACAGAAAACAGGATATAGCGCGGACTGATAATCACTGAGGATAAGAAGGGATAAGACATTAGTACCCTGTGCCATAGATAGTTTCATGCCTTCAATTATGTACTTCAAAAACTATGTCCATATGAATATCAGTTGTTTGAGATGTTTGAGTTTTGACGATTGGCAACACTGGAATTTGAAAAACGGTTGGCACCACTGAATTGCGCTCGAAAAGACGGTTCTAGAGAGGTGCGGGTCGATGGGGTTCGTAAAAGTTGAAAAGTGGGTCAATTTTGGGTGCTTTTTACAGTGTAGTCGCGAGTTGGGTCCTTTTTATCGAAAAACGGTGGGCGCCATCGAACTGGACGCGAAAAGACGCTTCCGGGGAGGTGCCGCTCGATGGGGTTGAGAAAAGTTGATAACTGGACCAATTACGGGTGCTTTTTACAGTGTAGTCGCGAGCTGGGTCCATTTTTTTTTGTAAAACGGTGTGCACCATTGAACTATACGCGAAAAGACGCTTCCGGAGAGGTACGGGTCGACGGGGCTGGAAAAAGTTGAATATAAATTCCGTGAAAACTTTTATAATTTATTTCAGTGCCTTAATAAGGGTTGGCAGGATTTGCACCAGGCGTTTCGGTGTCCAGGAGTGACCCTTAAGATACCCTCAAAATTTCAACTCTCTAGCTCAACTCCTTCGAGTGGAACAGACAGACAGACAGACAGACACCGCATCGATTGCATAAGCCCGCTCTAAAGCTTTTTCAAAGCAGAAGGGCGGGCTAAAAATAATACAAAAAGTATACCAAACGCATGGCTGTTCAGCAAAAAATCGCTGGTGTGCCGTTGTTTTTTTTTTAGCAGATGATACATCTTAGCAAAAATAAAATAAAAAGAAACTAAAGAGAATTGATGTTTCATCGGCTTGTACTCTCGCAATAGTATAGAGCGGGCCGGATTGTCACAGTGAGGCGCGGCGCGCGGCGTGCGGTGCGGCGGCGCGTGTGCAGGCCTGGAGAGGGGGAAGCCAGGCGGGCCAGGCGAGGGGGTCAGGAGGGGGAGGTGGGGCCAGCGGTCAGCGGGGCCAGCGGGGCCGAAGCAGGGACCAGGCGAGGCTCCAACCCATGGTATTGTTGCCTTGCGGCGCCCGGCGGCGCGGCGCCACGCTCGCGGCTCTCCCGAGTGTAACACATTTATAGCAGTATGTGCCAGACCATGGGTGGGTCGACCCGCCAAACACATGTGTAACGGTGGCTGACTACCCCGTAAGTGCAGAAGGCGCTGAAATAAAGTTATTCGTACGCACATTTTCGTAACGTCGCCTTAATACACAAAAGTGCAAGACATAATAAGGTGTCAGGCTAGCTTTTACTCTCAAGTTCAAAAACCAAGCGCGTACCCTGGGTATATTGTACCTAGGGGGGACTGATGAATGGCTCAATGGCTCGCAGTCCGCGAGGCGCAACACAGCAAAAAAAATCCAAAAATAAAAATTAGATTTTAGTATCATCTGCTTTCATTTACAATCTTGATTGAAATTTTTTAACTAGATCTGCATCAAAAAATCTCTAAACACAAATTTTGTTAGAAATCGAGTGAAAGTGTACTTTCACCCCCTTTTTACCGTCGTCCGTCCCTTCCAGAACCAAAAATAAGCCTGAAAATGAAGTCAGCGCACCCAGAAACCCCGTAATACCAATTTCGGTAGAGATCGAGTGAAATTGTACTTTTAACCCCCTTTTTTGACCGAGTTCCGCCCCTTTCAGAACTAAAATTAGCCTGGAAATGAAATCAGCGCACCCTCAAACCCACCGATATGCCTTGAAACGAAATCAGCGCACCAAGAAACCTCTACATAACAATTTTGGTAGAGATCGAGTGATGGCAAGTTCAACTGGTTCCAGACTACGGACCTTAAAAACGCTGCATTTTCTCGTAAATTCGCAATTTCTCGCAAAAACCGACTATAGAATCGGGTAGTGGACATATCTGGCTTCACAACCCTGTGCGGGACTGTTTTCACAACGTTTCATTTTGTGAGATATAGCCCACTAAAGTTATGATATATCCTTACCCGGAAAGACTATGTTTGGGGGATTATTCAGCGGGGCAGGGGCATGGTACTGAGCGTAGCGCGACAGAAATCGATGCTTTATGTCTAGTTGAAGATATATGAGAGGTGCATTCACTTCCGACAAAAGATACTTGGTGTAAAAACAAATATATTGAGGGTTGATGTTAGCAAAGAGCAAATTTGCCTTTCAGAGACAACCTCTTTGCGGGGAGCTTTGGCAGTGAATAATTGCCGATAAAAATGGATAGAATATGTTTTTGAGGTTCTTACACATTGTAGAAGAAGGTGCAAACCTCCGATTTCGGTTTCAACGTAGAAAAAAATTTGGACTTTTGTCCACTTTTTTAGCGTTTCAGCCCACTGTGAGGCGCTACAGGAGGGCCTGCAGCAGCAGCAGCAGCAGAAGGGCCTGTTAGAGCGTTCGCAGGACCTGCAGCAGAAGTCTGAGCAGGAGGGACGGTAGAAAGAGCATTGGAATGTTTGATATTTTTACGGCTTTTTCTGGAGCTATTGCATTGGATTTGTATTGTACATATTTAATACAATATCTTTTTTTCTACTCTATACCTGACAACAAATTTGTTTTTATCTTAAGTTATAATTTTTATATTTCTCACATCAATTTTATTTGTATGCTGCTAGCAAATTTATCGTTCATTTAATTTAAAAAATGTTTATAATAGAGTATTGTAAAATTTTAAGGAAGTCTTCTCACAAATTAATCCTTCCTTATCAACAAAAATCCTAGCAGGAGTCTGAAAGTTTGGTTTGAAATAAAACTTGTGTTCAGAAGTTTTATTATGCCATTCTTATTACTATTCTATTGTATCACTTTTCCCCAACAGTACAGCAGTGGCTTTGCTTTGCTAGGGTTTGGTCATGCTTACTTCAACACGTTTGTTTGTGTGAACAAATCTGGCTTGGTGCATGTGAGAATATGTTGTTGTTGAGCAGAGCGATTCTGTGACAAATGTAATTTAATGAATAGAAACATTCTGTTAGCTTCTCCCATGCTGCTGCGGATTTTCACATATTTTAAATGAAATGGAATGGGCTCCCCACATTACTTTTCATTCAGCAACCAAACTCAAGATGTTAAAGAATCATATGAATGACATACAGATAGCTGCGAACCATTCTGAATATTTCGAAAGTGGTTACTTGTTCCAGTTGGAGTATCGAACAGTGGTTGGATTATATAAAATACCATACCAGTTTCTGTAAAAACTTGCCGCCACATTGTACACAAGTGAAAAAGCAGATTTCGACACCCTTTCGCCACACATTAGTTTTTAACAATGTTGATTACAGATTTCATGCAGGGGTGGACATGTGGCAACACTCTTAAAACCTTACGGTGAACTTCACCGTAAGCTGCAGTCAAACCTACAGCACTGTAACTTACGGTGAATCTCACTGCAACTTATGGTGAGCCCCACTGTAGCTAACGGTGAGATTCACTGTAGCTTACGGTGGATTGGGGTGCAACGACTTAATGCTTAAATTTCACAAGATGCAGAAAATAAGGAAGGGAGAAAGGGAGAAAATGAGTGATTTAGGCGGATCAATAATGTTTCACCGTTAACTACAGTGGAGCTCACCGTAAGTTGCAGTGAGATTCACCGTAAGTTACAGTGCTGCAGGTTTGACTGTAACTTACAGTGAAATTCACCGTAAGCCTTAACACTTCATAGCTAGCATAAATTGCCAGCCAGTTAAAGTTAAGTTCATGTAAGCTGATGTTCATGCTGCAATGTGCCATTTCAAATACAGTTTCTATGAAAACTGGACTTAAACTACATTAGGATATATGGTGTTTCACTGAGTATTAGTAGAGGTCTGTTTTCAAAAAGAGGGAAATCATATGTGCTTCTCCGCTTAAAATGCAGTTAATCCAATAAGAATTTGAAAATGGCTGCATACGTAACTTGAAATTGCCCAGCCATTGCCACTTTATTTGTACCTTATTTGGAGGTAACAAAACAAAAGGTGGAAAAACAAAATACCTCAGATATACATACAGATTTATTCCAGTGATACTTCTTTAGAAAATTATCAGAAAAATTATTACATTTCCTTTAACATGATGAAAGAAATGAAATAAGACATTTTAAAATGGAATACATTTTGTTAAACAAAAGCCAATCAATCAAACGAGATTGGACAGTAGAAATTAAGAATACAACGATAACATGACATAGTAAGGAACATGAAAAATAGCTAAGAACACCATCAAACAAGAGACATGAAAACTGAAAATAAAAATTACTCATACAATAGGAAGCCATTGTTACTGGTCATAAAACATTAAAAACACCATTAAGAAAAAAAAATCAATCAAAATGAAGAAAGCTTTCAGCTAAATGTCAAAATGGGGTGAGCAGCCACTTACGTTGAAGAGCTGAAGCCAACTATGAACCAGTTCAAAGCAGTTTTCATGAAGGCATTTTGCAGGCCGCTTTAGTTCAATGCACTCACGCCTCAATTTATTGATGCAACGGGGACAGTAAACGCCATGGCCACATGCCTTCAATGCAAAGAAACCCTTGTAAAGCGTGCAGGATCTGCAGCATTCCGGCTTGTCATTCCAAAACGTGTAGTCTTCTTTGACCTCTTCTTGGAGAGAATCAACAAACTTGTCCTCCTCTTGTTGAAGCTTTGAGGGGCGTCCAGGTCCTCCTGCACCAAAGGAAGGCAGCAGTTACATAGAATGTGAGTTCAGGAAGCACTGTCAATAAAAGCTGCACAAGCTTTGAAACTTACGCTTCTTTAACTGAAGCCTGGATTGTGGTTTCTTGTCCAACTTTTGCTCTGAAATATTAAGAAAAATTATCAAAATGTTATCTTCTTTTCAAGATACACTCCCCCATGACATGCTAATAAGTTTGCAAAGAGTTCGACCAAATGCATAATTAGATACATTTTAAAAGCAGAGTAAGTTAAAACAGACTAAAACAGGTTTAAGTGAAACCTGTAGTGCGCCAAGAATGCATGGTATTAATTATAGTACATAGCTCACTAATCTAAAAAGCAAGAAGGAAGGTATTAAAAACATACTTTTTTTTTTCTGTTCTACATCTGAATTAGCTTCATCAGAGGATCCCTCATCTGACAGAAGATTCCATGGCTTAGTTTCAGAAGCAGGTTGACTTGTTTGCGTGATAGAAAACATAGAACCTGTGGAAAGAGTCAAGGCACATACTTTGGCAGTCCGAAGAAGAAAGAGAAAAATCAGTTAGCCGATTGACTACTAACTCTGCGATGGAGATGGCTGCACGCCAGTTGGTGCCATCATTGACGCAGCATTTGGGATGCACCATGGGTTCATGAACATGGCATTGGCAGGGACTCCCCATGGCATTGGTTGTCCTTGTACATTGAGGTTGGACTGGGATGAGCTACCGGCCTGAATGGAAAGGCAAATGGATAAGGTATGGTTAACAATTGTGTCTAGTAATTCATTTGAGGTACGGTAAGAGGCTTGCAATTGCTGGAATTTAAACAGGCCAGTCAGATTTTGTTAAGTATTAACCACAGTAACAATGGAACCGTATGGTTCAAGCTGTGACAGTTTCGGGAAAATTGAATTTATTACACTGCAGAGGAAATACAAAGCCATTTATTTGAACTAAAAAGGTAATTGATTGAATGAATGGGAGCGATGATCAGTGAGTTTCGTGCCAGGGCGACCACAAAACATCACATAACCTATGCACTGCATACGACGTAAAAGAATGGATGAGAGGTTCAGGCATAGTTAAGCCCTGGAGTTTCCCGAAGTGGCCAATGAAAAAGTCGAGTCATCACGCGGTTAAATATACATTGCCGGCCACATGGCGAGTACTTCAATGAGCCTTCGCGGCAACTCCCACCAACATTATTTAGGCTATTGAAGGTAAAAAGAAACCGGAATACTCACGGCAGATGAAGGAACGCTGTGTCCTGCTCCGCAGCTTATTTGATTTATTGTTAGATGACATGATTGGAAGAACAACCGTACTACACAGTGACCGCGCCGAGCAGAGGAGGTGAGGAACGACAAGATGGAGGAAGGGGACCTGAGCTGGCTGGTGGTTGCGTCAAACTGATGCAGGGGGTGGAGGGCGGGTAGAGGGGCCTTTTTCCGGTCCCAGGTGCGCCTTTTAAAACAAAACGGGGAACCGTGCGAGAAGCGTTGCCAACCCGTACGGCGTACGGTAATGACTTGTACGGTAATTATCGTACCATGTTAAGAGAAAATGGGCCATCTGTAGCTGAAATTGACCTCAATTTGGTCAAATACGGTTATTTTTTGGATGGTATGACTTTTTGGATAAGTTGAGACGACGTTAGCTTCCGACCAGGTTGGCAATGTTGCCAATCGCCCTGGTGCCCTGGTTGATCACTGCTGCTTCCGCTTTTCATTCCTCCCCAACCTGCCTCAACTCATACCCACGTGCCCACGTTTGCTGTTCACTCTCTTTCTCTTGACAACAGTCCAAGCTTGACAATAGTCTAAGGTATGTTACTTATCTCTGCGAATATTTCGAATCTGTGTTAGCTTATATCGCATATGAACGGTGAGCCTAGAGTAAGGTCGATCTCGATTGTGGGCAACGTTGGAATTCTTGTGCTGCATGCACGTGTTGCCCCCAATAATTCCTGTTAAAAACCTAAGAAGCTTTGTGCTTGTCGTGGTCTACAGGATTATGGAGAGTGACAATACCTCGGCATTCCTAGCCGCTAGGCTAAAGTGGTCAGCGGTAGGGTTCGAGAATTACGGGTAATTTTGAGTCAGAGTAAAAAACCCAAGTAAATTACAGTAAAAAACTGTTTTTAGCCCGCCCTTCTGCTTTGAAAAAGCTTTAGAGCGGGCTTATGCAATCGATGCGGTGTCTGTCTGTCTGTCTGTCTGTTTGTCTGTCTGTTCCACTCGAAGGGGTTGAGCTAGAGAGTTGAAATTTTTAGGGTATCTTAAGGGTCACTCCTGGACACCGAAACGCCTGGTGCAAATCCTGGCAACCCTCATTAAGGCACTGAAAAAAATTATTAAAGTTTTCACGGAATAAATAAATAAATAAATAAAAAATCAACTTTTTCCAACCCCGTCGACCCGTACCTCTCCGAAAGCGTCTTTTCGCAACCAGTTCAATGGTGCACACCGTTTTACAAAAAAATGGACCCAACACGCGACTACACTGTAAAAAGCACCCGAAATTGGTCCAGTTTTCAACTTTTCTCAACCCCATCGACCTGCACCTCTATGGAAGCGTCTTTTCGCGTCCAGTTCAACGGCGCCCACCGTTTTTCATGAAAACGGACCCAACTCGCGACTACACTGTAAAAAGCACCCGAAATTGGTCCAGTTTTCAACTTTTCTTAACCCCATCGACCTGCACCTCTCTGGAAGCGTCTTTTAGCGTCCAGTTCAATGGCGCCCACCGTTTTTCATGAAAACGGACCCAACTTGCGACTACACTGTAAAAAACACCCGAAATTGGTCCAGATTTCAACTTTTCTCAACCCCATCGACCCGCACATGTCTGGAAGCGTCTTTTCACGTCCAGTTCAATGGCGCACACCGTTGTTCACGAAAACGGACCCAACTCGCGACTACACTGTAAAAAACACCCGAAATTAGTCCAGTTTTCAACTTTTCTCAACCCCATCGACCTGCACCTCTCTGGAACCGTCTTTTCGCGTCCAGTTCAATGGCGCCCACCGTTTTTCATGAAAACGGACCCAACTCGCGACTACACTGTAAAAAACACCCGAAATTGGTCCAGATTTCAACTTTTCTCCACCCCATCGACCAGCACCTCTCTGGAAGCGTCTTTTCGAGCGCAATTCAGTGGTGCCAACCGTTTTTCAATTTCCAGTGTTGCCAATCGTCAAAACTCAAACATTTCGATTATTTTCGACATTTCTCGATATTTTCCTGTATTTTCGACATTTTTCGTTGTTTTTCGATATTTTTTGATATTATTCGACATTTGCGGTATTTTTCGACATTTTTCGACATTTTCGATAATTTTTGATATTTTTCGATAATTTTTCGATAATTTTCGATAATTTTCGATAATTTTTGACATTTTTGATAATTTTTGATGTTTTTTGATATGCTTCGACATTTTTGACATATTCCGACATATTTCGACATTCGTAAACATTTTTTACAATTTTCGATATTCTTCGACATTTTTCGACATTATCCCTCATTTTTCGATGTTTTTCGACGATTTTCGACATTATCCATATTTTTCGATGTATCTCAACATTTTTGAGATATTTCGAGATTTTTCGACATTTTTTTACGAATTTCTACATATTTCGACAATTTTTGAAATTTTCGACACCCCTCGACGCCTATACCATTAAAATTGGTTCGACGAGCGTAATTCAGTGTTGCCATCTGCTGCCAAATTAAATCCGAGTTCAACCGTTCCACCTGAGGCCGAACTCACGTATTTCGTCATTTTTCGAGATTTCCGACTCCCCTTTTTTGCCGAATAACTGACCGTTTAGTCACTATCGGCACGTTTTCAAAGCAGAAGGGAGGGCTGTAGTTTCGGTGGTTCACCGTTACAAACTGCCTCTCTCCGAAGAGAATGCCTTTACGGGCCGCAGGCCCGATCATTTACAAGCTAAGAGGACGTTCTGTGTGACTTAGGGGTCGGGCCGAAGGCCCGACCGAACGCCGCCGGCAGGCCAAGCAGGCACGACCCCTGCCGAACGGAGTTGCCAGCGTAGCAAAGCGGAGCTGGCAACGACGTTTGGCGGAAGGGCGGGCCTGCTTGTTTTGGAGTAATTTTGTAATTTTGCCGTTTTTTCGATATTTGCTGTTTACATTAATACTGAAGTATTTTTTAGGGTCCAACAGGTATACATATCACTTGTTCGATTCATATTGTTATTCCTTCCCTCTGAGATTTGGCATTCCCTCCCCCCTCTCCTACTTCAGGGGCTACTCTGACCCCCCCCCCTTTTCCCCCCTCCTCCACGGAAAAAAAAACGTAAGCCGTAATAGCTAACACGTTAGCTAACCAGGCCCTAGCTAACATTTTAGCTCTCAGAGCTAAACATTAGCTGCGGTAGCCGCGCATTAGCTGTGAGAGCTAACGCGTATCCAAACGAACTTGTGGCTTTCGGGGGAACATGTGGATGACGCGTTAGCTCTCACAGCTAATGCGCAGCTACCACAGCTAATGTTTAGCTCCGAGAGCTAAATATGTTACCTGGGGCCTAGGTAGCCAACATATAAGCTATTACAGCTAACCTGTAGCTACTGCAACTTATGGTGTTTTTTTTCGTGTCCGCCCCCTTCTGGCCGCTACGGATGCGGCAGCGGTAGTTCGTAAGGCGTTGGTGAGGCGTGAGTGCAGAGCGGTTCAGATTTGCCTGATAAAGCAAGTAAAAAATAAACAAAATTTCTTAACGTTTTAGTTCTATCATCGCCGTGTCTTGTTTTTGTTCGAGAATCGGCAATTTTGTCGTGGCAGTGCCATTAATTCCATTGAATTCTCTTGACAAATATGTGACAGAACGAATCGACTAGTTCGCCTTCACTAGTATAAGAGAATTAATGATAAGACCATTTGCTGTCAGTAAATTTTCCAGAAAAGAGAACGTTCATTTCAATTTTTTACGTACTTTTTTCATCATTGAGAACTATTTTTCGTTTACACTCATAAAGCTTCTGCAAATAATTCCTTTTTGGAGTAAATTACCCAATTTTGGACGAGTAAAAAACTGTAATTTACTGGGTAATTTACTCAAAATTACAAGTAATTTACTTTGCTCTCGAACCCTAGTCAGCGGGGATCACGCCTCAGCAATCCACGGTGACCGCGACCGCTGAAGCTGCAGCCGCTCCGGCCAGCCCACTCCACCTAGATGCTCCTAGCACGTCTGGGCCACCAAACATTCAAGATGGTGAAACCTCGGGTGAAACTGATCCAAATCCCAATCCCCAAATCAGCAGTGAATTTTCTCTAGGTACGTACTTTTTAGGCCTCTGTTGGGGCTGCGTATTGCTTTTGCCAGAAAGATTTTTTATATTCCTCACTATTATATCTACGGGAGCACCTATTTCTGTTGATCAAATTCTAACCAAATTTTGATTAATGAAAAATGCTTCAAAAATTATAATGTTTTTATAATTTATCTATTTGAAAAGTGTTTGACCAGATCAGATCAGTGTCAGTGAGAAATTCAGTTTCTACTGTAATACAGACGCTTAACAATGCTGACGCTGACTGGTTGGGGCTAGCTGCAATAGGTGCTGCCTGCTTCATATTTCAAATATGGCATTTGAGTTCGGTTTTCTAAGCCTGAATTTGCCTCTCAGATTATTTTTACTGATTAATCTAATCTAAGTAACATTTATATTGGTTTGATATTCGTTCCATAAATCAAAAAAAAAAAAATGTTGGGAACAAGTAAAAACAAATGTGCATGAACATTCAGAGTGTACAGAGGTTTTCATTGATTGCAGCATCACACGTCCTCAGTGTTGTGAAAAAGTGTTACTCAAATATTTCTTATTTTCTTTTTTCAGTGACGACCAAGCTGCTCCAGCGGGTTGCCGTGGCACTGGAGAAGATTGCTAGCGCACTAGAGACTGCAGTAGCAGCTGCACCTCCAAATGCTGGGGCTCTGCCTATTGATGCTGCAGCTTAGGGTTGTCCGACCGAAACGATTTCTCGAATACCGAATATCGAATGGTGACCGAAAGGCATATTCGAACTCGCTTCGATATTCGAGACTAATATTCGAATATATTCGAATAGTTCGAAAAAAGAAAAAAAATTCTAAAATACCTAAAAATTCTTTTAAAAAAACGTGGAAAGTGGGTGGTATGTGAAAGCTTTTAATTACAAACAAAGTTGTGGGTATGGTATATCACATACAAACACATAAAAACATAAATACATAGATACCGCGATGTACTGTACAGTACATCGTGATAGATACATAGAATATGTATTTACTAAAAATAAAAATGGAATAGTCAAAAAATAAAATGACAGTTTTAAACTAAATGAAATTAAATTTTTGCTATGCTAGTGTATCACACTATTTAGGTACAAATAAGACAATTAACTAAAATCACAGCTGGCTATATAGCCAGTAAAGCATTCATTGAGATCACAATCTAAGGGAACCAGAGCTCATCATCACATGATTGCAGGAAAACAAGCATTTCAATGTGCTTTGGGCTCATTCTTGATTTTATAGGTGTCGCAATTAGCCCAGCATGTGAAAAGAGTCTCTCTGAAGGAATTGATGTTCCCATTATTATTAGATAAGCAGAGGCTACGTCGTAGACAGCCTTGTACTCTGATTTGGCGGAGGCCCACGCCAGGAGAGGATCTGGATTGGCCCTGCGGTCAACAACTGGCCTGTCGAGATACTGGCGGAGCTGTACAGGAATGCCACCGGCCACGTCCTGGTTCGACTGGAGAGCGCTATGGCGTTCCACCTCCATGTCGTGATCGCCCCAGAAATCATCTTCGGCAGGGTTACTTGGGGGTGCAGGCAGCGCTGCTCTCGCCTCCTGCTCGGCGTTGGCTGCCTCTGCCATTTTCGCCTTAACTAGGCCTCCTGTAGGGACCCAGATATATGAGCGTCGCAATAAATATTTGAACGTAGGGCACGAGGAGAGTTGGGCGGGCTGGCAGCTGGCGCACTTACCCACGAAGTTCACGGCATTCGCTACCCGGCGGGGTGCTGTGACCTCCTCCTGGTTGAATCCGAGCTTCTTAAAGCGAGGGTCAAGCAGTGTTGCGGCAGCATACATGCGGACGTCCTCGATGTTGGCCAACTTCTCTTTCACTAGATCTAGGATATGTCGTTGCATGGTTGTACCTACTGATGTAGTGGGCACTACCTTCTTCACATTCTGTAAAAATAGCATGTTTTAATATTCCAAATTTTGAGTGCGTTCGGCGTTGTACGCCCGGCGTTTTCGAGAAAACGCACTATACTTACTCGCACAAGGTTTCTAACTACAGGAATACTCTTGCTGATGGTGCACAGTTTCTCGCCGCTAATTTCTGCAGTCGCCCGTGCAAGTGGAGCAAGCAAGTCTCGGATTTCCATCAGGGTTGTCTCTTCGACGGCAGTCAGCACTTCAGGGGGCGGGGATCGAGAGGCTCTAGTGCGTTGGAGCTCGAAAATTACACGTGCAGTGTAAGGCGCCAAAGTCAAGTACCTGGAACAAGCGCGGGACATTAGTCATATTAGAACCACGGAGGGGGAGGGAAAGCCCATCCGCGCGCGGTGGGGGAATGAACTTCCTTAGACCGAGCTATATACTGAACCACCCGCGACATAAACGTACCGTTCACACATATCAAAGCAAGAGTTGAAACGAGTCCTAACTTCTTGTATGTGCTTCAGACACTTATTTGGAGGCACACCATCAGCAACTTGGAGGTCAAATAGTTTAGTAGAGGCAACTTTACTTTGTTTGAAAAAGCGTACAACTTTCTTGGTTTTGACAATTATCATGCGCAGGGCGTTGCCAGTAGCCTCCCTCTCTTCAGCCTCAACATGAAAGTCGCCATCTTCCAATTCCACTTCGACCGCAGGTGGAGCAGCTGCATCAAGTTCCACCTCAGATGGGAGAGTGTGTCTGTTGCCGATTACCTTCTGTCCAATCAAATTGAGGACGTGGGCAAGACATGTAACATGCTTTTCTGGACCAAAAACGTTCCTTACTGCCAGCCTTATGTTGGCGCCTCCGTCAGTGGTAACGCCTCGAACGCGTGCAATGTCTATTTTCCATTCAGCGCAGATTTCAGTCAGTACTTGAGCCAAATAATCCGCATCTTTCCTTTGAGTCAAATGCCGGGCGCTGATCTCAAGGGTCTTCAGTTCATTTCCTGACAAACAGAAAAAAAATGTGGAATGTAAGTATCACCTGCACCGCGGCCCGCCCACTAGGCCGCGGCCTCACGATGCGATGCCCATTGCTGTGCCGCACCGCTCGCCGCCCCCGCCCCTAACGCGTGGCAATGTTCGCATTATTGAAAATTAAGAGAAAATACATTTCCTTACCTTTTTGAAAATGGACAGTCACCCCGAGATATGACTTTAGTGTATATTTGTGCGTCCAAATATCACTAGTTAGACTGACGTTTGGCGCCACAGCGATCCAGTCAGAGACTCGTCGGCGCATGACCTCGTACTTCTCCTCTAAAAGTCTAGTTGTAACCGTCTCGCTTGGAAGTTGGAAGGCAGGCTGGAGGGATTTTACAAACCGCTTCATTCCTTTCTTCTCTGGTGAACGGAGTGGCATGTTGTCCACTGCAAGCATGTAGATAAGGCTGTTGGTGCATTCCGCGTCTTTGTGGCCCCCAGCTAAAATAAATAACATGTTGTTAGCAACGTGTAAAATGAAATAGCGAAAAGTACGTCTCGTCAACGTCAGACATGTGAATTGATTTTTTACTAACTTGCCCAGGCGGCCATATTATTAACGCAGCGTTCCAAAGGACCTTGATACGAAGCCGCACCAGCACGCGAGCTGGTAGAAGCCACACTTGAACTACTGCAGGCGCTAACAGATCGCCTCGGCTGGAGTTCATCCTCGTTCTAAAATTGAAAGTAAAACTTATCACGACTAGGTCCCAAACCTAAATGGTATATGGATTTTGAACAGTCAAAAACAAACAAAATGAATTTTGAAGTACGCCAAAAGCACTCGTAGTAGAGCCTGGCCATTGCACTTGCACGGGAATCACACATTGAGGAGAAAAGTTTCACCCGTTCTGTCTGGTTTCACACAAGATCGACACTAACCTGACTATTTGAGGGTGGAGATGGGTCATCTTCATCCTCACTGAGTTCACTGGGAGATTTGCTGCTGCTGGTGAACGTCCTCCTTTTCTTGCCGCCTCGCGCGGGCAGGCACGGTATTATAATACTAGGTGTACGTGCGGCAGGCACGAAGTGGTGAGCGAAGCGACATTAAAATTTTAAAAAGATGTACAGTAAGTCATATCGTTGTAGAGGATGGGGCACTTGTGGTGCCTTTTAGGAGGCAAGCGTGTGGTCGGAAAGTGGCAAATTGGGTTAACTAGACACACCAGTCGGTCGGCACTCGAATGGAGTGGTAAGCAAGCAGTGGTTGTAGAGGATATGGGACTTGGGGTAGCTTGTAGGGGGCCAAGACACGGGCGCGCACCGACGGGCCGGGTATTGAAATTACTGGAAATGGCAGACAAAACGATTGGCACCCCTATGGAGTACACCGGACGACAGAAAGTCACGTTGTTGTAGAGGATGGGGCACTTCGTGTACCTTCTAGGAGGCTAGCGTGTGGGCGGGATGTGGCAGAATGAGTGGATTGAAGATTTCAATCGATTGGCACCCGAGCGGGGTCGATAAGTGGTCGGGAGAGCAAGTTGTTGTAGAGGATGGGGCACTTGAGAAAGCTTGTAGGAGGCCAGGACACGTGCGCGCGAGGTGCGCGCGGACGGGACGGGCGTTCAAACTGTTGGATATGTGAAACAAAACGATTGGCATCCTTCTGGAGTACACTGGACGGTAGTAAGTCAAGTTTTTGTAGAGGATGGGGCACTTCGGGTACCTTTTAGGAGGCTAGCGTGTGCGCGGGATGTGGCAGAATGAGTGGATTGAAGATTTCAATCGACTGGCACCCGAGCGGGGACGATAAGTGGTCGGGAAAGCAAGTTGTTGTAGAGGATGGGGCACTTGAGTAAGCTTGTAGGAGGCCAGGACACGGGCACGCGAGGTGCGCACGGACGGGACGGGCGTTCAAACTATTGGATATGTGAAACAAAACGATTGGCATCCTTCTGGAGTACACTGGACGGGACGGTAGTAAGTCAAGTTGTTGTACAGAATGGGGCACTTCGGGCACCTTCTAGGAGGCCAGGAAGGGTGCGCGCTCTGCGCCCATTAAGGAGCATGAGCATGGCGCTGTCACTATCTTATTGAGCACCCAGCCCCATTGAACGCCCTACACAATATCTCTTAGAGACGCCCTTTGTACATGATTTGGCACTTCTTGGCCTTGAACAGGATGAATGGACAAATGTGGTGCATCGCCCTATCCCAACCAATGAAGCACCCTTGGGTAAACGTCAAAGACATCAAATCTTTTTCATCAAGAAGTGCAAAGTTCGGCTGCCCCACACACACACACACACAACAATTCTGCTACTTCTGGATTATGACTGTCCCCAAGTTGACTCTAACAAAACAGTGTCTCATTAATAATTTTATATGCTAGAATGTTATAACCATGAATATTTCTTACGGGCGCTTAGAATTGTGGATTCAATAAAAACGGCAAATATGTTCTGAAATGAATGTTCGGAATGTTACAGATACACTCCATTAACAGTGAAACGCATCTGTCATTTCATTGATCATATGAGTCTACTTAAAAGAACACTTCAGTGAAATACTTGGGCTGATGTACTGCAAATATTTCTGTTTCCACTAAAAAATAATATTTTTTGTGTAAATCACCCAAAAGGTAGAGCTATACTACCAGATTTGTAAAAAACAACTAGTTATAATATTTATTACGCCCACTTTCTCTTGTATAAATTCTAATCCAAAACGACTCAAAAATATTTTAAGTTTAACACACAGGACAGCTCGACGTAAAATCATACCACTAACATGTAATAATAACTCATTTGCCCAGATAGTGTCACATCTACTGTTTTCAGCATTTTGAGTCTAAAAGTTAAAATATTATAATCCACGAAATATACCTAAATGCCCTTTCATTAGAAAAATATGCCTCCAAATATTACTTTGTATACATTATTACTAATCACCGTTGGAGCGTGGCATACGATAGGTCAAAAAATATTACCACAATGGGGGACCGAGAAATGGTCTATAATATATAAAGGGAAACTAAATTAAATTCAGGAAACCATGTCTGAGATGGCACCTTTCACTGAGGCAGTATGTTTTTTTTAATACTGAAACTATCCTAACCTGCGTACTGTACAAGACAGACATGGGATGCTGCTTTGCAGACAATATTATTCTTGACTAATAAGGTTAGGTTACTCACTAAAAGAATAAGTCCAAAAGCAAGTTGAGTCGACACTGGCTGTCATTTCCGTAATCCATGTTCATTTCACAAATGCACAACAAGTTTATGTCATCTTGAACTATTACTTCGGGACATACCCACCCACCACTCCCCTTCCCCTCCCCCTCGATGTAAACATTCACAACAGAACATTCGTTTCTTACTTCTACAAAATGCAGGCATTTGAAACTTTGCGAGGGGACTTCTGTCACTCTAAAAACACTTGCCGACCACACACTTTGTTTATCTGACGGCAAAATATTTAACTTGAATGTTATTAAAAGCCCAGCAGAGCCGAGCCCAGAGACCCGGTCGGCCACTCCACAAATTACGCGTTCGCACACTTCCACACAATGACGACACTTAAGACATCATGCGGTGACGTCCGCAACTCATAAAACAACTTCAAATAGCACTATTCGTCTATCAGACGCTTAAATTTTTAACTTTCATACTGTAAACAACCGAAGTGATGACGGTAAGACGGAAGGACAAGACCGAAGCTGCAGCGGTGGAGCGGTGCGGAGCGGTTGCCGCTAGATGGCGCTAGTGTGGCGTTGCCAACTGCTGAACTTTTAATCCATTCACTAAAATAATTATTTCAAACTCCGTCAAATGCAATGTCCTTTCATTATTTTGAAAGCCCATGACTTGATGTTTCGAAAACATATTGGGTTATCGCTGTACTTGCTGTAGTCTAAGAGGAGAAGACTGTAGTTACACTTTCTTCTCACAGACAGACACACGACCAAAACCTCCCCGGGTCCCTTGCTCAGGAGAGTGAGCTTCGCTCACAATTATGTTTCTTCTCTACATGGGTCCTTAAATTTGATGTCGCACTAGTGTACGTCATCAACTCACCACACTCTTTGCACTTAACTTTCTTGCCATTATCCGTGTTAAACGGATCTGGGAAGTGATTCCACACTTTACTTCGTCCCATATTTGCACCGGTTAACCTACAACTCACGCGGTGGGCGTGTATAACATTTGTTTACGTCTTGAAGGCGCAACGCAGGTATCATGAAGGCCGTGGCGCGGCGAGAGCGGAGGAGGGAGAGAGGGAGAGAGGAGCAGACGCGCAGGCGCACCCATGACAGCCACAGCGGGCGCTCAGCTTAGCCAACCGAACCGGCACCGGCCCGACTCGACTCCCGACTGTCTCACTGTTCACTTTACTTCTCGCTCGCTTCGGAGCGGATCGCATCTCACCCTTGTTTGCGCAGTAAAATCTTTTCGAATATTCGAAAGAACTATTCGAATTTCCGAATAATTCGATGCCTGTAGGTCGGTCGCGAATACTCGACTATTCGAAAGCAACTATTCGAATATAATCGAAATTCGATTTCGGTCTACCCAACCCTACTGCAGCTCCACCTTTAAATGCTATACCTCCAAATGCTGGAGCTGAATCACCAGAATTGGAAATCTACCAACATGCTGGTAATGATGCCCTATCGATGGTTGGCGACTTTGATAACTACCATGATGGAGGTGACAACAGCCTTGATGGAGGTAAGCAGTTCTCTGCTGTCATGCGCAAATTAGTTTAGTCTGTTCCTTTCGACTCACACTTGCCTTTTTACTCGGTCCTTACCCCTTATTGTTTGATAAATCTTGTGAAGGTAAATAGAACGAGAATTAGTCCCTTCTTATATCAATACGTAACCCAAAACTTGGCTCCACACGTTGAAAATGTGAACATTTACGTAAACCTTCAATTTATCCTTTACAGGTGATGTAGACCTCATGAAACGATGCGGAGTCTGTAAGGCCATTGTGCAGAAACAAGCCACATACGCATTAGATTGTGGCCACTACCCATATTGTACTTACTGCGTTAATCAATTATCAAAAAAACACATTTCAGGATTGGGCAAATTCAAGTGCCCTATGTGCCAAAAAGTAGTCTATGATCCCCTGAAACTTAAATTAGAAGACTAAATGATAGTTTTTCCTTGTCTCACGTTTCATTTGAAAGCTTTGTACACTTTCTCCTGAAAATTAAAAAAATCATTGAAGGCACGTTTCATTTGAAAGCTTTGTACATTTTCTCCTGGAAATTAAAAAAATCATTGAAGGCAGAAATAAAGCATTAAAAAAAGGATGTACATTGGATCTCGTTAAATTTTCTTACCTTCTGTAATAAAACTGCCTTTCCTAAAGTAATTTTATCCATGCAGTCTATTAAGAACCACATGACATATTTATGACTTAAACACACTCCATATTTGTGAATAAGCTGCTATAACTTCATACACTGATTCCTGTATCAAAGTTTAAATTACACCGCTCAATTAAGGCTAGTTTCTGTGGAGAGTGGAAAGAAGAGTTCCCTGCTGCGCTCATTTATTTGTCAAGGGACAAAAGCGCCTCTGGCACTGAAGATCCGTGACAAGGACCCTAAACCCGGAAAAAGCCGGGCCGAGGAAACACCGCGCTTCTCCAGACGCAGCGCAGCTCGGCGTGCCCGTCGTCATGCACTCCGAAAGGGAGGACAGGGTGCTGCAGCTATGGACTCGGCGGGGAGAGGCCGGGCAAGGCTGAGGGAATACCGCTAGGAACAGCGTAGCTCGGCGCGCGATGCCTGGCGGCCTGGCGGCGCTCTTGCGCGTGCGCGTGGGCGTAGGAAAACTGCAGCGCATCGTAAGCTGATTCTACTAATCGTGCTGTAGGAGATGGACGCTAACGGAGGCGCCCGTGCTGGGCCTTATTGACCCCGACGGCGGCCAGCTCTATGTGAGCTGTGACGCCTCGGATCAAGCCCTTGGAATGGTTTTGAGTCAGGAACAGGGCGGGGTGGAGCGCACTCTGATGCACCACACGCGTTTGCTAACGCCAGCCGAGAGAAATTTTTGTATTTCTCAGCGCGAGCTGCTTGCGATAGTGGTGGCGATACAAACGTGGCATCACTACCTGGCAGGTGTCCACTTCACGGTGAGGTCGGACCACCGCCCGCTAGTGTGGCTCAAAAGTTTGAAAAATCCTCAGGGCCGACTGGCCCGCTGGATAGAAAAACTGAGTGTGTACGACTTTGAGATACACTGGTGTGCAAAATTAGCGGTCCACTTTTTTCTCCGCTTATAATTTTTAAAAAAATAGAGCTAGAAATTTGAAATTTGGAGGAGAGATGGTCCAAAGTGTTGTTGAAACGTCGCTAAAGTCGCAACAATCAAATCCACCCCCTTCATTTTTTTTCCACCCCTCGCGTAAGACACTGTCAATTTTTGACACTTCCGCCGGGGCAAAAGTGTCCTTCCAGGTGTCACAGAGGTTTGAAACTCACATGGCCGACTCAGTTTTGACTCCTCTTTCGATTGATACCGGAGCAACCCCAGTCGGACGAACCGTTCCAGAGCCACAAAAAAAACCACCCCTAAGTAGGGGTGATTTTTTCGGATTTTTTTTCCAAAATTAGGCGCGGTAGCAGGAGGTCCCCTGGACACGACAAAAGTGTCCCCATGTCCGTCGCACCCCCCAGGGGGTGTCTAGCCCCGAAACACTGACACCCCAAATCTTGATTTTTCACTAAAATCACCAAAAATTACCAAAAAATGGTCAAAAATCACGTTGCACAATTGATTTCAGCCGTCTGGGTCGACACCCGGAGTGACAAACTGCAGACCAGACGGTCAAGCCGTTTTCGTGGGGGCTGCAACCCCTAACTTCCCAACCCCCAGCGCAGGGGATGGAGGGGCGGAGGCGGGTCGCCGCGGTCACGGTACGATGTGTGAGCCCCTCAGGCACTTCCACACCAATTTTGAAGTGATTCGGTCCATTCGTTACCTTCCAGGATTAAAAAAATGCAAAATCGTGTAAATTTCAACCCCGAAGTTTGCACCCCTTTTTCTCCTCAGCCAGGAGGGGCACAACATCCGCTCAGGTGCGCGAAGGAGCGCACATTCAACCTTTACCAGCACTGTTAAAATTCCACTGTAATTTTACAACCAAGTATTCTACTGCTTTTGTGGGAAAACTACGACTCAACCTGTAAAACAAAGCTATGGTTCTGGAGTCGTAATTTGACAATTCAGAATATCTTGTAAAAATATAGCTGACCCGTAATTTAATTAATGAACCGTGAAATAATTGTGCCATCGTGTAATGATGACTAAGTCGTAATTTTAGCCCAATGCATAGAAATCAAACTTATTTGTAGGAAGCGGAACATCTAATTAGACAATACTCACAGAACTCATACCATAAGAAAAAAAATACTTCAAATTTACAAAAGATCAATTGATGGAACAATTTTGGGTGCTCACAAAATGTTTTCGCTTCACTTGACCTCACTTGGTCTTTAATCTAATTTCAGTTGATGTCAACCTGACTTAAATTAAAGTGAAGACCTACTGAAGACCAAGTGAAGCCAAATGAAGTGAAGACATTGTGAGAGCACCCTTTACGGTTGAAGTCGTGGTCTGACAGCTTGATTCGTATTTTGACGTTCAAGCTGTAATTGTACAGGTACACCCGTAAAGCTTAAATACAACTGAACTGTTAAAGTATGAAGTGACCGTCTCTTTGGCTTTACAACAAAAGTTGTAATTTTACAACTGTGTTGTAAAAGCAGTTTACGACACCTGTCACCTCAAAAATTAGCTAATGATCTGTCGTAAAAATACAGTAATTTTTTTAACAGTGAGGGTGCAAACGCGCAAATCCCTGCGAACATCGTGTCGGCCGCGAGAGCCACGCGAGTGAGCAGTGTTCTTTCCCTTTTCATTGTTGAATCGTTTCTGTGGTTTCACATGAGTGCCATGAAGTGGCCTGGCTGCCACATCGGTGACCTCTCAGAGGCCTCCAGTCTTTTTTGAGACTTTCTTGGTTGCGTAGCTTCGTTTTGTTAAGTTTTCGGACTGCTATTGATGTTTTTTGAGATAAACTTTGCTTCGATGGCACATCCAAACTCACGAGCACACCGACCCCGGTCATTTTGTCTGCTCACTCGCGTGGCTCTCGCGGCCGACACGATGATCGCAGGGGTTTGAGCGTTTGCACCCTGGTAAAGGTTGAATGTACGCTCCTTCGCGCACCTGAGCGGATGTTGTGCCCCTCCTGGCTGAGGAGAAAAAGGGGTGCAAACTTCGGGGTTGAAATTTACACGATTTTGCATTTTTTTGATCCTGGAAGGTAACGAATGGACCGAATCACTTCAAAATTGGTGTGGAAGTGCCTGAGGGGCTCACACATCGTACCGTGACCGCGGCGACCCGCCTCCACCCCTCCATCCCCTGCGCCCCAGTCCAAAAATCCCATGGACACCATGGGATTCCATAATCTCTTTTCCATGGAGAGAGGTCTGTTTTCCATGTAAGATGCATCATATTCCATGTGGTGTCTGTTTCCATGGGCGTTCTACCGTAGAAATGTGTTTTCCTTGAAACAAGATGCCATGGAAGATCGCTTTCCATGTGAGGACTCCAAGGAAAATTTCTTACCATAGGTAAAGGCTCCATGGAAAAATGCTTGCCATGCGAGAGGACTCCATGGAACGGTTGTCTTTCCATGGGGTGACCTATCCCATTGGGCACTTGCCTCTCTTTACCATGGAAACAATTTTCCATGAAAAATAAAAGTGCTGTAGAATCTATAATAATTGGAATTTCGATCTGAAATTTGGTATGTAGCATCAACGATGAATTTTAGTAGGGCCATTTAAATTTCATTCAAATCTGAGAACTTTTTTCTGGCAACTCGAAAACGGCTTGAGCTAGGCAAAAACGGACACCAGATTTGGCTCCGCCTCGATTCCGACACCTCATATTCGTGTTTCATTTATTTCGATCAGTCTTTTACTTTGTCTTTTTGTGGACTTAAACATTTTGGTATTACTTCACGGAGTTAGAGCTCTATTCCATGGAGACGGTCAGCTGCCAAGGAGCCTTATTTCCATGGACACTACCTCGCATGGAAGTGGGCAAAAACTACATGGAAAGTTATGATCCATGGGGAAATGTCTCCCATGACATTCCTTGATGTCCCATGGCTCATGGGAACGATCATGGGATTTCTGGACTGGGGCTGGGGGTTGGAAAGTTAGGGGTTGCAACCCCCACGAAAACGGCTTGACCGTCTGGTCTGCAGTTTGTCACTCCGGGTGTCGACCCAGACGGCTGAAATCAATTGTGCAACGTGATTTTTGACCATTTTTTGGTAATTTTTGGTGATTTTAGTAAAAAATCAAGATTTGGGGTGTCAGTGTTTCAGGGCTGGACACCCCCTAGGGGGTGCGACGGACATGGGGACACTTTTGTCGTGTCCAGGGGACCTCCTGCTACCGCGCCTAACTCTGAAAAAAAAATCCGAAAAAATCACCACTACTTAGGGGTGGTTTTTTTTGTGGCTCTGGAACGGTTCGTCCGACTGGGGTGGCTCCGGTATCAATCGAAAGAGGAGTCAAAACTGAGTCGGCCATGTGAGTTTCAAACCTCTGTGACACCTGGAAGGACACGTTTGCCCCGGCGGAAGTGTCAAAAATTGACAGTGTCTTACGCGAGGGGTGGAAAAAAAATGAAGGGGGTGGATTTGATTGTTGCGACTTTAGGGACGTTTCAACAACACTTTGGACCATCTCTCCTCCAAATTTCAAATTTCTAGCTCTATTTTTTAAAAAATTATAAGCGGAGAAAAAAGTGGACCGCTAATTTTGCACACCAGTGTAGTGTACACCCGCCCGACTCAACTGACCCACGCGGACGCGCTAAGCCGCTACCCGACACGCCCCTGCTCTCCCGACTGCGCCAAGTGTAGCCGCGTGGAGACACAGGACGCGGCCGCCGCCGCCCGTCGGGGCGGCCAGGGCCCAGAGGGCCAGGCGAGCTGTGACGTCACGGTCACGGCCACGCAGATACACCCGTCCCCGGGCTTCACGGCCGAGGACTGGCTGCGCGGCCAAACAGCTGATCGCGACATCAGCCCCATCCTAGCCGCCGTGCAGGCGAGTGTCAAGCCGACGCTCGAGCAGGCGGTGCAGATGAGTGACGTCACGCACGCTCTGTTCTTGCAGTTTGGTTCACTGCTACTCAACGCGGACGGCGTGCTATGCCGCCGCTATGAGGACGCCGCGGGCGTCGCAGAGGGAGATGTGCTGCAAATTGTCGTGCCGCGCGACAAGGTGAAGCAGGTCCTTGCCCTGTACCACGACGCGCCCGGCACCGGGTCGCATCAGGCGCGAGCCAAGACGCGTTCTCTGATAATGAAGCGCTTCTATTGGGTAAACTACTCGCGTGACATCAATGACTATTGCGAGCAGTGCACGGTGTGCTGCAGTCGCAACGGTCCAGGGCGCCGTGTCAAAGCGCCTCTGAAAGTCTGGCAGGAAGGCCGAATATTTGGTCGCTGGCACGCCGACATAGCCGGGCCGCTGCCGGTGTCCCGTGAGGGGTATCGGTACGTGCTCGTGTGCGTCGAGGCCCTCACCTCGTTTCCCGAAGTGATTCCTCCGAGGAAGTGCACAGCAGACGAGGTGGCGCGCGCCTTGGTGCAGGTGTGGTGCAGGTACGGGTGCAGCCGTGTAATCAGAAACGGCCAGGGGAAGTGTTTTGAAGCAGAGCTCCTCCAGGAGGTGCTCAAAATTTTCGGCATTGAACGAGTCCGCACTACGGCCCTTAGGCCGAGTAGCAACGGCAAGGCTGAAAGCATGGTGCAAACGGTGAAGGAGGGCCTTTCAAAGTTCATTGCCGCAGGTCAAAGGGACTGGCCCGACTTCCTACCGCTCATCCTGCTGAGCTACAGGGCGGCCGTGCACACGGCGCACAAGTACTCGCCGGCCGAGCTCATGTTCGGCCGTCGGCTGGTGCTCCCGGGCGACTTGGTCACCGGGCCGCCGCCCGCCCTGGACACGGCGGACATTGAGAAGGTGAATGGGTACCCCTCGGACCTCAGACGGCTACTCGCCGATCTGCACTTCCGCGCGGCGCGGAACATGGTCAGTGCCGCAAAAACCATGAAAGCTAACTATGACCGCAACGCGCGTCTCATTAGCTATCAGGAGGGCGATGTCGTTTGGGTCTATAATTCCAGAGGAAAATAGGAGTCAACCCAAAGCTGCAGCAGCCATGGGAAAGCGATTGGAAAATCACCAAGGTGCTTAACGACATCACGGTGCGGATTCAGAAAGCTGGCAAGCGCCCTCGTGTGGTGCACGTCGACCGGGTCGCACTTGCGCGCCGCGGCCGCGAGGCGCCAGCGGGGCCGAGGGCCCCGCGAGACGCGCTCGCCGCCCCTTGTTTTCTCTGGGAAAGCCCAATCCCTTGGGAAGAAGAAAATTGAGTCAAAGAGCCGAGTGCTCGAGAAATTTCTTCTCTCCCCCCCCCCCCCTCCGGTAGCCCCGCACGGTGCTGCGGCGGCCGGTGCTGGGACTTGTTCAAAAGATTGCCGCAGTGGCTTGTCACTTGAACTTGAGATGGCTCGACCGGGAATTTCTTGAAAAATCCGCCCAGCAACCCCTTCCCCTTGAGAGAAGGGATGAGGGCCGTCTCTCGTTGGCTGCCGCCGGCCGGGCCGGCGCTATCAGCCCCCCGCTTCCCCCCCGCACGACGCGCCCCTCGGTGCAGAACCTCGGGCTGCAGCCACAGCGTGCGAGGACTCAGGAGTGTGAGGGCGTGTCAGCCGGACAACGGACAGTGAAAGCAAGTGCTAGCACACTGTAAGAAATGAGAATCCTAGTACGGAACCGATGACGGAAAAGTTCCGTACCATGATGGGTACGGACGAATCCTTCAAAGCTGTGATCTAATTTTTCTCGTACGGTACTGCAGAAACAACCATATACTACGGACATCTGAACGGACGTTTCCGTTTTCATCAAGTACGGAAATGTCCGGAAAAAAATTAGCCGGAACTTTCCGTACATATTTTTCACAGTGCAAGAATGAAGGTGAAAGGTGTGATAGTGCAGCAACCCGCGGCGGCCAGCGGGGCTGGCGGGCGTAAACCCCCGGAGCCGCCGAAGGACAAGAAGCCTGAAGCGAAAAACCAGAGCGTCGCGGCCTGGAATTGTAGCCGCTGCGGCACTCTCACGCAGAGGGCACCGCGCGGCGCGGAGGACCCGCGCTGCTACGAATGCTTCGAGAGAGAAAAGGCCCAGCGCGCCCAGGGCGCGGTCTCCCGGGTCAGGCACATACCCGCCGGCGCCGAGGATGGCCCACTAGGTCGTGCGGCCGGCAGCAGGCAGAGAAGCAGCAGAAAGCAATCTACTGAGCGTGCCAGACCAGCACGGCGAGCGGAGGCAGCCACCGGGACCGCCCATCAAGAAGGACGCGCCGCCCCCGCCGCCACCCATCAGCAACCCCAACCGCCTGCAGCCGCCGTCACCCAGAAGGCACCAATCTTCACGATCTCAGTGAGTGTTAATGAGCGGGGCGAGCCCCAAATCGCGGTGCACGGCCAGGGTCGGCGCCGATGGTCTCCGCCCTGGCACAGCAAGGCGTCGACCACGGGTCGAAGCGTCGCAATAGCCGAGGCCGCCGTCAGGATGAGCCGACGGCGAAACGCTGGTCCCCAGAGGAGCAAGGTGCCCCGGGCGCCGCTGCCAAATCTGGGAAGGCAGCAGCTGCCTCCGCCCAGGGCGGGCGGCCCGCCGGGAAGAACGCTGTAAAATTACCAAAGTGTGGCAACTGCAAGAAGAAGGGTCACAGGATGGCTGGGTGCCCCCTCCCAATCAAACACATTGGCCCCCGGGGCCGAGGTCGAGGTCAGAGCAGCAGCGCCCAGGCCGGCGCCCAGGCCGGCGCCCAGGCCGGCGCCCAGGCCGGCGCCCAGGCCGGCGCCCAGGCCGGCGCCCAGGCCGGCGCTATGGCCGGCCCCCAGGCCGCCCTCGAGGCCGGTGCCCGGGCCAGCGCCCAGGCTGGCCTCCAAGCCGGCGCGAAGGGCGCGTCCCTGGCCAGCACCCAGCCCAGCACCCAAACCAGCACCCAGGCCGGCGGCGTGGGCGGCCACCAAGCCGGGGCCCGGGCGCCCCCCATTGAGAGCGTGGTCTTGCTCCCCGTTGTGGAGCGGGCGGAAGAAGAGATGGCCCAAGAGGCGGCCGCCGTCGAGGCCGCACTTCTCGAAGCCACCGACCACCCTGCTGGACCGAGTAACCCTGGCCTACGTAACTTGTGCATGGAAGTGAATCCTCAGGGTCAAAACCTCACCCAGGGTGAAATAGAAGTAGACTTCTCTTCCCTGCTAGCCCTTTAAGTCACAGGATTTTTCCCGACCAAAAATTTTACATATTGATGTCAAACAAGACTTATTTGAAGTCAAGGAACCCAAATTTGATGGTCCTGACCCTGTCCGACTTCCGGTTACGCATTTAGCGAATGTCGTACACAAACGACATGTGACTCTAGGGTCAATTTGTCTAAAAAATAGAATACTTTTTTCTTGGATTGGCATCGCGGGTGAGTAATGGAGTTGATATCCTAAGCCTAGTCTGAGTATGGCTAACATGTACTCACAAATATTCACCTAAAACATGTACTCACAAATATTCACCTAAAATATGTCCATAACCCAGGCTAAAATAACCATCAGCATTACCATGGCCACGGCCTGCCATGGGCACTGCCCATGGGCCAAACGGCCATTGTAAATTGCTCATGGGATTTTTTGGCTATGGCCAGCACAGTCCATGGACATGCCATGGCCAGGGCAGCCCATGGACAGGCCATGGCCAGGGCAGCCCATGGGCAGGACATGGCCAGGAGAGGCCATGGACAGGTCATGGCCAGAATAGCCTATGGACAGGCCATGGCCATGGCCTGCCTGTGCCATGGCCTCGTGTACCATAGGAATGTAAAGTGCGAAGTACGAGGTCACTTAGTAAGTTTCTGTTTAGGTCGGAGATAAGATCAGAGTATGTTCCAGGGGTGTAAAAATCGAGACAAGACCGATGCTGCTGTTTTTTTTTGCCTAACTAAAGCCGTTTCCGAGTAATGGGGCACCCAAAATTTCACATTTAGAGAAAAGTAAATAAGTTTGATTTTATAAGCGGAGGAAGCTACATACAAAGTTTCGCCAGAAAATTCCTATAAATGCAGGTTTTATAGGCATTTAAATTATCATCCGGCCCATGACCTCGCCATGGCCACATGGCCATGACCACACTATGGCTATCTTTACCATGGCCACTGTCTGCCCATGGTTATTCTACGACCATGGCCATGGTCTGACCATGGGCACGAGTGACCATGGGCCGTTTTACCATGGCCACTGTCTGCCCATTGTGTGGCTATGGCCAATGGCCATGGGCCACGGATGGCCATGGACCGTTTTACCATGGCCAGTAGGATGGCCATGGTAATCGAGCAAGGGGCCATGGTAAATTCTTGGCCGTGGCTATGGCCACCATGGTTATCTTAGCCTGGGAATAAGTCTGATTTTGGTAAAAATTTCACAAAACATGAACTGCGGCCCCCATATGTAATTGTTTGTACGATTTCTGTATGTAATTTTGTGTGTCGATGTTGGAATAAACAATATCGAGCGTAGGAACGAAAACCAATATAAGTTCTGGCTCACAGGGCCTAAAATAGCGAATGTCGCCCAGTCCAAAAATCCCATGGACACCATGGAATTCCATGATCTCTTTTCCATGGAGAGAGGTCTGTTTTCCATGTAAGATGCATCATATTCCATGTGGTGTCTGTTTCCATGGGCGTTTTACCATGGAAAAGTGTTTTCCTTGGAACAAGATTCCATGGAATATCGCTTTCCATGTGAGGACTCCAAGGAAAATTTCTTACCATGGGTAAAGGCTCCATGGAAAAGTGATTGCCATGCGAGAGGACTTCATGGAACGGTTGTCTTTCCATGGGGTGACCTATCCCATTGGGCACTTGCCTATCTTTACCATGGAAGCAATTTCCCATGAAAATTAAAAGGGCTGTAAAATCTATAATTATTGGAATTTCGATCTGAAATTTGGTATGTAGCATCTACGATGAATTTTAGTAGGGCCATTTAAATTCCATTCAAATCTGAGAACTTTTTTCTGGCAACTCGAAAACGGCTTGAGCTAGGCAAAAACGGCCACCAGATTTGGCTCCGCCTCGTTTCCGACACCCTATATCCGTGTTTCAGTTATTTCGATCAGTCTTCTCTTTGTCGTTTTGTGGACTTAAACATTTTCTTATTACTCCATGGAGTTAGTGCTCTACTCCATAGAGACGGTCAGCTGCCAAGGAACCTTATTTCCATGGAAAGTACCTCACATGGAAGTGGGCAAAAACTACATGGAAAGTTATCCTCCATGGGGAAATGTCTCCCATGACATTCCTTGATGTCCCATGGCTCATGGGAACGATCATGGGATTTCTGGACTGGGCGTATCAGAACGACTAGGTGACTCTAGGGTACTAAAGTCGGAAATTCCCTTATATTTCCATATAACTGCTTCTTTTTCAAATAGTTACGTATTGTTTCGTTGCTTAATATTTTTTTTCTGCATGTTTCAAATGATAAAAATAGAAAAATTTTCTGCAACTGTGCCGTCGGACACTGGATAAAGTTCGAAATGGAGCAATGTCGTATAGAAACGACATCGTGACTTCTACGGCAAAATATGTGATTTGAACACTTTGTGCGATAGATCCATGTAGCTGAATGTAAAGTGTTCGCAGCATATGAGCTAATCCAATAGGTCTTCCCACGATGCCGTACGAAAAAAACACACGCGTGGACCTACACAGTCCGCGCAGTCACGATGTCGTTCCTATACGACATTCTGGAAACGAAAATATGACGTTTCTAACTCCTTACTCATAGTTTTTGAGCCGGCAGCGATTATTCCCATGATACGAGTCCCTCTCAAAGCAAATATAACTTTACATTACTTACGTAGCGAATATTTACTTAGCTGTAACTTGCCCCCCCGAGTCACGATGTCGTTTCCATACGACATTCAGATTTTACAAATATACATGAAACCAGGATCGTAAGAAGAAAAATTTCTTAAAACTGTGGCCTTACGCTAATTTACTAACACCTGTACGACCCCAAAAGAATCTCAGTAGATTTTTAAAGAAAATATCCGTGGTATACTAACCAGGATTTTGTCACCAACGCCGCTGTGAGGTTGTTGATGACGCTCGAGCCGGCAGCGAAACAAGAGACAGGGGCGCGGTCCGCGGGCTACTTATTTGAGATACTTTCAAGTCGTTTTCATTCGTGCGAAACGTTTTCAGTAGTTATAGCGGGCAATCGCCTCACGAAACACGCCAATAATCGAGGCTCAAAATTTGGGCTAAAAACCTGACCCGGCAATCACATGTCGTTTACATACGACGTTCGTTTTGAGCTGAACCTCCTGCTCCCCATACTCGTAAAACATGCAAGTGCGGAATATCATTCTCTTTCTACGACCCTCGACTCATAGTTTACGACCCTAAATGAAGTTTAGGTTTTCTGATCGAGCCGTAAATATCGTTATTGTTCAGCGGTGTACCTACTGATTAATTCAGTGAGATTTTAGCTTGCAGTTGGCAGCCCTGCACGACACGAAACTGTCTAGCAGGTAGTTCAAATTAATGCGCGGGTGAACGAGAAGGCATCCCAGGCTGAAAACCCACATAGGTGGTTAAATAGCGTGTGCAGGGGGTTTAAACGTGAATGTCGTTTACAAACGACATGTGACTTAAAGGGCTAGAGAACGAGGAAGCCGTGCTCAGTTTGTCACTCAGCGACACAGAGGAAATGCTGCTAGAATAACCGCACCATGGTTCTGTTTTTTATCTTTACTTTTGGATATTTTTTTTTATTTTCTTTACCTGCTTACTTGCATTTTTTATTTTATCCCATGCCATTTGTTTTATAATAAACAAAAAGTTATTTGTGTACCCTTTGTACTCCTGTTGTGATAATTTAACCTTGGCCAATGCAACTGCTGTTGAAAAAAAAATCTACTGTAAACACTGTGACGCCACACCAAAACAACTTGCTCAAATTAATTCCGCTCTTATATTGCCATTTTCTTTTGCTAAACTCAAAACAAGGAGGAAACGAGGGGAGATGGAGTGGAAAATGAGAGATTTGGAAATCATCAGATGATTAGGCGTGGAAAGTTTTTAAAAAAAAATAAAAAAAAAAACAGGGATAAAGTAGATTTAATGGAAATAATCACCAGGTGATAAATTATTGGTCAACGGCTTACAGCTTCCCAGGGAGACTTAGGCCCAGTCACGGGGTGACTAAAATTTACTTCACTCAGGTTTATTCTGTGTGGGAAACTCCATTGCCACCGGGTGAACAATGGGTTAAATCCCTTGTCACTAAATTTATTTTCTTTTGTTTGAGCCATGGCTGCCTGATGGGGTTATTTAGCTGAGTTCCTATGGGAAGATTTACCTGTGCCTGCGCTGACCCCATATCGCCTGGGAGCTGAAGTCTAAAGCCCTGATGCAGTTTGCGAGGAACAGCTTGGCCCAGAGCCCCTGAGTCTGGTCCGACCCAACCTCGAGATGACCAGCATTTAAATGCGTTGGAGTTAAGTTGTACACCCTTCTGCTTTGATTTGGCAGTAATTAATTCTTTCCATCACTAGTAAAATTAATTTACCATAGCCATTTTATTTTAAAACTTTTGACGAGGCTTGCAAGCAAACGTTTTATTAAAATAATTTAATGGCAAGGTGATAACGCAACTGACGGGGAATCAAATGTTTGAAATGGAATTACTGCGGGGATGAAACTGTGTTCCAGCTCGCCTCAGTTATTAGCCGCTGTCCACTTGGTTATCCTCTCCTGCACCCTGCCTCAGCCCCCTCGTTCCTGCCGCCTGACATCAGCTGCACTTTTGAGTCAAGACTCTGTTGCCACTGCAAGTCTCTCGACTTTCCTGTTGCTGACCCTGAAGAAGCATTCATCAGAGATTTTGAGCCATTTTGAGAGCCAGGATTTTGATCCGCCATTTCACAGGGTCCGCTTGATTCTGTCAGCAGCTGACAAACACCCAAGCTAGGCCTGTGAGGACTCAACCTAACCTGCGCTTGGTTCCGATGCTGGTTTTGGTGGGTTTTTCCAGTATCCGTTACGCTCCATAAGGAGGGGAACCAACTAAATTTCCTTCACTACTCGTCTGACAGCCCGCGCGGCCGGGCTTCTCGGAGAGAGGGCGGGGTAGTGTTGTGAAGCGCGATTTTATCGCGTAAGGTCTCGCCAACAATCAACCTGGTGTAGACTAGCATACGACTCGGTCGTCTGCTGCAGCGCTGTCCCCCACCACCAGGCACGGCCTGCGTGAGCGCTTGGCTCAGGGAGCTGCGCCCGCCCTGCGGCCAGCGGCTGGCCGACGGGCCGCGCCCCCCTCCACCATCCGCCCTGCGGGCGGGAGACTCGACAGCGGCCCGGCGGCTCGCGGGGCCGAGGTCCGCGACGGACCCGGCAGTTCTACTTTGGCCACTCTTCGGTGTGGTCGCTCGTCTCGACTAACCCTTTCCGTCGATCCGCGCATCAGAGATTTGAGTCTAGCTCTGTAACTTAGCTCTAATAAATCTGGTTCACGCTACCATTGCTCATCCTTCCACACTCACTTTTGCCTCCTGGTTAACGCTAAAGCACCCCAAGGGTAGCTACGCAACAATATCTTTATGACAAAGCTTCAAAATTTCATCGGTTATATCATCTGGTCCAGAACATCTCTTGTTTTTGAGTTTGCCAATAGCATTTGTTATCTCATTTTGAGAAACTGTTCCAAGGAACATTGAACTGCTGGTAGGTTTTTTTTTTGTTGTTGTGCCTTTGCTGACATTGTTTTCTTGAAGATCATGAATGACGTTAAAATAGTAATCACAAAAAATGTTGCTCACCGCCTCTGGGTTTTCAGTGGTTGGACTGCCTTCTTCCCTTCTTACTTTTAAATTTTTATGGTCTGGTCTAGATTTGCCAATATTATTATTTATCACTGACCATATAGTTTTTGCTTTATTTTCAGAGTCTAATATAGTTCTTTGGTTATGAATACACTTGGCTTTCTTAATGACTTGCTTGTAAATAGTTCTATATTTCTTAAAATATTTCAGCAGAACTGGATCACTTGTAGTTTTCATAAATATGCAGAGGTCTCTATAATTTCTTGATGTTATTTTAATCCCAGTGGTAGTCCACAGCTTCTTATTTGGATCTTTTTCAATAACTTTTTTTATTGGAAAATGGTTATCATAAAGATTCTTGAAAGTATTGTGAAAAACATTAAACTTACTGTTGACATCAGTTTCTTGATATACTGCATCCCAACATTGATTTTTTATGACTCTGCTGAAGGCTGCCTTAGAGTTAACACTGAACACTCTTTTCATGGTATATGTTACAGGTTTTGATATAGGAATATTAGTGACACTAATGCACTGCATGTAGTGATCTGACAAGCCAGTTTCAATATTACATTTACTTTCATATTTCTTGCAGTCGATATTTGTTATAATGTGGTCTATTGCTGACTTCGACATATTTGTCACCCTCGTAGAGCTATTAGTAATTGTATTAAGACCATTTTCTTGTAAAATAATGACTAGTTTTTTACCATTTAGGTCTGTTGCACTTTTATAATTTAAAATGTCTATGTTAAAATCACCACATATGACTAGTTGTTTTTTTCTTAGAGCTAACTCTCTGTATGCATTAGTCTAGTTTATCACAAAATTCATTGATGTCACCTGAAGGAGAACGGTAAAGACATATCACAGCCAAATTATCACATAAAATACACACAGCCTCAAAAACTTTTTCATTAACAAGGTCACTTAAATCTAGCTCTTGATGTGTAATGGATCCATTTTTTACATAAATAGCAACACCACCACGAGAAAATTGTTGTCTACAAAATATAGAAGCACACTTACAGCCAGTTATGTTTGAGGTTGCTAGCTGCTCACTTTTTAGCCAGTGTTCACTTACACATAGGATTTGGGTGGCCATTTCATTTAATACATTTTCAAGTTCTGCTAATTTATAGGATTATTTATATTCGCACCAATTGGTGCGATTCTCATAAAGGCTACTATTTGCACCAATTGGTGCAGATAGGACACACTCTGAATTCTCACCAATTAGTGCAGCTATGGTACAAAGCACTATCCGCACCAACGGGGTTCTGGAGAGGGAGGTTGCTGCCGATAGCCGTCGTTACAGGTGGTGCACTAATTGGTGCACTTACTCCACAACGTACTATCCGCACCAACGGGGTTCTGGAGAGGGACGTTGGTGCCGATAGCCGTCGTTACAGGTGGTGCACCAATTGGTGCACTTACTCCACAACGTACTATCCGCACCAACGGGGTTCTGGAGAGGGACGTTGGTGCCGATAGCCGTCGTTACAGGTGGTGCACCAATTGGTGCACTTACTCCACAACGTACTATCCGCACCAACGGGGTTCTGGAGAGGGACGTTGGTGCCGATAGCCGTCGTTACAGGTGGTGCACCAATTGGTGCACTTACTTCACAACGTACTATCCGCACCAACGGGGTTCTGGAGAGGGACGTTGGTGCCGATAGCCGTCGTTACAGGTGGTGCACCAATTGGTGCAATCATTTCAGAACCTGCTATCCGCACCAACGGGGTTCTGGAGAGGGTGGACAGTACTTTCGACTCATTGCAGTATAGTGGAACTGCCGAGAGTTTAGTACACCATATGAGGGAAGACCAATGCTAGCCCATGAGTGCGAGGGAGAGGGCTATCATATTCTCTCGGGAGTTCGACCATAATTGGTGCCCTAACGTAACGCACCAACGAGTGAGGCAAGGATGGTGAGGTGATAGTCCAGGAGGGAAGGTCCTCCTTCTTGTTTTTCCCCCCAATTTTGTTTGTTTGTGAGGGGGGGGGGAGGAGCTGTTACTCCATTGCGATGTTTGACAGCAATTTGTAATTCAAATATACAATTTGCACGTGCTGTCAAGCAAAACTGTTGAAAATAGTTGTAAGCTGAAAGCTGTTAATAGACTTGAAAGTTTCCTATTCAATTGTTTTAAGAAGCCAGCCATACCTAGGCAAGATCATACAAGTTCGCCACCTTTTGCAGTAACTTATGTGTAACAGGTGTTCTATATATTTTCATAGCAATGTGTCAGTTTGATGGACAAAATTTTTCTGAATACGTAGACCATTAGACCACAATTTTTTCGTAGAAATTTTGTTTGCGGTTTGTTTGGTTCTTAAAATGAAAAGTAATTTGTGTTGTTACAATCATCTTTGGTTTTTTAAGTTATGGACAGTTGTGGATTCGCATACAATGGATGCACTTGATGCACTCTGTGTAAGCTCAGTCTTATTGGATTTTCTACTCTCATCCTAGTATCACAGCTGCCCAAGAGTGGTAAACATTTACAGTAAAGTACTGCAGTGAATGCCCCAATTATTACTGTATGAAATCCTAGGTAAAATAAAACAGGCACATTTTGTCAAGCTCATAAAATTTTAATCAAGTGGTTTTTGTTGGTGTGAAAGGTTTCTTAGCAGTTCTGTTCCGCCCATACCGAGACTGGGATTGAGTGGGAGCACCTGTCAGAAATATTGAGTATTAAAAAACAGTTGCAACCAGTAAGAACCAAATAACTGAAACATGTGTGCTTAAAAAAATATTAGAAAAAAGTCACCTGTCTTGGGTTTCTTGGAAGGCAAAGAACATTGTACTATTTCATCAAGACTAGTTGAAGAAGGTACGTGCTTTCTTTGCCTCTTCGGCACAATAGGCTTAGCTGAAATGTCAAAGCAAAAGTGCTCAGTAGACAGTGTAAATGTGCATTGAAAACATGCAGGTTGAAGGATGATAGAGTGTAAAGATTTTATACCATTGCAGGAGATGCACCTCCTCTTGTTGCCACAGCCCTCTTCAGCATTCGTCTTCACTGAGCAGGGGTCTATAGTGTGGACTGGCTTATTGCACTTATCACAGTGATGTGATGGCTCTCCCATGTGACAAGTGCAGCATGCACCCGTGTTTTCAAGAACAGCAACTGTTGTTTCTGCCCTGTTTCCTAGAAATTGAGAAACGTGCATAAGAATAAGAGCATTATGGAAATAAATGTAAAGGCAAAGCCAGAGTTGCATTTATTGGAGTTGCAATTTAACTTTGGCATGACTCACCACACTCCACTCAATTTTGAATTGGAGGAAGAAAAAATCATTGCAATGGTCAAGCATGTAGAGGTCTTCAGATCATTTTAATGGAATTTACTCTACTTCTTGAAACTGAACCACTAAATTGAGTTGGAGATCATTCCAATAAAGACTGAATAGAAAAATCTACACATGGATGACCATTGCAGTGATTTTAAGAAAACTGGAACAAATGGAGGAATCACAATTAGTGCTCATGTGCCAACTCCCCACAAACACAATGCCCCAAAAGCCAAGTACATGCTATGCCCAGAAGCTGACTACTTAGGAGGACCCTACTGATTCTGGTCACATCCATCAGTACTTGCACTGAACACATACCCAATTAGTTCTATGACACATTTCGAAAAAACTTCAGATAAAAAAATGAAACCCTTTTTTATCAGGCAGATACTTAAAACTTAACATTAAATACAAGAGTTAAAAGGTACTTGGATTTCAGTTTTAACAATATTGAAGTAAGAGACAATTATAGATATATCTTACATCAACTGAAGCCTTCTCAAGAATGTGTCACATAGTCTAGTCATGGCATAAACATAGCATTTTACCGTATATATTACCTGAACCAAGAGATCTGACTTTATGCATATGTTTGCAGGCTGTAGCGTTTACAGTCCAGTCTGGACAGGTGCAATTTTCAGTGGTTACAACATAACTTAGGTCTCTGTTACTTTGGGATGTACATTTCCACTTGTTCTCTGATATTTTTTGTAGATCTTGATCCTTAATTTTTGATCCCCTTTGCTGTCGCCCTTTGGCCGCCACTTCAAAAGGGGTTGAAAATGCTCCTTCTAGATCACATAAACAATAAGAATAAGGTGTTCGGCAATATTTCTCATTGACTTTAACCATAAAAGAAAACTGTGGTATTACTTGGTTTGTCGCTTCTGTATTTTATCATAACGGTTTTCTTTGAACCTTTTGGTCGTCCTTTCGGCTTACACTTAGGCAATTGGATCCCATCCAAAGCCTTACGTACATCAGATTTAGTTACTGAAAGCAAAGGTGAAAATTATTTAAAGAAGGTAGTCGCAAAGAGTTTGTGAGGGAAAAAAAAGACAAGTATTACAATAAAAATTTTGCAGCCCTCCCCCCCCCCAAAAAAAAATTATAATAATAAAAAAATAATAATTAAATAAATAAATAAACAAAGACATAAAAATAGAAGAAGGTATTAATTCAATTGGCAGTATCAGTCAAGAGTGGGAAAACCTTACCAGGGTCTCTTTTGGCGGGTGTAAAGTATTTGCATGCTCTGTCGGCACATGCAAAATAGGGTCGCCCAGCGAACGATGGCTTAGCATTAGGGCCCGCAATGTAACTGTCAATGACAAATTAGGGGATTAATCATTTTCAGCGATACTGAAGATTCCTAAAATGTTAGTAGCTATATGAGCATTACCGTTTCGTTGATTTTCTTGGATAACAGAAGCACAATGGATTCTCAGATTCTGAAGTAGGTGGTACAACTTTCTTTGGCGTGCACAAACCAAATTCACTAAGCTCCACGGATTTCGCCACTTGAAAGATTTCCAAATCATTTTCATCATCTAAAAGAGTTGCTAAAAGAGAAAAAAAACTAATCAGTGAACAGAGATGAAATGTGAACAATTTTACAGGTATCATAATAATTCACTCACAGAATGGATCTTCTTCCTCACTGAGCCCATCCATTGCAGTGACCAAATGAGCAAGTTCTTCAGCACCGACATCTAATAAAGAGAGTGCAGCATTAGAAAAAAATGGGGATGTTGAATTAAGAAATGAAAACAATTATGTTAAGTATTCAGTATTATCACTCAAACTGAAAGAAAAGTCTTACCATTAATAGAATTACTTTGAGTACCATCCTCATGGTCACTTTCTTGAATGAAAGCAGAATCTGAAGTAAAAATGTAGTTGTTGGCTGAGTGCAAAGTACACTAAAAGTTACTGGGTTGGCTGAGTGCAAACTATACTAAAATTTACTGGAACTGTAGTAGACAACATCAAAAAGCTGTGCTTCAAGTCCAAAAAGGTTGTGAAATGGGTTGCTACCAATGTAACAGACACAACAAAGCATGGATTGAAGAGGGACTAACTATACGTGGCTATTTTCTTAATGTCATTTTTTAATAAAATTATTTTCTTTGTTAATGAAACAAAACAAGCTTTTGCAACGCACTCAGCCAATGATGAATTGCATTCTATTGCAATCAATGTTACAAGTTTCAAAAATTAAAATATATCAAAAGTAATTTTTTGGGGATAGGAATGCAACTTACCATCTCTTTCCACTTTAATGGTGATATGTGAATTTACAAAATCATCATCGGCATCATCAGAGTCTGGAAAAGAAAGGAATACCTTGTAAAGAAGTCCTGTAATAGCCAACTCATACTTTTTTCAAGATTCACAAAAAGAACTTATAAAGCATCACTCACCTATAACAATGACAGGAATTTCATTGTTATCAGAAACTTCATTAGTTTCTTTTTCAGGAAGTTCATTAGTTTCTTAATGAGAAACATCATTAGTGTCTTTATCAGAAACATCATTAGTTTCTTTATCAGAAACATCATAAGTTTCTTCATCAAAAGGTTCATTAGTTTCTTCATCAAAAGGTTCATTAGTTTCTTCATCAAAAGGTTCATTAGTTTCTTCATCAGAAGGTTCATTAGTTTCTTCATCAAAAGGTTCATTAGTTTCTTCATCAAAAGGTTCATTAGTTTCTTTATCAAAAGGTTCATTAGTTTCTTTACCAAAAGGTTCATTAGTTTCTTTATCAAAAAATTCATTAGTTTCTGTCACTGGATTCGCAACATCTTTGATTACATTATCTTCTGTTATCAACCAAAAAAAAAAAAAAAATTACACACAAGTTGGAAGTTAGATTAGTATACTGATTTCTATTTTATTTAGATGTATAGGCAGTGACATACCATTTGAGTTGGACGTCTGGTCCGTCTCCAGAATTTCCACAACACATGAACTTAGAGTTAAAGTGGCTTAGTTGGTTCATTCTTTAAATCAAAACAATAAAAGTTAAACTTCATGTGCACACAAAACCTTAGAGAATCAAGTAAAGAAAAACTTACTTGGCTTTTCTAGAAGTACCACATCTTTGCCTTCAGCCCATAGTCTAAAAAGTTCTTTGAGGACTAGATGGCGCTCTTCAAATTGTGCTGTGCCACATTCAGCAAGGAGGGCAGAAATTAGCTTGCAAGTGTCATCAGATGCCCTATATTTTTCTCGGGGAGTCTTTGCAGACTTTTCTTGCATAGTTTTCACCTTCAACAGGCCAGGCGCTACTGGTGGAAAGTCAACATCATTTGCTCTTCTCTTCTTCCACATGGAGTCTATTTCTTCAACTTTGTATGGATTTATTCCTATAAATGAAACGAACGTAAAATTCATGGAAATGCAAAATTAACAGGATTAAAACTGACCCGTTAAATAATGTCCAGGATACAATAATTACCCTCCATACGTCGACACTGAAAAATATGCCGACATGGCAGTTCATAACTCCAATGGTGTGGGCATAGACAGTCATCGGAGCTGGCCTGAAATTCCTCTATTTCCTCCTCTGTAGGGATATTTTCAAGTTCGTGGATGAGAATTTTGGCACAAAATTTGGTCAGGTCGTTGAGCATGGCTTTCACTGTTGGGTCATTGACGGAGGTCTTGTAAGTGACTTTTAGATTGGTCTCCCTGAAGTAAATGTCCTCCTCCTTGTTTACAAATAAATCAAGTAGGCCCTCCACAGCGTCTGCCAATGTAGAGTTGGAGTTCAGAATCTGAAATAAACCAGAGGTGTGATTAGGATTTGACAGGTAGAGCCTGATACTGATAATATTGTTTACTTGCCATTTTGATTTTAGAGTTGTGGTTTTCTACACGATTAGTCGTCGTGTTACCCAGGTTAATACTCTTTTGTTTGTCACGATATGACCAAGCCTGAGGGCAATGTTCCCAGTTTTCTTTGAAATAGTCATAGAACTTTGATGAAGCAGCTTCTTTGAGCTCTGAGCAGAGTGACTGAAATTTGCTGTCAGTCGTGGCATACTTCAATTTATCAAGGATTTCCTTGACCAGGGCACTCTCCTTAGATGATTTTTCGTTTAAGGAGCGCCCAACATGGAAGATGCAAAGGTGAATGTGCACCTCAGGGAAAACTTGTTCGATTGCCCCAATTTCTGATGGGTCTTTATCAATGACAATGGTCCGAACAGCAACTGCTAGCTCCTCACCTATGCTTTCCCTGAATGATTTCAACACTTCCGCAACAGTCACAAGCTGTTCATTGGCGACAAATGCATAGCCTGCCGCTCTTCCATTCCCCTCCCCATCCATGACCATAATCACACACACAGGCATCCTGTTTGAATTTACTTTATGGGAATGGTCCAACAAAATCACTTTGCCATAGCGGGCAACATTTCTCTTCATTCCCGAGGTCTGAAAGAAGAGGAACTTCATTTTCTGATTTTTATCCCTGCCGACGACAAGAGAAGCATCTTTATCAGTAAGAAGATCTTCCAAGACTTTGCTCAGTCGGTCCTCTTCTGATCGTCCCTCGTGTTTTTCTTTCTTTAACTGGGCACTAAGAAAAAGGAGTGATAACAAACACATTTTTATGTCACATAAGTAGCAAAAAGTAAACAGATCACTCACCGAAAGTTAGCTAAGTCTCTGGAAGTTAAGTTTCCGGTGAGTCCCCGTAATACAATGCGGATCATAGAGGGCTTCACTTTAGCATCACACAACAATTTGATCTTCTCCTGAACATCCTCTGATATTACTTGCCTTTTCTCAGGAAACATTTCGTACAACTCTTTACTACATTCGTGATTGTGTTCTTCAATCAACTTGTAAACAAACAATTGGCTTCGACCTTTAGCCTTGACATGAAGAAAGGCCTGACATCCAATCTTGTTTGTTCTGAAAATGGAAATCAATGGGATGAAAATAAGGAAACAATGAATGGCAACAAGTAAAGGTTACATTGACAGGTTATGGTGGTAAAAGCTATCAGTGCAGTTCACACCAAATAACACGTTCACTTACTCTTGTATGGGTCTGTCACCCTTCCCGGTGCCAATTCGTTCTTCTTCTCCATCAAGCACCCCCAACTTACAAGAATACTTGATGTAACGGTACTTCAATCTTTCCGCGAAAACATCAGTGCCTCCCTTAGAGGTTATAAGCTTATTAGCGTATTGGACGGTGGTGGACTTGCCAGTCGTCCAAATCATAAATTTCTGATCTTCATATTTCGCTTTAGCCTCACTGAATTCTTTGAACGAGTTGAATCTTTGGTTCAAAAACAATGGGGCTTTCGCCGAATCCATTTTCAACCTCACTTGACTCGAACCAACCACCAGTTTACGCGGGAGAACCGTTGAGAGAGACGTCGAGCAAGATGTCGGGCAGGTATTGGATTCGACCGAAATCCGACCGGAAGTGTAACCTAGCATCCCTCTTACGCATCCGGTTACAATAATTTACACTTTTTCAATTAAAAGACAATTTACGCCGTTGCCTTATTAACAGAGGGGGAGCGGATGGAAGAGGCGGCAGATTATTTAAACTGTAGCATCTTCTTCATAGCAACATTATTGGGTCTTTTGTTTTCATGTTCGTCTCGATCAAAATTGGGGCGAATATGTAATCCTATGAGCTGCGCACCAACTGGGTGGGGGTGGGGAGGTTTGGTAGTGGTTGGTGCGGATAAGTGAGACTACAACGAATGCACCAATTGGTGCCCGTCATGCAAAGGCAACTGTTCGCACCAATCTGTATATTTAATAT
>JAHWGI010001044.1:35000-52608 GCA_029379305.1 Frankliniella fusca | reverse complement strand
ACCCGTAGAGTTGAGCAGTTGCAATCGCACGGCTGTTGTGTTGAACACTTTCACGTGATAAACGTGGAGTTGCACCCCTAAAAGTGTTGAACAGTTGCACACTTGGTTTAAGAGTGTAAACTTTAAACGTCTCACAAGTGTCGAATGTATGTACACTTGGACACATGCACCAGCTATTGAGAAGCGATAACAGACGTTGAGTAACTGCACACCTAAATGGTGTGCAGTTTATTGAACGTTTCGGAAGTGTCGAATCATTGCACACCAAGTGACGTTTAGTTAAGCTCGACACCTTGAAGTGTGCAATGTTTGCATTGTTGTCAAATTGCATGTTGTCAAATTTTTGCATTGAAAAACTTGGCATACTTCCGCATTCTTCAGAAGAAAGCTAAGATTTTTTGGCGTTTGGAATGCCAAACTGTGTCATTTAAGAGTGCACTGGAAAAACTAATGTGACATGAGTCACATCAATTGATGTGACCAGTTTATGTCACATTTCAAAACGTTACCAAATTCTCGGTCACGTTTGGTAACGTGACATCCGGTGCCACGTGTTATGTCTGCCTATAGAAATAACATGGAGGATGTCACATTACAAACGTTACCGAAAATATGGTAACATTACGTGACATTGCCTAAACTAGTCACATGTGCACATGTGACATGAAACACATTAGTTTTTCCAGTGTGGCCGCAGCGTTTACAGCGTGCGATACCGTTTGACTCCCTGACAGTCTGTCTTTGACATATTCTAACCTTTCCCGAGCCGCGAGAGCCTCGCGTTCCCTTCGCTTTTCCGGTGGAGGTGGAAACCTTTATGTCCGCGCGTGGAGGCGAGCGGAGCGGCGCGGCGGGGCGGGGCCGAGCGGCAGGTGTTGCCGAGACAGTAATGGTGTGAGCGCAACAAATGACGGTTCGACACCGTGATTTACGCGCTGCACATTGTTGCACCGTGCCTCTGCACCTCGTATTAATGGGAACGAGAAATGCAAGAAAACTGCAGGTCGACGAGAGGTGTCAGGGCGTGCGCAGGGCCTCCTGCCGCGTGCCGTCTGTGCAGTCGTAAGTGTGAGACTCTGAGACGTCACCTAATGTAGATCACATACCTCAGAGCTCTCTCTCTCTCTCTCTCTCTCTCTCTCTCTCTCTCTCTCTCTCTCTCTCTCTCTCTCTCTCTCTCTCTCTCTCTCTCTTTCTCTCTCTCTCTCTCGTTCGAGAACAGTTGAGCGCACCCCACTACTACTCCACTTACTAATCGTTTTTATTAGTGTTAAAACTACCGCGAGTGAACCTACTCAGTAAAATTTCGCAAGAACTAGTTTTGGAGAAACTGTGGCATTGATAGCAACCCGCGGGAAGGTTGGAAACTGTTGAAAAGTTCATTTCAAAGAACCGGCCTAACCATGCTTCTCGTCACGGAATCTTCTAACCTCAACCAAGACAACTTCAATCAACAAAGTGCTTCCGAAAATCCACAAGAAACCTCAAGCTATTCAAATTCGTCTTTTTTAACATCAGAACTTCAACATACTCCATCAAGAAAAGTGGCAATTGTTTTGAACAACACTAATTGTTTTACCCAAGATCAGCTGCTCCGTGCTGTGGCCGACCGGGTCGGCAGCCAAAACATAAACTATTGCTCAAAACTTAGTGGAGGTCGATTTTGTGTTTATTTCTCAAATGAAGCCGCCGTCAACAAAATATGCCAGAGTGGAGGTGTCCTCATTAACTCTACTTTTATTTCTTGTCGAAAATATGTGTCCGACGCAACAAATTTTAAAATTTCCAACTGCCCACCTGAAATGCCAGACGAGGAACTACTTAAACTTCTCGCTCCCTTTGGTAAGCCAGTGTCAAAACCAGTTCATTTGCGTGTCTCCACCACTCATGAGGATCTAAAACACATCAAGACCTGGAAGAGGTCCCTTTTCATCCAAGTCCCAAACAACGCTCCACCCTGCCCAAAAGTAATGCACATCACCAGCGCGGAAGGAGTGAAGCATACTCTGTACATTGAGACAAACCTCAACAAACAAGACATGAACGCCACGTCGCAAGCCTACATACCAGCCCCATCGCTTCGTCTTTCCAAAGCAAGAGCCACCCAACCTGAAGCAACTATGAACCCTCTCAAAACTTCAAGCAATGAAGATTACCAAAACAAGCAAAACCTAACCTCAAAACCTACCCGCCCGCCCCCATCCCCGCTCACCTCAGACCCCGCCCGCCCGTCCCCATGCCTCCTCACCAGCTCAGCTGATCTACCGCCGCCACCACCCCCGCTCCCCCCACCCATTTCTATCTCTCTACCCGCTCCGTCACCTAATTTCTCAAAAGATCCCGAACAACCACCCAATTATCATTCTCTCTCAGTCTCATCCAATTCAAAAAAGAGACTTCACTCCCCTCAATCCCCATCATCCAACCCACCCAAAGCTCAAAAACAATCTATTGCTTCTCCAGAAATTACAATCCCAGAAGTTTCGTGGACAGTCGTCCCAAGTCCAAACCCAGAAATTACTCCAAATGATCCTGAAATTCATAAAATCGTTTCTTCCATGTCCTTCAATGACCACAAACTTGAACAAGAGACTTTTGAGTATATTATTTCTCAGTGTAAAATGCCAAATGTAAATATTAGAAGATTTGCCTATAAATACAGATATATTGATAAGTTTTGTATAGACTACTTAGAACTAGTTAAAAAACTTGATGAAGCCTATTCTCTATGTGAAAATAACATTCCCCTCAAGAATGCCATTATGAAAGCCCTTCAAGAATTTAATACTTTGAACTTGTCCCATAGGAAATAAAAATCCCTTTTCCTTCACTTAGCTACATTTTTGTAAATTTCTATTTTCATATTTTCCTATAAAATAATTTCTTTAAAATTACACTGCTAGACACAAACATGCAGCACCGCATGATCGCTGCAATGACAGCTATTTGTGACAAAATTACACTCCCCTTTTATACCCATATTGTAAAATTAAATCCCCCCAATAAATCCTTTTTAAAAACTAAAACTCTCTCTCTCTCTCTCTCCTTATTCGTTGGATACAGTCGACGTCATAGGCCAAACTCCTGCACAACCTAGCATAGGCCACCACCCCGACAGAGATGCACTGCGGTTTCTTCCCTGCCAAGGCGCCGTCACATTTAAAACATTTCTTCTTTCTCACTTTTTCTTTCTCATTTTTTTCCTAAACTTCCTCTCCAAATTTTCCTTAAATTCTTTTTCCATTTTCTTTTCAACTCTCTCGAAACTCAAATTTTTTAGGACACAAACACGAAAACTGCATGAAAATTTTGATGTAACAAAATTAACTCAGTCCCCCTGCCCTATTTGTAAAAATTAAATCCCCAAATAAAGCGTATTCTAAAACTAAAAAACTCTCTCTCTCTCTCTCTCTCTCTCTCTCTCTCTCTCTCTCTCTCTCTCTCTCTCTCTCTCTCTCTCTCTCTCTCTCTCTCTCTCTCTCTCTCTCCCTCTCTCTCCCTCTCTCTCCCTCTCTCTCCCTCTCTCTCCCTCTCTACCCCGGTCCCCTTCCCACATCACATTACCTAACGTAAAGCACTCCCTGCCCATGGGAATGTATAGCAGTCTCACATTGAAGTCGCGGGAAAGGGGCGTTTGGAGACGGGACAGTGTTACGTTCGCTATGATATTGATAATTGATCCGCTCTTGTAAGTATACCAGAGGGCCCAGCAGCGCCCCCGGGACCGGGCTAGCCCGCTGCTCCTTCAGCCCAAGGGTCTACCGGGGTCTACCACTTCCATAATCCTCGTACACCCCCCTCTAGATGATTATTGATAATTACGAAATCATAACCATGTAAAATTCCCAAATACTGACAAATTCTGACAAATATGGAGAAATATTATTAAATTTGACCAAAAGTTGCGTGATTACTGGTCAATAATCAGTAAATATTTTAAAGATAAACTCAAATAACTACTGATAATCACTATAATCGTGACTGAATCCTCGTACGCGATTTTTCAAAGTGCTTTGCTTCAGCCCTTCAAGCTCACTCCCGATTGCGGAGCGTTGGTCGGTGGTGCTGCGCTGCTCATTGTTGCTGCATCGGTAATGAGCTGTTTGTTGTCGGGAGAGGAGGGGAGAGCACTAAACGAAACGCGTAGGCCTCCGAGGGAGGCTGCGAGCGTCGAATAAAAGCGGACACGAGAAGAGAAAACCGAAGTGCTGGCCGGGGCCTGGCGTGTTTAAAGTTATTATGTTAAGAGTCTCGCCGTGCCTTATACTGTAATGTTTGCTGCTCAATGTATAGCATGAGAACCGCGCATTTTCGATGACCATGACACCTGTTGACACTTCTGAAGTCCATAGGTTTTGAAAGTGTCGCTCAGTAGCCGTTGGAGTTATTCTTTTCTTTCAGTGTTGCCAGAAAGCTAGGCAAAATTCGGCTAAATACACCCGTGTGCAACGGGCCAGTATCTCCGCCTGCCCACAAGGCAACAACTGTACACGCGTGCTTGCGGTTTGCCTAGTGGGCAGGCGGAGATGCCACCCGCAGCACAAGTGTGTATTTAGCCGAATTTTGCCTAGCTTTTCTGGCAACACTGTTTTCTTTTCCTCATACCAAAGCAATTGTCTCTCCGCAGTATATTTATTTTTGTCGCTTTACCTATCGGTTCGTTCCAGTCGAGCCTTTTGCGGTGGTGCAGGCGACACTAGAAACCCGAGGCGGGCAGGGCCTGTGCGGGGTGGGGGAGGGGCAGGGGAACAGGTGGGGGGGAAAGGAGGACTGGATTTGGTACGGTATCGCACTCAGAGATCACAGGCATTCCTTTGGGTCCCCCGAGCGGCGGGGCGGCGCGGTGCGGCGCGGGGCGGGGGCGCAGCGTAGTGGTGTAAGGCTTCAAAGAGGGCGGTGAGCTGCGCGCCGAGCAGATTTCGCACATCGCTTTGACTATGGCCAGGTCGGAAGTCGCCCGGGTCGGGACGCGGTATTACCGTGGGGGTTCAGGGGCTGCTAGGGGGAAGGGGGGCCACGCGCTCAGAGGCTGGAGGGTAGTAGAGTCCTAGAGTGACAGAGAAACGCCATCGATGTCTTACTCATCCGCTCAGAGAATTTTCCATGACCGCCATTTTTAGCACGGTTGTTAGCCGTGCTAGCAGATGATCGAATTGAGAGTCTGAGGAGACTTCAACACTCAACAAACGTTAATTTGATGAAGAAATCGTACTCTGTTTTCAACAGCTGATGAGTAAGACAAGTTTAGCGTTTCTCTTCCACTGTAAAGGACTTGAGACCTCACAAGACGCCGCGAAAACGTAAACAACAGGCCGCCATTTTTAGCGCACAGGGGAAGCTGTATGAGGGATTGCTGCGCGCATTATCCGCCTTGGCGTTTCTCTGTCACTCTAGGACTCTAGAGGGTAGCTCCGCGGCAGGACGGGGCGGGGCGGGGCGGTTCGGGGCGGGGCGGGGCGGGCTGGGCCGGGCGGGGCCGGGCGGGGCCGGGCGGGGCCGGGCGGGGCCGGGCGGGGCCGGGCGGGGCCGGGCGGGGCCGGGCGGGGCCACGTGGCCGCACGTGGCCCAGTCTGTAGGATAGGCCGGGGGCATCGCCCAGCGTGACGCACGCGGGGCTATAAATGGTCCCGCATCGGGCGTGGTGTGTTCAAGGTCCGGTGTGGCGACGCACTGAGGGTTGCCTATATGCAGGAGTTTGGAAGAAGGTAGATTATTGCTCACTAGAGGCCACAGGAGAGGGTGGGTTGGGCGATAGCTGTTCCACCCCCTTCACTCGCGCCTGACCTGCCGGCAGAGGGGCCCAACGCTCGCCCCGTCAGAGCAGAGCGGACCCGAGGTGAGGTGGTATGTTTATCGACTGTCGTTAAAGCTTTTATGGACTTAACGGGGAGCGGGGAGGGGCAGCCCGCCGCGGCAGACGCCCGCGGATGGTCAAGAAGCGGTGTGCTGATGATGATTCTCACCCGTGCCCCGCCCCGCCCCGCCCCGCCCCGCCCCTCCCCGCACTGCCCCGCCCCTCCCCGCACCGCCCCGCCCCGCCTAGGCGAGAGCTCTCGTCTCTCTCCATCTCTCTCCTCCCATTTCTCCAAGCGTGATTTGTCTCCAAATATTTCACCGATCACATGAAAAACCAACAAATGTGTGAATGCCACACTTTTGTATAGGTGCGTGAACCCCCACCTGCACAAAAATAAACTATGGTTAAAGCTACGTACTACATGTCGTCTTTGCCGTAGGAATTTCACACACTTGACAGCACAAGTTGCGTATGAATAAAAATTCGTGTCTACGTACGACACAATCTAGTGTCGTACCGGCCTGCCGCCGTGCTCTGGCGGTGCCCTACGGTGATGCTCTAGCGGTGCCCAACGTGTCCGTGTAACACTACACGCGTGCGGCGGCGTGCCTCGGGTCTGCGCTGGACTGCCAGCCTCGCGGTCTTCTTTGCGGAGCGCTCGCCTCGCCTCGGATATTTACGACCGACTTTGGCGATCGAGACTCCGGTCCGTACTGTCGAGCCGCACGCTCAACTCACGTCAAACCTTCATTCTGGCTTCTAATTTATAAATCGAGCGCGAGGCGATGCGATGCGAGCCGTGTTCGTCAGTCTTTCTGCCCCTTTCCCACTCCCCTCCCCCCCTCTCTCTCTCTCTCTCTCTCTCTCTCTCTCTCTCTCTCTCTCTCTCTCTCTCTCTCTCTCTCTCTCTCTCTCTCTGTGTCCTCCTCCCTTCCTCTCCCTCTCCTTAATTATTTTCTTTTTTTTGTGGTGGGGAGGGGAGTGTCATTCCTGCTGCGCCGAGCAAACTGCAATCCCGCATAGCAGCCGAAACTCAGAGCTGGACGGTTGTCAGTTTTTACTTGTTTTTGTTGTATTTCTTTTCTAATAAATGTGTATCTGGGCCGGTTTCACACCGAGGCTCATGTTGCTGTACGTGTATTTATGTCTGTGTGTGAGAGAGAAAGAGAGCGAAGGACGCGTTGTCTCTGTCCGTCTCGGCCTTTGCAACAAGTTTAATGGGCTCTTCACACGGTTTAATGGTTCCCTTTACATCCGAACGGCTTAATCACCGCCCTGTCGCGTTGTTGCACTCGGCGAGTGTCAATAGTACTCTCGCTACCGCGGCCAGCCCGGTCTGCCTGCGGGAATGTGCATCACTCCGACGGAGCGGAAAAAAAAATTAACAACGTAGCAAAAGAAACGGATAGAATCATTCTCCTGATTCGTAAACTTTGCCACTTCCGTATTACATGTATGCGATTGAGTATTCACGCTTCTATTCAATAAGTGTGTGAATAATTTTTTACGACACCGTAGAGTATGACGAAAATTCATTGACCTGCTAGTGTTTGACATTCGCACGCATTTGGGTTTCCAGTGGATTTCCAGCGCTCCTCCTTCTTCTCGTGAGGGTCCGACGGCCAATACGCAATGACACGATCCCGCAGGGCCCAGCACAGCACCCCTTCCCCGGCCGCTAAAGCGATTAACACGTCGCCAATTTAAGGCTAATTTACGGGTGAACGCGCAGCTTTTATTAATTTGCCAGGACCTATAAATTCCGTTCATAACGGTGGGGTTAATGTCGGGGACGTGGGGCACGGAGCGGACTTGCCTCTGTCTCTGTTTTCATTGAGAATTGGGAGGATTATATTATAGCTGCAAGCACGGCGTGTTTTTTCTCTTTTCGAAATGAGCCCTGTTCCCTCGTGGCAGTGAGAGAGAGAGAGAGAGAGAGAGAGAGAGAGAGAGAGAGAGAGAGAGAGAGAGAGAGAGAGAGAGAGAGAGAGAATACGGGACTCTGCGGGTGCGTGGCGGGACAGGTCGCTGAGGACAGGCCGCCCCGTGTTCCCGTGTTCGGATGCATCGCGTTTTCTGTTTCCTCCGTTTAATGTGGCCGCCAGGACTGACTTTATGATCGGTTGGAATGGACCAGCTCCGCCCCGCCCCGCCCCGCCCCGCCCCGCCCCGCCCCGCCCCGCCCCGCCCCGCCCCGCCCCGGGCCCCGCTCCGCGTGGCATATTAAACTGGCGGAGCGTACGTGTCGCGTCCATCCGCCCTCTGCACTCTTTATTAGCTACATTTACCTTAATTTTGATGCTGACCTTTTACCCTGTTCTCGACGAAACAGTCTAAGGCCGAGAAAGATTCGTCTGTTGCAGTTTGGATCGAGGGGGCATTCTCTCTTAAAATCTATGTGACCCGACTATAACGTCTATTACGCTGTATTACGCTCCGAAAATTTACAGACTTGGCCAAAGTCAGGCAAAAACGGGCAGAAACAACCTAAAACGACTCAAAAATGAGTAAAATATGGAGAATTTTGGCCATTACGCTTCTATTACGCACACTAGTAGTACGCCTTTATTAAGGATGGAGTGACCCGACTACGTTAGTGCATGCCCCCTCGGTGTGGATAGTTTACAGCAAACTGCAGAGTTTTCTTTCTTTTCGGGGGGAGGAGGGCAATAGAAACAGATCAACTCGTTTAAATGTTGTAGTACACCTCTGTTCTCAGTTAAAGAAAATCGTGAACTTGGCGCTATAGAGATGTATAGGGTGGGTGCGAAAGGGGACGGGGGACGTAGTAAAGCTATGAATCCAACGGCGTGACGGGGCGGGCTGGGGGGTGGGGGCGTTGGGTGGGGGCGTGGGGCGCCACACAAGCACCCCTACATATGGTTGGTTATACGGGTGTATGAAAGTGGGAAAAGTGTCTATGAAACATACATAAAAGCCGTCAAAGGGCCTTCACGGTCCGCGTTTACAGATGTGTTACCACCGCGCTACGGGCCGTTGGTTGGCGCGGCCGGGTCGGGACCGCGGGGGACAATGTGTTCCCGTGTACTTATCCGTTACCCTGATGCGCCAGAAACCCCTTTTATTTTGCATCAGGATACGTTGTAAAACCAACACATACACATCGTTGATGTCTTTCTTCCTGGCAAAACACACACTCATCCATGCGCGTATTTCAGGGTCGTCCCGGGGTCAGTGGATTGAACAGTGCTTGGGCGGTGCGGGGCGAGAGAAGTCCCTCTTCTTCGACAAAATGTATGTAGGCCAAGGCTGCCGACTCGATATGCTGGCATGGCAACTGCGGAGCAAAAGAAAAATGGAAAGATAACCGCAACTCCGCGCGCGGTTATTTTTGTTGTGGTGATATCGCGCCCGGTGTATGTGCAAACCTTTCTGGAGTCGGGAGCCCCACCACCCACCCCCCTGCCCTCACAGCAAACAGGAAGAAAAAGGGGCGAATCGTATTCCACCTTCATTCCAATCACATTGGCCCGGTCCTTCCCTCTTCTTTTCCACCCCCTCGCTGAGCCCTTGAGGCATTCCGCCCCTTTAGTGGTCGTCACCTTATTTTTTGAATACTCTCCCTTTCTTTCTAAGGAGACGGGCGCGGCCCTTCCTTTCCTGCCGCTTCACCCCTATCTCTCTCTCCTCTCTCTCTCCACAGCCCTTCGTATATTACTTCGCCGCTCTCCCGTTCGTTTGTCCTTCACACCTCTCCCTATGCGCGTCCTCCGCAGTGTCCCCATCTCTCCCTGTCCCCTTACTCCTGCTTCTCTCCCGCCCTGCGCTCCGCACGCTCCGCTCCGAGGTGCAACCTCTAACACATTCCGATTGGTATTTTCTCTCTCTCTTCCTTGTATTTTTTCCCCCTCTTTATTCCGACGCCTATCCCGTCATTGATTTTTCAACTTGCCTTCTTAGAAAAGTGTGCACAATAGTGTGGTTACTGGGCTGGGAGACCCCACTCACTGTCAAAAATCACAACGGGAATTTTGACTGGATGGACTGGTCATTTTTTAGCCGGTATATAAACCGTCTTTAAATTGATGAGACGACCGCACCAGAAAAATACCGACCTTCCCGTACATGAAAAGTATACCGACCGTCCCGTACACCAAAATTCCGTGTTTTGTGTTTCATGACTCCCAGACCATTTTTGATGAAAACTGGATTTTTGGACTCTTTGCATCTACGTACACTCTAAATGAAAAAGGACAATTTTGTCCCAGAAAATGTTGCGTTTTTGTATACACATCATTTTCTTGGGACAAATCGTCCAACTAAATTGAGGCAATTTGCATCCGAAATATTACAAATCGTCCCAAATTATTACACAAATATGTCTAAAGGGATTGGCGTGCACAAAAACGCAACATTTCTTGGGACAAAATTGTCCCTTCCCATTTAGTGTGGAGGTGCGGAAACGCCCGTAATTTTCTACGCCGGATATTTCCCGTTTTACACTGTTAGAAATTTCCACGGTAATTAGTACGGTTTTCCCCGTTAATTTTTTACCTGCTCGGGACCGTTATTATAGGGTACGGTTCGTCCGTACTACCCGCATGACCGTATATTTCACATAAGCCTGTATTTCAACTTTTTTTTTGAAGTTTCAAGAAACTGAAACTACGGAATTGGTCACGGAAAACACCGTAATTTTTCAGATACGGTCGTCCCGTCACCAAACAAAACGGTTTTACCGTAGTATCTGGGGCATGGGGGTACGGAATTTTTAACAGTGTAGATGTTTTAACAGCTCCATTAAAAAAAAATGCGCTGCGTTTCGTTGTCATTTTGGTCATAAGCTACGGAATTTCTCAGTGCTTGAGAAGTTTTCGTTACATTTTAGTATATACGGGAGGATCACCTACATTTACCTGGCACTGGAAAATCAAATGTGATATGTGTAACGTCTGTAACGTGACAAATGCGTTTATTTTCGTGCTTTCTTAAATATTAGCGTGGTGTTAGCTGCATTATCATATTTTTAAGCACACCATCGTTTCCGGCGGAAAATTTTGATCTAACCGGGCTTACATGTAATAGGAGAGTTGTTATTGCAAAATAACAAATTCTAAGAAGATACAAAAATTAATCGACACTGCTGTATCTTTGATACCCTTTCCTCGGAACCCTATCGTATGTGCGCTCGTTCGAACCGGAATTTCCCGGTGAAAATGACGGTGACCTCAGAATTTGAATCCAATCGCTGAGATGGAGTAATATATTGAAGAAAATCATTAAAATGCGTCGTCTGTCACGTTTCTTGGTGTGACATGTAAACTTGTCACGCCAATAAACGTGACACTTAATGGCGCAAAGCCGTGGCTTTGCACCCGCAAACTAGGATAGAGAGAAAGGGGAGGGAGGGGGGGGGGAATCCTTGACTCAGACATGGCATGGAGAATCCTCACAAAATACGTACCTATTGCCTACATAGGCGTTTCACTCGTTTCACTTTACATAAGCCCCCATAACTACTCATGCAATCTGTCAATCATTGGCTATCCGGTGCACTCTGCAGAGCTGTGAGGCCCCTCGCGCGAAAGCCATGCGTCTCGCACAACTGTAAAATTTAATGCATTATTGTTCCTTGCACTCTAAATGCTAAGATTTTTACTGGAAACGTTTCTGAGCACATCCAGCTGGATGCAAAATTTGTTCCTAAAATTCGACAAATTGTGTAAAATTCTACATAACTTCACTGATAATCCAATTGTTCAACCCTTCAACACTTTAAAGTGTTCAACTCAGAAGTTGTGCACTTAAAAGTGTTCAACTCCCCGGTTACACACTTCCTTAGCTTGGACGCACTGCACCGGGGAAGTGTGCAACCGGGGAGTTGAACACTTACAAGTGCACAACTTCAGAGTTGAACACTTTTAAGTGCACAACAACTCTGTTGAACACTTTTATTTGTTTAAATGGTATTTAAACTCTTAAAAGTGTTGAAGGGTTGAACACTTGGTTTATCAGTGTTGTTGGGAATAAATTTGCATCTGGCTGGATGTGCTCGAAACGTTCCCAGTTCGTGAACAAAATTGTACATTGTACTTTCGCATGTAGAGTGTGGGCCATACTCAGAATACTATCTGCTCCTGCCTACTAGGCAAGGCGGCGCTTAGGGGTTGCCTAACGCAGGCGGGCAGGCAGGCTGAGGCAGATACAGCACGGTCGGCTAGGGCCGGCCTGCTGTCGCCTCCTGAGTGCTCGGCGGCGATAAGGGGAGGGAGTCGTGTGTCCAGGACTCGACCGGACCAGACCAGGACTAGTTATTGATATTTTTATATTCTTGCCGTCATCTCCCCAGACCCGCTCTTTCCCCGCCTCACCCCGCCCTGCCCCGCGCCTCTCAGACACGAAAAGGGTAAAAGGGGATTCGCAACGCGTTGGCGGACGCCATTCGAGAAGGAAGGGCGAGGGGAGGGGGTGGTGGGGAGGGACGCTCAAAGGGGTGCGCGCGGGTGGTTAGCGAAATAATGCCATTCTGCCTCATTCCCTCCCCGCCCACCTCCTTTTTTGCACTTGCCTACACATTCGCCGTTTTTTCGCTCTCTCTCTCTCTCTCTCTCTCTCGTCTCTCTCTCTCTCTCTCTCTCTCTCCCCTCCCTCCCTCTCCCTCCCTCCCTCTCTCTCCCTCCCTCTCTCCCTCCCTCTCCCTCTCTCTCTCTCTCTCTCTCTCTCTCTCTCTCTCTCTCTCTCTCTCCCCTCTCTCTCTCTCTCTCTTCTCCCTCGCGACTGCCTTCTTCCACCCGTCCCTCCCAACGGCGGCGCGCGTCCAAAGCGACCCTCAAGAACAGAGCGCGGAGGGTGGGTGAGGGGCGGGGCGGGGTGGGGCGGGGTGGGGCGGGGTGGGGCAGGTTGGGATGGGGGCCAAAGGGGTTGGACTGATCTTAAACGCTCTTAGAATGCAAAATTGGCATGCGAGAGGCGGCGGCAGAGGCGCGCAGGGACGGACAGGGGCTGGGGACGCGCGGGGCCGGGCCGGGGGCGGGCCGGGGGCGGGCTTGGGGCGGGCTGGGGGCGGGCCGGGGGTGGGCCGGGGGCGGCAGGAGAGAAGAAGGATGTGAGATTACTTTTGTAATAAGTATCGACGCCGCGGTGGACACATGAGTGGGGTGCGCTGGCTGGGGCGGGGAGGGGCGGCCGGGGGCGGCTTGGCCTGAGCGCCGCTCGGGGTAAAACTTTCTTCGTGAATGGAAATCGAAAAGTTTCGTCGAGCTCTGCTCTGGAAGGTATCGCTAAGTCCACGTCCTTTCACCCCTATCGTGTGAATGTGTGTGCGAGTGTGTGTGTATCTTAAACTGATTGGACGAGCCACTCCACTTGAAGTTGTGAACTCCATCCCCACCACTTCGAAATTTGAGATTTTACAGTCGTACTCAACAAGAAAAATTAAAAGTTTGTTGCAACCATCGTATTGCTACTCCAGGACGACATCATCGTTCAGACACACGGTAAAAATAGTTTCTTGTATTTCAAGATCTTTCTTGGATCTTATGGAGAATACCAATGGACATCCAAGACAGATCTTGAAATACAAGAAACTATTTTTACCGTGCACCAGTGTCATGGTTGTGGCGACCGAAATTCCGGTGACTGCATTAATTTAATTACCGATGAATCCTAAGTAGTATTAAACCACACTCTGCTAAATCTGAAAGGCCATTTTTTTCCCCAAGAGAGGTGTGTTTTTTGTGCAAATCTTTTAAGCAGTTACCTTTCTGATTCTTGCGAGTGTCAAAATTTCTATCTATACCAATGGACGAATTATTCTTTTGCCCTTGGGACGGACGCCAATTAGTTATTTTCAACATTTTCGTTTGCATTTATTCAAGATGTGCACTAAAATGCATGTCTTCCTTTACCAACAAAATTTTTCCTTGAGGAATCCCCATATTACGAGTGTGGGTATTACCAGTGGTTACCATTACACGGAAAAAACTTCGTCCTGGTTTTCAAGCAGCCCCAGAAACCCTTTGTATTTTGTCCATAAGAGCTGCTTGTTTTCTCAAAACTGCTTGAAAACGAAGACTCTTGTTTTCCCCGTGTACCAAATCTGTGTGGCACCTGCTCTGCTAAGTATTGTACTCTGACGGTTTAAACTGCGAAACTCAGAAGTTCTACAGTTACAAATGCAACTTTTCGACCGTGGCTTTAAACAGAACTTCTGAAGTCAGCATGATTTCCGGCTTAACATTTTTCTTTCAAACAAGCCTACATGCCGGAGATCATGCTGACCTCAGCAATGAACGAAAATTTGCATTTATAACGGTATTTTTTTCTGAGTTTTGCAATTGAAACCTTCATGTAGTACAACAATCTAGATTTTCTGGGTAAAGTTAGGCACCCCTCCCCCTCCCCACGTGAGAAGCAGCTCTACTCTGGCAACCAAACTAAGTACATTGTATGCATTTTTCGGCGCATACGTGCACTGTGAAAATATTCGTAAATTTCCGACTTTTTTCGTAATTTGTGATTACGACTCAGTTGTAAATTTACGATAGCAGTCGTAAATTTACGTCAGCAAATTTTACTCGTCGAAGCGAAGTCAACACACAGTTTAAAAAAAAATATCGTAACAATACAAATAGATGTTCTAACTTAACGACATTTATCATGGAAAATTTTCCCGTTATAACCCTTTACGAATATTCTTCACAGTGTGCTATGAACTCTTAACTAAAATATGTGCATACCATGTATGCATTAATAAATGTATACATGCTCGTGTACGCATTTATTAATGTATACATTACGACCATATGTTCACATTGACAAGTACATACATTGCCGTTAGTGTACCTGCCATATACACATTAATAAATCCATACATGCGAGCATGTAGCAGCATGTACACGGCTATAAATGCATACCTGATCACGTACACATTTAATGCATGCATGACTTGTATACACGGAACAATGCGTACAATGTACACATTTGTGTCGACAGAATAGTTGGTTCACATGTACTCGTGTGAGGCGCTCAGTAGCCGAGTGCTCATCGGCAGAGGGTGGAGCCGCAGCCTGAGAACGCGTCGCGCCAGTCCGCGGCGGCTCAGGTGGGGGCGGCAGGGAGGTAGAGGGGGCGGGGCGGGGCGGAGTGGCGGCGGCCGCGGACTTTGGGAGCTGCGGGTAGGGGAAGGGACTGGGGCCGGATTGACAAGACATGCACAGACACGGTAAGAATACAGAGCGATATCGACCTGAGACGCGGGGCGCGGCAGGGCGAGGGGCGCGGCGGGGCGGGGTGAGGTCGAGCGGGGCGGGGGGGGCGGGGGGGGCGGGGGGGGCGGGGCGGGGCGGGGCGGAGCGGGGCGGAGCGGGGCGGAGCGGGGGGGGGCGGGGCGGGGCGGAGCAGGGCGGGGCGGAGCGGGGCGCGTGGTGCCCCCACATCCACCACAGCCGCCCGCCTCGCTGTTTGCTGAATCACACACACCTGCGCCATCTATGTGTGATGAGGAGAACTGAGCGTGTAAGTGGGGCATGTGTGGAGGGGGAGCGAGAGAGAGAGAGAGAGAGAGAGGAGAAAGATTCAGCGAGAACGACAGTGGAGAGGGATGGAGAGAGAGAGAGAGAGAGAGAGAGAGAGAGAGAGAGAGAGAGAGAGAGAGAGAGAGAGAGAGAGAGAGAGAGACGAGCGGGAGAGTTCGCTTAACTGAGCGGCAGCTTCGCCGAAATTGGGAAGCCTTACACGGAGGACGCGCAGAATATGATGAGGGGAAGGGCACGATGAATGGCCATGTGAATCAGCCCTCTGCTTATTTCTTTCGCAAGGACCGGCGTGGCGGGACCGGGCGGGGCGGGGCGGGGCGGGGCGGGTTGGGCGGGACGGTGACAAGGATGGGACGGCTGAGGACACTTTTTTGGGGCGGTTCAAGTCCATTCCAGAGCGCTGGGCCGGGCGAGGCCGGGCCAGCCTCAGTTATTAAGGAGACCCCGGGCGGCGCGGGGCGGGGCGGGGCGGGGCGGGGCAGGTGACTCACTCGGACCTGGACACGAATCCGTTTCAACAGCCGCGTTGGGGCAGGGACAGCAGGGCCTTGCTGACTGCAAACTATGTCTCCAATATTCCGGCAATGAAATCAAGACGCGCTGAGACAAGGTGTGAATTTAAATGTTATTGCCCCTTTAAGACGCACTGAACAGCCTGTGTGGCTGCTGTGGCCGCGCAGTTGCGGTTGGTTTTAATGTCCAAAAAGACATATCTTTGTCTTTTTTAAGGGTCCGCGTGCGCATGCAGATGCGATTTGGGGGGGGGGAGGGGGGAGGGGTTATATGTCTCGACTCGATGGCCCGCTCGGCCCGGCCCGGCCGCCATCTCACTGTAGCCATGGCAACTCATCTCCGCGCAGAGCCGCGTGCGACACACAGCAGAACAAAGTAGAGCCAGTGGCCGCCCCACCCCTCATGTGCGTGTGTGTGTGTGTGTGAGAGAGAGGAAGATGAGGAGGCTGGGCGGGCGAGCGGGGTAGGACGTGTGCGATCCACCAACGCTCGCTCAACGGTACCCGCGCCACCGCGCCACCCGAGGCTGGTTGCACCGCAAACAAAGGCATAATTCACGTATATGGCTGCGGTCCGCCGCGCGGGTACACTCCCTCCCGTCGGGGGCGGCGCGGGGCGGCGCGGGGCGGCGCGGGGCGGCGCGGGGCTGACGAGGTTCGCGACCTCCCGCGAGAGTCGCGCGGGCGGGCGGGCGGGCGGGCGCGGGCGGAGGGTGGCGGAGCGGGGGTGGTCGTCGATAGAGTAGTTAGCACTGCCGCCGCAGCGCGCACCACACACACACACACAGACGCGCGCGCGCGCGCGGGGGCGCGGGGAGACAGACGGACTCATATGTGGCCCTCCCTCCGCCGAGTCGACCAATGGAACGGCGTGGTGGGGCGGCGGGGCGGCCGGCGCGCACATGCGCACACTCGTGAATACCCTCCCCGCCCTGCCCCCGCCGCCCCCGCCCCGCTCCGCCCCCCGCTGCCACCGCCCCTCCGTCACACACCGTTCTTCTTACCCTTTCTGCCCGTAATATAATAAGTCTCTCTCTTTCGCTCGCTCTTTTCGTCTCTCTCTCTCTCTCTCTCTCTCGCTCACTCTTCCTCCCCCTCGTACCTTCTCTGGCTGCCCCTATCTCTCTCCCCGCGCCTCTCGCCTCCTGCACCCCCACCCCTAACGTCTTTTCCCTCCCCCGTAGACCGCCGCCTCCGTTTTAAGTGATATGCGCCAAAACTCCGCAGCGCCGCTCTGTTCTGCAGGAGCGCCGGGCGGGGCGGGGCGGGGCGGGGCGGAGGGGCTGCCGCCGATCGACGTGACATTCTGAGGGGGTCGGCTTCCTCCTCGCCGCGCCCCGCCCCGCCCCGGCCTACCCCTCACGGCGTCTGACCGCTGTGTGGGTGGGAGAGAGACAAAAGTCTCGTTGATTTATATTTTCCTGCGCTTAGTCCAGGTCAGATCAGCCTGTGTCCTTTGGTGGACAAAAATAATTGGACATTCGTAGAAATTGGAACGGCGACTAACCTCGAGGTGCAGATTTGATGGAGATGGGCACAGTGGGTAACTTAGTTGTGGTATCCGCTAGTAGCACATTGCTACCTGGATGTGTGCAGTGTGCATTGTAAACAGGAGAGTCGATTTTCGACGTCACCCATCGTCGAAGAAAGGTCGATGAAGAAATCCGAACTCTCTGACCGCCTAATTTCGCTCCTATGATCTCGGTTTGAGAAACGAACTCATATGGAGTTCGAATTTCGACTCTGAGCTGAATCGTGTTTCGCCACCATCCGACGCAATAGCAGCTTCTTGCAGTGTCGAC
>JAHWGI010001044.1:0-30000 GCA_029379305.1 Frankliniella fusca | reverse complement strand
GGCAATTTAATAAGATTTACCCCCCGCCCCTCCCTCCCTCCCCCCTCCCCGCCCCTCTATCCCTGAACCACCCACCACCCACACTCTCTGCTTTTTTTCTTTTTTTTTATGTCGCTCAAATCCCTTTTTACATCTGGAAATGGGAGAGGTGACAACTCATGCGAGAGACTGAAGGCGCAGGCGGGGAGGCTTCGAGAGACGAGAGTCTCCAGTCCTGCCGAGCGCACCGCCGCGCCGCGCCGCTCGAGGTGACACAGGTCAGGTTGTTGCACGCCCTGCTCACTGTGCAGACATACCTTCTTCCCTATCAATTACGTTTGATTATGTATATTTTTTTTTGAACTATTTTATTCGGGGATTTTATTTTGCGAACAAGAAGAGGTCCTTATGCGCTTTTTGAGATGCTGTGTTGGTTTGGTTCCACTCGCATAATGCAGTAAACTTCAGTAGAATTCATTAATTAGCTGGTTCGAATTCTTGGTAACAATAGATGGTTCCCACCCTCGAGATTTGGAGAAGAAGTAAGGAAATCAGGACCGGAACCAGTAACAAAATCTCAGTAAATGCGCTGTCAAATCTGATTTGAAAATTGTACGTGCGATTCCTGATGACAAATGAGGATCGAAATATGGTTTACAATTCGAGAAAAGCATAAATAGAGTACTGGTTCCGGTCTTGATTTCTTCCCTTCTTCTCCAAACGCCGAGAGCGGGAACCATCTATTGTTAACGTTCAAACCTAATAGAATGTTTTTCCACTTCAAAGATAAAGGAATACGGCTGAAGGGAAGTCCGTGTGGGCGGGGTATGCCCGATGGTGGCGCTCTCTCCTGACGATGGGCTGAAGCTCAGCGCCGCCGGCTGTGGCGATACTCCGTTCGCGTGGGGACCGTGCGCGGCCGCGGCCTCAGTTTGTACTACGGCTGCGCGCGCAACCCCCACCATCAGCTGTGGTGTCCGAGTGGTTAAGGAGTTTGACTCGAAATCAAATGGGCTCTGCCCGCACAGGTTCGAATCCTGTCCGCAGCGGATTTTTTTCTTCATTTTTGTTTTGTCTTGTTTTGTTTTGTTTTGCCCTCTCTGGTGATGTTGAATGCAGACTTTGTAACCGATCGTACTATAGTAAGCAGTGAGCGTCGTCGAGAAGCGAATAAGTAAGCATTGCCAGCAACGATCTCGAAAGAGTCATGAGCCCCCATTCCACCCCCCTACCCCCCCTACCCCCCCCCCCACACACACACACACACAACGTCACAGTGCAAAGTGTATTTCTTTTAAATAAGCAATAAGCCATATTTTTTGTGTTTGCTTGTTTCAGGTTTCTTGGTCGCGGATCCATGTTCGTTTTTTCGTCGGAACAGTTCGCGCGTCTAGTTGAAGGACGCACAGGTGGTCGTCTGCTAGATCTAGGAGCAGGGGACGGTGCTGTAACTTCTCAGATGGAACCATTTTTTGACGAAGTGTCTGTCACGGAAATTTCAGCTCCCATGCGAAAAATACTGGCTCGGAGAAAATACAGGTATAGACGCTATATCAAGGACAGTCCGCTTTTCATGGGGACAATACATTACTTTTTGCCGTGTTTTCTGTTTATACATATATTTTTTTTAACTGTTTTAGGATCCTAGAAATAGAAAACTGGGCAAACAGTGGGCTGTGGGATGTCATATCTTGCCTAAATGTGTTAGATCGGTGTTCAAAGCCGGAAGAACTACTCGCTCAAATTCATGACTCATTAACTCCTGAAGGAAAAGCAATTTTTGCTATAGTTCTGCCATATCAGCCCTACGTTGAAGTTGGTAATTATTCATCAACTATTACGCTTTTCTAGCTTTTTTTTTCCTGTCTAATTGCCAATACTTCTATTTTCGGGGAGTATGCAAGGCTATCAATAACTCCACGTTACTGATTTTTTTTATTTTCTTCTTTTTTAGGTGGAAAGGGTGACCACCAGCCGGAAGAACGACTTCCTATTGAGGGGATTTCCTTTGATGAGCAGGTCGCTAGCTTCGTCAAGAATGTTTTGCATCCTGCGAACTTTCAAGTGGAAAAATGGACGCGTCTCCCTTATCTTTGTGAAGGGGACCTGCAGCAAGCTTATTATTGGTTGTCTGATGCTGTATTTGTAGTTAGTAAGGCAAATACTAGCCTTTAATAAAATAAATTTTTAAGATTTGTAAACTTGAAAATAAATAACAGACGGAAACACCCAAGCATGCCTTTTCACGACACTTAACTGTTCCGCCTTTTTCCTGCCCTCAAAACTGTTTCCGGTTCCTACTCCTCTAGATGTGAATCTAGGGGGCTGTGGCTGGTACCATCATCTGCTGTCGACGGCTGCGACCCGCAGCAATAACATTTGAAGGAGTTAGTTTGTAAGAAAACACAAGAAAATGCTGAAGACATTTAAGCAGATCGGGCAAGCCCTAGTAAGAATTTACTCGTGTTTTTGTTTTATCACTCCTTAACGACATATCTCTATCACCGTTTGAATGTGATTCCCAACTCATTACTCAAAAATAACCTACATTTCCCCCCCTAGTGTTACTTAACTTATTACGGCTGTAGACCACTACGTCAAGTTTAATAAATTTAAAGCATTTTCAGAGGATACGTTCTTTCAGCCTGTATGTTAGAGAATCCTGCCACCTCAAATTTTTATTTCCAACAAAAATTGAAGTTGTCTTGCAATTCATTGTTGATTTATTTTGCTGAAACACAAACAGCGTTCCTTTTCTTATTTACTGTAAGGAACATATTTTGGGCTCAAGCATAGGTCGTCTATTTCCCTCTTGTGTTGAGTGCGGTATATTGTTAACATGAGCCTTTAACCTGTCAGCCCCGATCTCTTTTGGCACTTTAACAAATGGTTTGCAAACTCCTCAGGTTCGTAATGCTCGGGGGGTTCAGACATCATCCTCTGCCCTCAGTGACAACCTCTTTGTGGTAAGAAATAGAGATTTTTAATTTTTATATGAACTTTTTACAATTGAAAACTAAAATGTTTTTGTTTTTATTTCACAGCACAGAGATTCTCCTGAGGACAATCCAGATATTCCCTTTGAATTTGATGCCAACAACAAGAAGGTTGGTTTCTTGATTCATTCAGTGGTTTGCTACTGAATTGCATTTAGCCATTATGCATTTTTTTTTCTTTGCAGCGTGCTGAAGCCTTGATGGCCATTTATCCTGAAGGGCACAAGAGGGCAGCTCTCCTTCCTCTGCTGGACTTGGCTCAGCGTCAGCATGGATGGTTGCCTCTTTCAGCTATGCACCATGTAGCAGATATGCTCGAGATTCCTAGGATGAGGGTGTATGAAGTGGCTACTTTTTACACAATGTACATGAGGTAAGAGGCTTTTGCTCTTCTTTATGTATGTAACTAATTGCTCTTAAATTCAACTCTTACAATTAATCTAATCTTTACAGGAAACCTATGGGTAAATACCATCTTCAGGTTTGCACTACAACACCATGCTGGCTCCGGAATTCTGATGAGATTATGAACGTTATTAAGTCTAAGCTGAATATCCAAGTTGGTGAAACCACTCCCTGCAAAACTTTCACTCTCTCAGAAGTTGAGTGCCTTGGAGCCTGTGTAAATGCCCCTATGGTGCAAATTAATGATGATTATTATGTGAGTGCTACAGAATTTTTTGGATTGATGATACCTCTTGAGTTGCTTTTTCCTCATTCTTTTTTCATCTATTCAACCAGGAGGATTTAACAGGGAAAGACATGGATGAAATCCTAGAAGACTTAAAGGCTGGAAGGAAGCCCAAAGCTGGCCCAAGGTTAGTATCGTCTATACAATTAGTGAAGTTTTAGTTATTTGTATAAGAGTTTGAATATCATTTTGAATTTTGGTCCAGGAGTGGAAGATTTGCGTGTGAACCAATTGGAGAGCCAACTTCACTCAAGGGGGAACCAACTGGTCCGGGCTTTGGTGTCCAACCTGGTTTATAAGTAGATATTTTTTCTTTTTCATGTTTGCAAATTTTTCAAGTGGTGAGCTGACTCTGATATCTTAAAGATGCTTGTATCTGAATTTTATGATGATAGATTTGAAGCAGTTGAGCAGTAGTACAAAATGTCAAACAAGGGTAGTGACTCACATTTAAAAAATATTGATTAGGAAATGAATGATGTACATTAATTTTAAATACAATTGAACATCTAAGTGTACATATTTTGATGCAATAAAAGTCCTACAATGTGGCACTCATTGGACTTGCTGTCTTATTTTTACATTTACATTCAATTACAGGATGCTTTGGCTGAAATTGATGAAAATAGTTGTTACAATGCTGAAAGCTGAGACTAAGCCCCGGGAAAAATTTTAGGTGGCAAAGTGGTACTAAAGTGGATTTCGACATTGTAGGTGGCAAGTTGCCACTTACAATGTCAAAATCCACTTTAATGCCACTTTGCCACTTAATTTTTCCCAGGGAGTCTATTCCCTTCATATTTCGAAATCATATACCATTTTAGTCATTCTTTTTTACATACTGTATGTGTTAAGTGTTGCAATGTTTGGTCAGCTTCTTTTACTGCCCCTCTGCACAGTGTTCTCTTTGTAGTATGTGCAGGTAAGAATATTCAATGGCCGTTGGTAATCCTGCAAGAACCACAGCTGACAGGGCACTGCGATTCAAGTTCATTTGTTTCACTTCAGTCCATTCATTTTTATCAATATTCAAGCATTCTGTGTTTGCAATTATTGTTCCTGCAAAAATAAATAAATTAGTTTGTTAATTACTTTTTGGTGTGACAACTATGACCACTGTTATAATTCACAATCTGCTTGCCATTGAATCCACCAATCACATAAATCAAATCATCCAGAACAACTGCAGCAAAATTGCTTCTAGGATGTATCATGTCTGCTATTGGCTGCCAGATATTGCCATCAAAGCGCTCCCCTGAACTGAGCCGGTCTTGACCATTGAATCCTCCCAGAGCATAAAGGTATCCGCAGTGTGCCACTAGACTCACACCAGATCGTGGACTTAACATTGAAGAAATAAGAGTCCATTGTGATACACAGGGGTCAAACATCTCAGCTGAACTTAATACCTCTTGTCCCATAAATCCTCCTGTTATGTACACCTTGAAAAATGCAATTATGTTGTAATTTTTACCTTTTGTTGCAAACTGGTGATTCATAATCATTGGTTTAAAAAAATAAGTACCTTGCCATTCAGTGTGGCAGCACTGGCATCGGATCTGGCTCTGTTCATTGAGGGAATCAGACGCCATTGGTTCTTTTGGGGGTTGTAGACCTCTGCAGTGTTTAATCGTGTTCTCCCGTCAAATCCGCCCAGAGCGTAAATCTCTCCTCCTGTTCTCTCCCACAAGAAACAACGGTCGATGCAGAAGTTAGTTGGACGCTGCTGACTCAAATGTGAGATAAGACTAGAGGCAGTGCAGGGGACTGGACCAGGCTCACCTAGCGTGCAGACGCTGACGAAGCACCTGGCCTGGTACATGCAGGCCTGCTCGCGCCACTCCCTGGACACGGGGTTGAAGGAGCGCACAGTGTTGAAGTGCTCGACGCCGTCGAAGCCCCCCACCACGTAGATGAGGCCGTCCAGCTCCGCCAGTCCGTGGTAGGCGCGCGGGTGCGAGTCCGTGGCGGAGGAGAGGCACCAGCGGTCCGCCCTACGCCCGACGGGACGCCGCGGGACGAGGTATGGCAGGGATCAGGATCAGCCGACTTATTCCAAAGAGCGCTTTCCTCGCTCTGTCTCTCTCGGACTCATGGGCTTCGCCGTATACGTGCGAGAGAGACAGCGGGGAGAGCGCTCTTCGTAATGACAGACTTTGAGCAGCGGGACGGTACGGGGCGGGCGAAGACCCTGGCCCATCCTGGCGGATCCCGGGACGGGACCTGCAGTCACCTGCAGTCGTACGTCTCGACGAAGTTGGTGGCGCTGCCGGCGCTCCACCCACCGACCGCGAAGAGTATCTCGAACGGGACCCGCGGCCTGGCCAGCGGGTGCCTCAGGTCCGCGTCCCGCCCGCTGTTGGCCTCGAGGAACTCCCTGGCCCGCTCCAGGGCCTCCGCCGTGGCCTGCGCGTCGGGGTTCTATTCGTGACCTTGCCCGGCCCGGCCGCGGCCAGGGTCGTTAACAAGTAAGGCAAAAACACCGCACCGCGTGGTGGATCGCCAGCTACCTATACTTATATTAGGCAACCTCCACGCGCGTTCGCAGAGGGGTTGCCTAGTGTGCAGGGGGCGGCTCCGGGGCGGTACCAGGCACGTGTGTGCGGTTTTGATGCTGACTATGCTGGCCCGGGCCGCGCGCCGCGCGCGAAGCGGCTGGGAGTGCGTGTACTTACGCTACCTGATCATCCTTGGAGGACGAGTAGGCCTGCGCGGCGCCGTTGAGGAAGTCGAGGGACATGCGGCCGAGGCGGACGCAGGCCAGTAGCTCGGGCAGGTGCTGCCTCCGCGCGGGCGCGTCCCTGTCCACCCAGCGCTGCACGGCCTCGAGCACGACCTCCTCCCCGCGCACGTTGAGCTCGTCATCGGCTAGGATGCGCCGCAGCTCGTCCGCCGTCAGGTCGTACAGCTCCTGGCTGCGCCGGGGGGGCCGGGCGGAGCGGGGGCGCGGGGATGGAGAAGGGGTGACGCGAGGGCGGCGCGGGGCGGCGACATGGCACGCTTGTTCATCCGTGCGAGAGCCGCCCCCTGCACGCGCCACGCGGAGGTCACCTCACCTGCGGTGCAGGATCTTGCGGAAGTGGTGCAGGACGAACCGGCGCCCGCTCTCCTCCAGGTCGTGGCAGAAATACTGGCGCGCGAACCGCAGGATGCCGAGGCAGTTTTCGGGCTGCATCTCGGCCAGCAGGAAGCTGCAGCACTGCTGGACCACCCCGACGACGCCCAGGCGGTCGGCCAGAGGCAGGAGGCGCTCCACGGTCCTCGCCGTCACCCCGCTCTGCCCCGTGTACGCGTAGTCGAGGATGGGGCGCAGCGCCTCCGCCCCGCACTCCGTCAGCGTCACCTGCAGGCCGGTGGTGGTGGTGGTGGTGGTGGTGGTGGTGGTGCCTCGGCATGGTGGGATCATGGCGGGATAGAGCGTGGGTGCAAGAGGAGCGTCTCCTGGCAGACTCGCCGCTCACCTCGCACACCTCCTGGCCGCCCCCGCCGCTCAGGCTGTTGGTGAAGAGGGCCTTGAAGAAGGGCGACACGGCGCTGAGGATGGCGCGGTGCACCTTGAGGCTGTCGCCGTCGGCGCAGCGGATGACGCCGTCGCAGAGCTGCTGGTTGAGCCGCAGCTCGTTCCACACCTGCGGGAAGAGGGCCTTCCCGGCCCGGCCCGACACAATGGAGTGAATCGAGCTCTAGTTTGTACACGGCCGTGCTACGGGTGTTGCCTGGCTATCGCACACAATCCATTCACTACTTTGTGGCAGCGTGGCAGCTGATTGGCCTACTTTTCTTTCCCAGCCGTCTGATCCCGCAATGCGGTTTTGTCTCACTGTTCTTGTCGCGCTCATTTCAGAAGGATCAAGAGAGAGAGAGGACACCACCAATCGCTGTGCGGAATTAGACGTCAGGAGTCAGCAAATCGGCCTACCTGTCCTCCCTCGGCACACACACATTTCCGCCTGTAGTTGTTGTTGTGGTGGTGATGGTGATCCTTGATGGCTCCGGCCGCCCCCGCCCCCGCGGAGCTGCCCGCGCTCCCGCCCCCCAGCAGGGTGCATGCGAGGCGCGCTGTCTTGAGCGCCCCCGGGTTGAGGCGGCCCGCCCCCGCCCCCGCCCCCGCGGACCTCATCGCCTTCAGGTTGTGCCGCATGCTCGTCAGGTCGGGCTCCATGACATGGCCCTGCCTGGCCCTGCCCTGCACCGGGGACCCGACCGGGGGCCGGCCCGGCCCGGCCCGGCCCAGCTCCTTATTATGGTGATTGTTGGCCGCGCGGCGCAGGGAGGAGACCACAGTGTTCTGAAGGTTCTGAACAAATAATCTGTGATCGGGTTATGGTGGTTATGGAGTCCTCGCGATCATCGGCTATCGCGGCGTATCGGCTATCGGCTCACCAGTTTCCGATATCGATCCAAATCATGCCATTACATCTTGCTCGGTGGAGAGACAGTCGGTGGGTAGGGGCTGGTCTGGTCAGTCCGTCAGAAAACGGCAACTTCCGAAGAAATAGAAGAGAATCAGGGAAGTTGATGGAATACAGCCGAGTCGATAGCTGACTTTTGTGTTCCACTGCATCGGCAATCATGTTTTGAGTCCACACAAGAAGTACTTTTGAAACCACGATCATTGCATCATCATCACTGACTCGATCTTTCGTTTTGTCATTTTGGCATTCCCTTCTTCCTAATATAAGATCGAATTTGATTTTCCCGGCTGTCAAATGCAGTGCTGCAGCCCACAGCATTCGCCAACCGGTTAGCGATGCTATGAAAACTAATGCTTTTCTTCTATATTAAAGCTCTTGTTTGGGGCTCAATTAATAAAATTTTATTTTTATATTCATTTTTAAATTTAGTCTAGCAATGTTTTGGCCCGAAAATGGACTGGTCGAGAGATGTAACAGTTGGCCAGATGACGATCCCTCTTGTAGGTATCGATAGTCTCTTTCTCGACTTGTTATTGAGTTTTGTTATTGGTCAAGATTTGAACTACTGCACTGTCGGATGGGACGTTTTGGGACGTGCACCAAGCTTCTTTGGCAAAGGTAACATTTGTGACACCATTTGTACTCTTCGTGAATTTGGTTTCGCACCCCAGCAGCCTGCGGAGTCTGTCATTCTGCACATCAGTGCATGGCACACATTTATCTGAGGGTGTGAGGGCTCTCGACCCGCTTGTTGCGCCTGACAATATCGGCTTTTCTAGCATCAATGACACTGCTATTTTAAGTTTTGAATAAGCGTCTGCCCCTCATTTCGAAGAGAGTAAGAAGTTCTTGAAAGGGACTTAGTTTTAATCATCCCATTTTTTTTATTTTTGTGTGCACAAAGTAGGTTAGGCCTCTCTTGTTTGTGGCTGTCATTACACTTCTGCTCTGATTAAAACAATAGTATCAAGTTACCCTAATTTCTCTGCCTTTCAGATGGAGGCTCACAACTCTGATGTTCCCATATGGCCTTCGAATGCGGGCAAACGTCCGCGTCAAATGACATTATTGTCAGGTGCACCTCGCTGGTATCTGTGGATGAGAGAGGAGAATCAACAGGCAATAGCAGCACTTCGACGGGATCTTCTGTGTGTATTTCACCGAACTATTTTTAAATTGATGATATCGCAACTATTGATATATGTAATAGACATTTTCTTGCATATTTATATTCAGACTCCTTCATGAAAATGGAGATTTGGAAATGTTCAGAGGGAACAACCTTCCATCTAATGGCACCTATGTTACTGCCTTACACGATGGGAAAATGATACGAGGAAGGATCTGCCCCTCTCAAACAAGGTACACATACATATTTTCAAGGTGCCATTTCCCTGGGTCTTGTCTTTTGTCTGCTTAAAACTTTATGTATTTTGTTTTTAGCTCAGAGGATCGTGATGTACGGAGGGGAAAGCAAAAAATATTTCCTGTGATTGACATTGATGAAGGTAAAACTGTCTATCTGCCTCTAAATCAGCTACGCATTCTTCCAAGTGAAATGAAGAGTCTTGCTTGTCAAGCAGTGCGATGCGACATTGGAATGGTAAACATACAGAAACATTGATTTGTCAAAGTGATGAATATTAAATGCATTTTTTATTTGATTTTTCTCTTATTTTGTAGGACTGCGTTGAGCAATTTGACTGGCCAACTCAATTAAATAGTATGCTCTTGAAAGCATTGAGAAATTTTTTCTTGCTTGTGGAGAATACTGGAATACGGCCTGGGTCGATTCCAACTATAAGTGCAAATATAACAATTTGCAACCCCTCTTCAGGCGATTGCTCCAGTATACAAAGCTTTTTGTTTGGAACTTTTGCCATGCATCTTGATCTGTGTTCCATGGAAAAATTTAAGCCATTTCCTGTTGGAAGTGGTCATCTTGTGGTATGCCTCACAACTTTTCTTGAACCATAGAAATGCCTTGTTCAATTGTCAGGTAAATTTCTTTTACAAAACTTTTTTATTATTTTTATTATTTTATTTTAGCGTCAAAACTCTGGAACTCACCAACAGCCAGAGTTAGGAAGTAATATACAGAGCTTGCCTTCAAATATTTTACCCTTGCCGTTCCACTCATCCAGCATGTCTCTTATTACACCTCCAAATGGCCCTCAGAATTTCCCCAACTTCCCTCCTTGCCTCCCTCTCCTTCCACATCTTGGCCTTCCTCAGGGTATCCTGCCATCTCCTAATGCAATGCAACCAAATGGTCACATGCCTCCACTTTCCTTTGGACCTAATAGCCTTGCTGGTTCTTCAAGTGTTAGTGTCACAAGCTCTGTAATAAATTTTGTGGGACGGCCACCGCAATCGAAGTCTTCCAATGAAAGCTGTAATGAGTCAAACCAGTCCAACAGATCATATTCTTCTCTGTCATCTTTTGCTCTGTCAGAGTATGGTTCTGCAGAGTCCAATTTTGGTGTTGAACTAGAGGATTGTCCCACATCAAGATCTTCATCAGATAGAGACCCTAAAGTTCAAGAACCTCTGAACAAACAAAAGCAAGTTGAAGTCAAAGCTAAAATTGAGGAGGGTGTAGAGGAAGTACCCTGTAAGGATGTTAGCCAAAACTCAGATTCTCTTGAAATCAATGTGCCACAATTAAATGTATCGTCATCATCACCATCCTGTAGTGAAAAAGGTCAGTATGGGAATATTTCTTTGAAAGGTATGTTTCCTGTTTGTTTATTTTATTGTATTAACTTTATTCATCATTTGTTTAATATATCTTTCTTTAATTTTTAACTTGCTTTTTTAAATTTTTTAAGGCTGTAGAATGGAAATGGAAGGTACTGATTGCAGCTCAAGCCTGAGTATTGATGCACCACCATTTATACCTAGAAACAAAAGTCCAGCATCAAATGTTCAAGCAAAACCATTTGTACCCAGGTCTAAAAGTTCGATAACAAATGCTGAAGCTCCGCCATTTGTACCCAGAGTTAAGAGTTTGTCACCAAATCCTGAAGCGCCGCCATTTATTCCCAAGACTAAAGGTTTGGTGCCATCGACTGATGTGGCATCATTAGAACTGACTGGTAAAGTGACTCAAAAGAAAAGCTTCAAGCCAGATGTTGAAGCCCCTCTCTTTGAACGTAAGAATGAAAGTCTGACTTCAAGCACTATTCCACAATCATCTATACCGAGTAAAAGAGAGTCAAAAGTTGCATTCACAAGAACTAACAAAATACCAAATAATGAGGACCTTCCAGCTTTAAAGAAAGCATCTCCACAACCTAGTCCTGATGTAATGAAAAAGTCAGCTGCCCAGAAGGAAATTTGTATCAATGCCGATTCCCAGCAACCAAGTTGTTCTTCTGCGAATAGTTTTCCTAAAGGTGTCTAATATCAACTGTCCATCTGTCATGTGTCTTGAATGATCTATCATGTGATTGCTCTTAACTAACACCTTCATTGTTCAAATTTTTAGGACCTGATGTAGAATTGCCTCAAATTGTTCGTAAATGGAAAATTGGAGAAATAGTTCCAGCAGTCATTGCAAAAGTCTGGAATCCTACATGTTTTGAAGTAAATGTTGTTGATGAATTTTGTGAATTGCTTGATAGGTAAGTCTTTTGACATCATGTCTATTACACCTATATTTCATTTTCTTGTAATATACTCCACTATGGAATTTCATGCTAGGATTCAAGAAGAGATGGCAGACTACTACAAGTCTACCAAAGTATTAATGTCTTCCAAGCAGCAAGCATTTCAGCTTTGTGGGAACTTCTGTGCCTGCTATGATGTTGATGAAGACATTTGGTTTAGAGGTGAAGTTGATGAATGGTTTATGGTAAGTAAAGCTCACAATTTTAATTACCCTTTAAGCAGCTTTAAATAAAATATTGAAATGATGCAGATCTTGCTAGAAATCACTATTTTCTTTTATTTTTCTTTAAAGGATGATTCCGTGATGCCATTGAAAGTTTGGTCAGTTGATTATGGTGGATATGTAAGGGTTGACTTAGGTAGTATTCAACCGCTATCATCAGAACTGGCGTGCACATCTCCTCGCCTTGTAACTATTTGTTCCATGAGAAATGTTAGTATATTTTGTGATTATAGGTGACTGTAAGATGATTAGTTCCTTTTAAATAATGTGCTTTATTTTCTTGATTGTTTCATTGAAGATTCAACCAAGATCTAAAGAAGATATCTGGCCACAAATACATTTGGACAGGGTAAAAGAGTTATTGCCTGAGGATAAAGAAATGTATTTGCGGATTGATGGGAATCAATCTGAAGAGTTCGTATGGCCAGTGTCTGTATTTACTGATGCAACTGCATCCATGCAGAGCATAAATGAAATTCTGGTTGCAGAAGGTTGTGCATATTATAAAGGTTGTTTACCTAGAGAGAACAAGAAACATGTTCCTGAAAGTGAGCTCATTTTTCTCTTCTATTATTGTTGATTATTTTAAAGTCTGTTTATCCACTACACTTTTTTTTTGTCTTAATTTTAAGGTGATCAGGTATATGAAGAGGTAGATAATCCTATGGAGGAGGCCTACAATATAGGTGGTAATAATTATGACATTGATGATGAAGATGCATGTGTTGCTGTTAGTGGATGGAAACCTACAGAGGAGGCTGGGATTTGCTGGTTTTATAATAGAGAGGGTTATTGTTATAAAAGTTACTGTGAATTAAAACATGTAAGGCTAAATCCAGGTACGTTTTATCTTGAATTTACATCAGTACTCAGCGTATTTACTGGAACATACTTCTGCCTTTGGAATGATAAAATGGAATTATTCTGTAGATGGTCTTACTATTGAGAAGCGGGAGTTGCATACCAGCTCATTTGAAGACATCCAAGATCTATTGTCTCCTGGTAAAACAATCAAACTAGTTGTAACAAGAATTTTAACTGTACATCACTTTATGGCCTCCCTTAAGTTTGAGAAAGGTACACCATACAAAGTTTTTAATCCGGTTTATTCTCAATATTTTGAAATATATTAATTATTTTTCTGTAAAAAGGATCTATTAGGTCTAGAGAAACTCTCTCATCAGTTCTAAAAAACTTAAATTCAACTGCAATGAAAAGATCACTTAAGACCTTTACTGAATATCCTGCTGATGGAGAAATTGTCTTATTCAGAGATAGCAAGTCAAATATGTTTTTTCGAGGAAGGATTATCACTTCTAGCCCAAATGATGATGATCTGTATCAAGTAAGTCAAGGAAAAGTTGTTGATGTTTTTATTTATTATCTCACACATATATCTTGAAAGGATAATCTAACTTCCTTACCTCTGTAGGTTTTAAATGTTGACAATGGTTACATAAGACAGGTCCCTTTGAAAGATCTCAGGAGAGTGGACCCAGCTTTCCTTCATCATCCTTTTCAGGTGAGGAAACAACAACAGAAATTTCTCACTCAGATTTCTGGATTTTTATTTTAATCCATAAACTTTTAATATTGTTTTAGGCAGTAGAGTGTTGGCTTGCGGATGTGGCTCCAACAAACACTGATCGTGAATGGATAAAGTCATGCAATACTGTTTTTGCAGATATGGTATCCAACACCAAACTTTCAGCTACTATTATTAGATCGTAAGTGCTATGGGATGTTGATACTTTCAGAACTATTCCTGTGCACATTCTCTTACTTACTGCTGATTCATTTTCTTATAACCGTAGATCACCATGGGGAATAGAAGTTAATCTCATGGACAAAGATGGCAATGATATTGCCGTTCTGCTAAAGGAGATGAACATATTGAAAAGTTGTCCTATGAGGCACTTGCCTCTTCCAGGATCTCATCAGATTCCTGGTTAAACTATGTGCTGTGTTATTAATGTTGCTAAGTTTTACACCTGACATGTTATCAATCATTTTTTATTTCATTTACATATAGTCACAGTGTCCTTTTTTTTATTAATTGACTGTAAAAAAATTTCTTTTTGTTATGTTATTAAACCTGAAATGCGCAAGGCCCATCCTTGTTTGCATCGTGTATCCCCATCTGTTGGGAAATGAATCTGAACTTCTTTGTTAATTGACACCTGAGAGGAAAATTAAATCTCATCATCTCAAAGCATTATTTTTAGCATCTTACCAAGTTTGGAAAAGCGAACCCACCTCTAATGCTCCATAACCAAGCATGGTGACATTTGGGTTTTTAAGGCGAGGAGATCCAAGCTTGAGTAGATTCCCTTTTGGCCAATCCATCACCAGAGCATACAGCGTTTTTGTGTCTGCACTTTGGGTGTAGCTGTGGGGCAAGTCGATAGCAGTGCTGTCACTTTTGGATAGGTCTGTACCCAGCCAGTCCAACACAAAAAATTCGAGTGCATAAATGTGTCTACTTGCAGGTCAGTGAACTTTTTTCCACACTTCTAGGTGAGTAAATGCCTATTTGTACCCTTGTAGACATGACTTGAAAGTGCGCAACTAGACCTGCAAGTCAACGAATATGCTGTCGCACACTTACAAGTGTGTGAAAAAGTTGAATGACCTGCACGTGAGTAATGACAAACCCTGTTGCAGCACTTAGCACTTACTACACTGATGGGCTGAGCGTGTCGTTGGCCGTCCCGGATGTCCAGGGCCGCGTGCGGTACACCGCCTCCCCGTTGACGGCCAGCCAGTCCCCGAGCTGGAGGAGCCTCTCCTCTAACACGGGCGCGATGGTGCCCTCTTTGGTGGGCCCCACGTTCACCACGAGATTGCCTCCCAGACTCACTGTCCTGGCCAGCAGATGGAGCAGGTCTGACAGACCGAGGTAGTCCTGCAGCGTCGCCTCTCGTCGATAACCCCACGACTCACGGTCCACTGTCATTGCGTTCTCCCACTTCTTGGCTGGAGGCACGTCTAAAGCAATTCCATCGGTTAGTGTCTCGAGCTGCCCGTCAACTGATTCCGGTAAAATCAACAAATTGAATGCGACATGACCACTATGTGGTCGCCATCTCGTTCTCAATCAGAGGGAATAACGTCCCGCTCAGAAGCTGTTCATAACTAGTTGAAAACTCTCCTCACCAGGCAAGTACCGGTCCTGGCAGTTTAGGAAGTCCCCGTGCTTGCACTGAGCATCCCGACCCCACCGGTCGTTGGTGACGATGGTGTTCTTGACGGGAGAGTCTGAGTACAGCCACGCGAGGAAGTCGCACGAACGCCAGTATTTCGAGTCCGCCTCCCAGTCACCGTCGGACCACAGCACATCTGGTCGGTATGTGGTCACCTGTTGCACAAGAATCTTTGATTATTGACTTATTGATAGGATTGTGGCATTTAATCGTTCAATAACGCTGAGTCGCCTGGGAGGTAGGCAAGGCAATGGCCCTGCCTTGCAGCACCCACTCAACACCGACCCTCAAACAGCCAGATCTCAAACCACGCATGGAAACGATTGCAATCACCGAGACCATCGGGTTTACCCGTATACTTGTAGTACCAGCTCTTTCATTTCTGGGATAATCTTGTTGTTCACGAAGTTTTGAGTAGTGAAGTTATTGTTTTTGTCTGACAGCCATAGGGGGTGAAACCATTCGTAGAGGGAATGGTATAGTCCGAAGGTGATGTTCGTATTGGATCGTAGAGCCGCTGCTAGTTCTCCTTAAGAATAAAGTAAAATCAATTTCAATTTTGTTTATTGAAAATTAGTGGGAAGTGTGAATGTGAATTTCTTACCCAGAGACACTTACCCACCAAATCCCTGTGCGCTCCAATATCTTTTGCGTTCCAGCTGTACGAATACTTTGAGGGCCATAGCGTGAAGCCCTCGTGGTGCTTACTCGTCAGTACGACGTACCTAGACAAATTTTCTTCATCGTTATCTGTGGGTGTCGATGAGATGTACCGTATACTTTTAGTTACCTATGACTTCGTGTCTTACTTGGCTCCCGACTTCTTCAAAATCTTGGCCCATTGCTTGGCGTCAAACAGCTCTGCTGTGAACTCCTTTGCAAAGTCCTGGTAGCTGAAGTTCGGTGGATAGTTGCGCTTCATAAAGTTGGTGTACTTTTCTTTCTTTTCTGCGATAAATAACATTTAAAATGATATTTTAAATGATACTTTTGAGAAATTTTACCTACAGCCTCAAACCATTGCTGGCGTTGTGGTACATTCTTGTTACCTGCTATCCAGTCATACCAAAACCACTCGCTTCCAAAGCTCGGCACGGAGTATACGCCCCAGTGGATGAAGACTCCCACTTTGGCGTCGTCGTACCTGCAAATAAAAACTGCGTGCAGTTTTGGATGCGGAGGAGGGGGTCTCTCGCGTGGGGTCCCGGCCCCGCCCCCTCGGGCTTCCGGCTGGACAGCTCCTCCACCGCAATACCCGCCTCGCCTATCGTCTGATTCAGCAGAAGATCGCTCTCGTGCCTCCGTCCTTGTCGCACTCACGCGGCCCTGCCATCACCAACATAGGTCAGCGCCACAGGTGCGACAAGAAAGGAGGCACGACAGCGATCTTCTAAATCAGACGGCGCGGGCCATCAGGCTGATGCCAAAAACAGCGTGTAGTTGTGTCCTCTCTCTCGCTCTTTATGGCCGTGCCCTATCAGTGCGGCAAGGACAGAGAGACGAAACCAGTGTGCGGAATCGCCCTGCAGTCCACGCCTGCCCTATCAGAGCTTGAGAGGGGCAGGGCAGGCAGGGGCCAGGGGCCTCAGTGGTACGGCGCGGGGAGCGAGGTCTCCCACTAAAATACTCATTGTACCGGGTGTTTCTTTGAATGCGTTACAGTGTTGCGGGATTGCATACTCGCCAGCGCTATAGGACTCTACGGCCCCTTACGGGCGAATGAGGTAGGCAAACCCGCTTCACTGTCACGCATTCAAAGTATCAACCGGTACGCGAAAACATGACTTGTGGAGTTGCAAATCTAGGGATTTTTCCTCAGAAAAACCCTGCCTCCTAGGCAACTTGCCACACAGTGGTGTCCGAATGTTGCCTAGTAGGCAGGGTTTGTCTAGGAAAAATATCCTAGAATCGCAACCCTAACGGCTTGGGGGGGTTGTCGAGCCCGGACGGTGAGGACCGCGAGGCCGTCCCGGTCCCCGTCGTCGGGCCGCATTCGCGACGCACGCCTGGCGCCGCTACACCTCGTAGACTGGTGGGCAGGCCCCGTGCGCCCTCCGCTATTACGGCCCAATTGCTCCCCTCGGTCTGAGCCGCCCTCCCATTTATCCCCCCACCTTCTCGCGGACCCTCGACGCCCACGATCCGCTGATCTTGACCATTGCCAAGGTAGAAAGCAGGACCTGTTGATGAGGTAGCTGCTCTCCACCCCCTTATAACCTAAGGCCCCCCACTCTCCAAGAAGGCGTGCAAAGAGCTTCGAGAGTAGGCCTCGCGAAACTCTTTGTACAACACCCTCTTGGGGAGTAGGGGGCCCCTCGGCGGGTCGGGGAGCGCATTGACGCCGTGCTGGCCCCGTCGCCGCTATCGCCCCGCAGCACCGCATCATGTGCTGCTATTGACACATTGACTCGGCCCGCGCCGACCTGCCCCGCCCTGCGCTCCGCCTCGCCGCTGGGGCCTAAGCGCGGGCCTATGGGTCTCGGGTCGCGTCGGCGGCGGAGGGACCGGCAGCAGCAACAACGTCAACACAATGATCTCATACTTAAGCCATCTCATAGTTAGCGTCTCATATAGTTAGTGAGATACGGTCCTTTTGCACAGGTTTGGGTGTTATGAGCTGTCCTCAGACGAAAATCATGAAATAAATTTATTTATTCCTAGTTAATTCACGTCAATCGTCGTCTCGGTTAATAAATGTCACTAACCATGAGACGCTAACTATCAGATCGCGTGTGAGGTCCCGTATTTCTGTCTTTATTTATTAACCGAGACGGATTGACATGAATTAACTAGAAATAAATAAATTTATTTCATCATTTTAGTCTGAGGACAACTCGTAACACCCAAACCTGTACAAAAGGACCGTATCTCACTAACTATATGAGACGCTAACTATGAGATGGCTTAAGTATGAGATCATTGTGGTAGCACCTTAAAAGAGAAAAAAGTTGCGGAAAATTACTTCGCTACGCGCCTGGTGGTCCCTGGTCCGGTTCAGCAGGAGGGTGTCGCGACTGTCGTTCCGCTAAAACCCACATTCTGTGGCGTGTTTTATAGTACAGCCGGCCCCGGTTCACGATGCTGATTGTCGCGCGGCCGCGGGCTGAAGAAGTGTGCACTGCGCGCCTTCCGCGAGAAAACGAACGATCCCCTGGATGTGCGCCGGTCACTGCCTCGATGTCGACTGACGCGTCAGTGAATATCCAGACGTCTAGTCCTGAGCGTTCATGCAGGCGAGATGCAGCTCACATCGAGGACGAAACCGAGTGTGATCGCCTTGCTGGGCGGGCGCGGTAGCTTATATCACCTGAAACTAGACTGGATCTTTGCGGGATCGAGCGGGATCTCGCCGAGATCGCCACTGTGAAAAATATCCTTGTAAATTTTACGACATTTTTCGTAATTTTGATTCACAAAATATGTCGTAAATTTACGACAGCCCATTATCCTGCTCGTCGGTCAATTCCAAGTCGATAGAGATTGCTTGTAAATTTACAATTTCAAATTGTAATTTTACGACTTTTATCATGGAGAATTTTTCCGTAACCCTTACGAGTATTTTTCACAGTGGCCTGCTTGCGTAAAAACATCCAGTTCAAATCCAGGCGAGCTCGAGGCCCGGGGCGGCACATATAATTTAAGTTAAAATATGTTGGCTCGCCCGGGAGTGAACTCCTGACTGCAAGTGTACTTACTGTCGGAGTCATTCATTACCCGCTTGGGCGGAGCTGGGGTGGGGCAGGAACACTGCGGGAACCGCGTGGCGCTCTGCTCTTGAGCGTTCGCCCAGCCGGCACGTCAGGTGCGGGGCGAACGACCAAGTGCAGTGCGGAGATCTGCCCTGGCCAAGGGACTCAGGCACAGTTTCGATGCCGGGCAGGCAACTTGATTTAAACTTTATCTATTTGCGTGGCCCCGAGCCCGTCTGGATTTTAGCCCGATTCGCTCCGCGGGTCCAGGCGACATCCAACGAAGATCTAGTCGAGTTTCAGGTGAGATCCCGCACAGAAAAGCAAGACGATCACGCTTGCTTGCTTTTCGTCCTTGATGTTAGCTTGCATCTCGCCTGAAGGCACGGCAGTGTTGCCAGAAAAGTTAGGCAAAAAAACGGCCGGTGCACCGATGTGCAGGTGGCGGTATCTCCGCCTGCCTACAAGGCAGCTCTCCTGCACTCGGGCACAGATGTTGCCTACTAGGCAGGTGGAGATACAGTTCCGTTACGCACAGGTGTGTTGGGCTGATTTTGCCTAACTTTCTGGCAACATTGAGGCACGCTCACAGGACTGTGTGGATCATGATTAGACGTTCACTGCAACGCCAGTCGACACCCGGGCAGTGGCCAGGGTACATCCTGGAGGGTATCTTTTCCTCGCCGGCGGCACGGTGCGAAGGGGTTTCCCGCCCCTGCCTCCGCGCGGGGCGGGTGGACTCCACCCGGGAAGTCATCAGCTGACTTTAACCACTTTGTTTGGTTCCCGGGCAGTGTTGCTAAAGAAGTAGGCAAGTTTCTTTCTAATTCGGCTGTGCGCGGCAGACGGGTATCTCCGCCTGCCTACTAGGCAACTGGTAGACTCATGTGTTGAGAGCTTGCCTACTAGGCAGGCGGAGATACCTGTCTGCCACACACAGGTGTATTAGAGGGAAATTTGCCTAATTTTTTGGCCACACTGTCCCGGGGGCATGACAGCCAGCAGAACACTCAGCCCGGGGGAGGGGGTGCTGGAGATCACCTCACCTTGACTTGCTTACGTCCACACTCAATAGGATAGGACAAGTTTCTCTCAAGGAAGGTTTTGTGCACACTACCTGCTTGGGACAAAGTGTACACATTTTCGGGTACAATACGTATACAAACTTGGACAAGTTTTCCTACAAAGTCCGACAAACATGTCCCAAGCTGGCGATGTGCACAAAATCTCAACATGTCTTTGAAGAAAACTGTCCCTTCTGATTTAGGGTGTACTGTCGTTTCACTGCAAATCCCTTTGGAGACATCCAGGCGGGCCTCCAGGCGCCTCCAGGCTCCTGGGGCGGGGCGGAGACGACTGGACTCACCACTGGGGCAGCGGCCGCGTGTCCAGGCTCTCCCAGGTCGGCTGGTAGCGGGTGCCCACCTTGCCGGCCACAGCTCCCATGGCGATGGCGAGCGTGACGGTCGCGAACCACCTCCTCCCCAGCATAGCAAAGGCGACAAACTGACCAGGCCGTCTTGGTCAGCCGGGCTGGGCCGGCGCGGCCGGCGCCGCCGAGCAAGGGCAGGGCAGGGGCAGGGCAGGGGCCAGGGCGTCTGGAGAGATAGAGGGGAGTGGGGAGAACCTCTGGTGGTCTGACCCCAGGTCAGGTCAACGAGCCTCGACTCGGCGCGGCGCGGGACCGGTCTTTGACAGTTGCTGCCATTATGTGCAGCTGGTTGCGAATTCCATGAGGTCGGAGGTATAATGTTTAACGTGTATATTTAAAAAAAAATAATTTTTTATTACTTTTCTCTTTTTTTTTATATATATAATAAGTAGGTGCCATGTAAAAAAATGGCGACTTTCATTTTCGAAGACGTCGATGTGATTTCGCGTAGTATTGTGTTCAGGCGGGCACGTTGAAGGTCTGCGAACACATCGAAGTCACAGTTTCAGACAAGGCAAGGAGGAATGTCAGAGGGGCCAAAAAAGGATGTGCTTCACTTACTGGGTCAACCTTTTTGACGCAGTTGATGAAGAGGCCTGTAGTTTCGCACGGTTCGGCACCAGCTGCAAGAGCACACATTCAATGAGTCGTATTTCAAACTGCACTAATAGAAACGAGACGTGTACTGCGCAACGCCCTCAGTGTCCTCGTGTGGGACTCACAGGGTGTGCCCTCGCACGCGGTGAAGGCGGCAATGACTCGTGCGGCATCGTCAGGCAGCATCATCTTTTTCACCTGCAACTTGAACATCTTCGCGTCCACCTTGTTGTTCTTGAGCTGCCGAGAGGGAGTAAGAAAAACATCCTATGAGTAAGAGAGACGGAGATGAAGACTTTACACGCATGTCGGAGGGGCACTCACCACCATCATCGTCTGAAGGAAGCAAGCGGTGTAACACTGAATAGGCAGAAAAGGGTATTATTTATCCGCGCACCACTCCCATATTTATGACTTACTTCGGAAAAATCACTTACGTAAGCCTTCTCGTCCTGCACGAACTCTCCGCCCTTCATGCGGTTCAGCATATCTGCAATGAAGAGAGACGAAGGGAAATCAAGTTAGGAAGTCAGAAGATCAGAAGCGTCACTCTTGTCTGGGGTTGAGCCTGGCTCCTCGCTTACCCTCCGGAATGCCCGTTTTGGGCTGGCACACATTGCGCAGCATCTTCAAACTCTTTTCGTACTGCTCCGGGGTCACGACCTGCAACAGGCGACAGGCACAGGGCAGGGATCAGATCAGAGGAACCCAGCAGGGCCGCGGCAGCTGCGGACTAGCGGAGCGCCTGTGGGGTAGGCAGGCCCGCTACGCTGCAGTGCTCTGCAGTACGGCCTACCCGGCGCCTGCCTGCACCCTAGATCAGCGACTCGAGGAGGGCGCACCGGAGAGCAGGGAAACGAGCGAGCGCAGAGGCTCGTACGCGTCCGAAAACGAGAGGTGAGAGTGAGAGGAAGCTAAGTTGTAGTTCGAACGTCTCACTCTCACCTGTCGTTTTCGGGTGCATGCGAGCTCCTACGCTCGCTCTTCTCCCTGCTCTAGCGCACGGCGGCGGCACGGTGGGCGCAACCTTTTCATAATTTGTTTTAGGACACCGATCGTACTCTGCCGGGCGGTGGGACGAGAGCAGAAAACACTAATATGCTGTATCCAGTTAACAGAAGAGTCAATTTACACGCCCGCGCTGGTGGAGATCTTACGCCTGCCAAACACTGGAAGAACTAATGTGACATGTGTCACGTTTCTTGCTGTAAGTACTCTCACAAGAAAACGTTTCTTGATGCACTCTCCTTGTGATGTCCCTATTCTTTTGCATTGAGAGGAGTGCAGCGAGAAACGTTGTCTCCAGAGAGTGCATGATAACATGTGACACATGTCACACTTGTTTTTCCAGCGGAGGCGTGGAGACGAGCGTCCACACCCTCGGTGGTGTGGAGCCACGCCTTGGCAGGTGCATAGAATCCACGCCAGCGCAGGCGTGCAAACAGACTTCTTAATTGAATTTGAATAGAGCAACAGAGGTGTACGACGATCTTCGCTTATCATGCAGCGCAAGTTTAGGGTGACATTAATGCACCAAACTTTGAGCGGTGGAGGTGAGCAGGAGTCTGATTCCGCACAGCGCGCGCACACTGGAAACCGAAGTGTGTGAATGTCACACACTTCTAGGTGTGTGAATGCCCATTCGTGCACTTGGAGGGCAAAATGTGTGAATTTCCTAGGAAAATTCACACCTTTACGCCCTCAAGTGTATGAATGGGCATTCGCACACTTGTGTTTCCAGAACGAGGGTGGTTGTTCCATGAGTGCGACAAGGACGGAACTATATAGACAGGGTATAGGAGAACGATGTGCGGAATCAGTCGGCGCGCCTCGTCTCGTCTCGTCTCACTCGCACTCACGGGAGCGGGCCGAGGCCGGGGGTGGCTCAGCGCCGTGGTCGCCAGGGCCAGCAGGACAGCCAGCAGGCTCAGCAGGGCGGCGGCTCGCTCCATGGCTGCGGGTCCGAGTCCTCGCTCCTCCTCGCCTCGAAAGGAATCCTTCAAGACAATAATGCGTCACAGGGACGTGCCGGCCCCTTTATAAGCTCGCGGGCGCACGCGGACGCGGTCATGTCCGCGTCGCGTCGCGTGTCGTGCGCGGGGGGCGGGCTGGGACCCGGACACGGCCCGGCCCGACCCGCCCGGACCCGCCCGGACCCACCCGGACCCGCTCGGACCCGCCCGGACCCGCCCGCGGCTGTAATTTGAATGTTGTGATTGCTGCCCCGGTCTGGCCCGGTCCTCATTGCACCCGTGTGGCCCGCGGGCCGGGCCGGGCCGGGGACGCCCATGTGACGAGGAAAGAGGAGGGAATGCCATGTGCGGGTGGGCTGGGGCTGGGTTGCTCGGCGAACATCGCCATTTGGGCCGGTCCAGTTGCCCGCACCCGTCTATTATCGACGGGGACAAGTGTAAGTTGCGCGAGCGGCGAGCGGCGACGTGAGACACAAGTGGAATTAAACGACTCGGGTAAGTCGTGGCAAAGTACGTAACGGAAAATTGTAGAGACGTCATGGAAAGGCCCACGTGCTGTCCCTTTTTTTCCCCCCTTTTTTTTTCGAATTAAAAATTGTGAAAATTCAAGTTTTGGCAGTGATTTTGATTTCGGCTAGTTTTACTTTAATTATTTATTTTTTATTTTGGGCAATTTATAGAATCATATCGACATTTTCTTATTTTCACCATATGACCAGTTTTGAATAGCCTGCGTGTTGCGTGGCTTATTCAGTATCTTTTCTGTTTTTAATTGCTATTTAAAATGAAAGTAAAGAACGAGTATGGTTGTCCGCATGCACATGCACTACACCAAATGCGGTAGGTAAGGAATAGCTAGACAGGTGGGTGTGGGTCTTGGGGTGGATAAGAACCAAGAACCAATGAGAACGTGAATGACAGAATTTTTCATACTTGTGGTATTTTCTTGTGTAGTCTTTTATCAACATAACCTCTCACGGTAAACAACTTGCCAACAAGTGAGAGGAGAGGATACATTCTGCTTCAAGAATCTGATATTCTTAAGACTGAACCAATTAAGGTCTGTTAGATCGCTCTGAGCAGAAAATTCTACTGAACACATGCTGCAATTCTATATACCCTGTTATGAACTTAATCTCTTTCTATTAGTGAAAATGTGAGATCTGTAAATTGGGCCACCATCTAAACCTTGCTTCCTATTTATGTTTTAAATGTATTTGCTAGATTACATCATGGTTCCTGGAACTGTGGAGGACCAACAAGCAGATGTCATTTTTGTTGTGGAGGGTACAGCTGTAAATGGAGCATATTTAAGTGATCTGAAATCTAATTATATTATACCAACATTACAGTACGTATCGAGTGATTCTGAACAGCTGATTTGACTGCTGTACATGTTTTGAAAACTTTTCTTCTACCCACAGATACTTTAGCCAAACCAAAGTAGATGACTGGGATTATAATGAGGTAAAACTTAGTGTTGTTGTCTCTCAGTTTTGTATGATACATCTTTTGTTCTTTCATACGCCTTTTGCCCTACTTTTTAGAATCAAAGTGTTATATATGGATTAGTGGTCTATCATGCCGCAGACTGCTTGCCATGTCCAAGCAGTGACACCTATGGACCATTTTTCAGCCCACAAAAACTTTTGAATATGCTTGAAGCTATCGAGTAAGTACTATTGCATTCGATGCTGCAAGTTTATTTTTCTCCTATCTGGTGATATCTTGTAATGTCTTTTTACCTGATTAAAGAATGGTTGGAGGAAAAGGTGAAGCTCATGCCAACATAGCAGAAGGACTGGCCACTGCCCTGCAATGTTTTGAAGATTTGCAAACTAAAAGAGATGATGTGGGAATAGTTCAGAAACACTGCATACTTATCTGTAACTCGCCTCCATACCAATTGCCAGTGATGGAAGTGTATCCGTTTTGTGGACAAAATGTAGAACAGCTCGCATCTCTTTTCATCAAGGTTCATTTCAAGAAATTCTTGCAGCCATTTGAAATGTGTGAGGTTTCTTTTGCAACAAATTTACTTACAACTGTTTTGCTTTCAGAATGGTATTCATCTCTCCATTTTGTCGTATCGAAAAATACCTGCATTGGTCAAGCTATATGAGGTAGCGGGTGGAGACCTGCAAATATCTCAAACCAAAAATTATGCCAAAGATCCGAAGCATCTAGTTCTTTTAAAGGGGTTCAGGTAAAAACTGCTATATTTTATGGAATCCTATCATGTTTTCCTCATTTTTTTATTGACAACTGTTTTGTCTCGCAGCCTTCAAGAAAGGCCAGTCAGTCCCAGTCCACCTGCTGGAAGTCAATTACCCATTCCAAGTCAACAAGGAACACCAGCCCAAACTGGACAAGCTGGCCAGGCAGGCCAGGCAAACCAACCGACACCACCACAGTCTCAAGGTTCCAGCCAAGGTGTGCCTCCATCCCCTGTTTCACTGCCAGTTCCCTCCATGGCCAGCCCACTTCCAAATATTGGAAGCCCAATCACAAGTGTTGCTACGAGTGTTGGCCAACAACAACAACAACAACAACAACAAGCTATAATGACTGGTTCAAATGTATTCCGAGCCAACCAGCAAATTCCTCAAGTGAGTATAATGCAGGACAGCAAATCTTTTCCACAACTTTTGTGTACCAGCTTTTAATATGTCAAGATCAATTCAAAACATTTTGTTTTGTTGGCTTTTCAGAGTATGATGCAAGGAAATACACAACAGCAACAAAATCAACAATTAGCTCAGCAGCAACAGTCTCAGCAGACACCGCAGCCTTCTCCACAACAGCAGCAGAATGCACAACAAGGTGTTCAGGGAATGATGAACATAATGCAGGGTCCAAGATTGCCATTCCCTCAGCAGCAGCAACCCCCTGGCTATCCCACCCTGCCTGGGGCACAAGGTGTTGGGCGACCCCAATGGCGAGCTCAAAATCAAATGCAAGGACAAGCTCGCCCTCAGTTTCTTCAGGTACTTCCAGTTGAAAAGAAAGACTGTTTTATTTATTTGTCCTCTTTCTGAATTCATAAGAATAAGTATCAATTTTTGCTAGTACTGTACCTGTGTGCATTGACATTTTGATCCTTTTTTGTGTGTTTATTGCAGGGCCAAGGGTTTCCTGGTGCCAACACACAGCAGCAGCAAGGATCTGCTCTCATTGCTCAACTTACTCAACCACCCACCAACATGGGACCTGGAGTTAACCAATCACAACTACAAACACAATTTGGTAATAAACTGCTTCAAATAATTCCAACATTTTACAGGTTGACAAAGGTCTATTACTTTGCATTTCCAATTTCCAGGACAAGGTGTCGGAACTCAGCCCCAAATGCGTCTCAGTCAGATGCTTGGAATGCAGGGCCAGGTCCAAACTGCAGGACAAGGATCTGTCATTCCCCAAGTTTCTCAAGGATCAGTCCAACAACAAGGCCCAGGTCCACAACAGCATCAGCAGCTTCAGCAAGCACAACAGGTTTCATTTGTGGTTATTGTCAACTAATTGATCGAAATGTATGTCAACTGCATACCCAATTTAATTCTTTTCTACAGCAAGCTCAACAGCAAGCTCAACAGCAAGCTCAACAGCAAGCCCAACAGCAAGCTCAACAGCAAGCGCAACAGCAAGCGCAACAGCAAGCGCAACAGCAAGCGCAACAGCAAGCGCAACAGCAAGCGCAACAGCAAGCGCAACAGCAAGCGCAACAGCAAGCCCAACAGCAAGCCCAACAGCAAGCGCAACAGCAAGCGCAACAGCAAGCTCAACAACAAGCACAACAGCAAGCGCAACAGCAAGCACAACAACAAGCTCAACAGCAGCTACAACAGCAACAGAACCAACATGTACAGCAGGGCCAACAACAGCAAGTTCAGCCTGCCTTACAAGAACAAGGCAGACATTTTATTTGGAGTGGTGTTTTAGAGTGGGTTCTGAAACATAACAAAACCCCCAATCCAAACCAAGCAAAGACTCCAAAGCAAGTTCATTGCCAAGTATCCTCAAATTCCAAAGACCTTCCAGGATTGTAAGGTTCTCCTTTATTTTGTCATATGTAATGTACTTTAATTAAAATATGATTTTAATAATTTTTTATTGCAGGTCTGCTGAAACATGGCCTCAGAAACTTCTTATGCAGTTAATGCCTAAAACCTTAATTGGTAGCATTGGAGGACCGTATCTCAAAAATTCCAAATCTGTTACTTTTCATCCAGAACCCTGTCCTGCCCTAGACAACCTGGTGCAGGTTTTGCTTTCGGGCTATGTAAGTTTTTCAAATTGTGTTAGCAGTATTTGTGCTCATCATTTGTCAAAGATGTAAAGATGTAAATTTTCTTCTCTTTGTAGGCTGGATGCGTTCATTTCACTGGTTGCCACAACACTTGTGCAATTAAAATTCTTATTCTTCTCTATCAGTCTGAAAGAAAGATGTTTTTAGGTTTCATTCCTAATGATCAAACTGGATTTGTTGATAGACTTCGCAAACTTATACAGATGCAAAAACAAGGCAATCAGAAGGTAAGTTTCAAATTTTATTTTACGATAAGTGCTGTGCATATGTAGTATTTAAAATGTCTCTCTTCCTTTAAGGCCCTTCAGCAAGCTCAGCAGCAGGCGCAGCAGCAGGCACAGCAAAACCAACAGGGCCAGCAGGCTCAGCAGGGAATTATGATTTCTCAGACAAATCAAATGGCTATTGTTGGTGGTCAGATGACCCAGGTCACTGCCGGTGTTCCTGGTGGTCCAGGTGGCCCAGTCCCTCAACTTCAAGGTCTAGCGCAGCAAGCCACAAATTCAGGTTCTAGCCAAGGTCCATCTGGACCGATGGGTTCTGGAATGGTTGGCCCTCAAAACCCGATGGGAATGCAGGTATGAACAATGCATTTCATCTCCATATGTATCAATTTTCAGCCCACACTTCTGCTCTGGTAGTTGCGATGCCAAGTAGCAAGTAGGGCCACTAATTTAAATGATGAAGAATGTTATTCGATTTGGTGCATAAGTATAAGTAGTAGTTTGCAGTATAGTTATACTGAGTGAGTTTTGTGATTTAGTAATTATTATTCTTCTGTACTCAGGGAGTTGATGGGAATATGGGCATGCGCATGCAGGTCCCAGTCGCAGGTGCAGGTCCCCAGCCCCAGATGTCCCAAGGCGGTAACATCATGGTTCGAAACATGTTAGGATCAATGCAGGGCTCCTTACAGAGAGCAATGGGCCCTCAAGTGCAAGGTCAAGAAATGCAGCAACAGCTAAAGCAGTTTGAGGTTGTGATAAATTTCATTTCAAAAAATATTAGGAAAAATTGGTCTTCATTTTTTTTCATTCCTTGTTTACCATTTATTCCAGATGATAAATATGAAAATGCAGCCAAAGCATAATATGGATATGGGTCAACAGGTTCTTGATGTGAGTATTTTTCTCAGTACAATTTGTACTTTTTTTTATCTAGGCAGTCAGGAGATAGCTTTTCCTCTCTATGATTTGTTTATTTAGAATGACCAAGGAAAGTTAAGAGCACAGCTGCAGCTTCAGCAATTGCAGCAGAAGCAAATGATGCCACAAGGTATGCAACAGCCTCAGCAGTTCCAGCAAGCTCAATTGCAAAATCAACAAAGAATGGTTCGGCCAAGTACTGGTAATCCTGGATTAAGAATGCTTCTTCAACAGGTAAAATTCTTGTCCTTATTTTTCATTGATGTTACAAAATATCTTTCAAACCATCTGAAAGAGCGCAGTCAGGTTCAATACAATGTTTTACTATTATTAGATTTGAAACCCAAGTTCTATTTTCTTGTAGCAACAACCTTATCGACCACAGATGATGACGCAAGGAGTTAGAAATCCACATCAACAAGCAAATTCCAATATGCAGCATCAATTTGAAGAATTTTAATTCTTATTTTCAATTTTTTAATAAGTTAAAATTGAAGACTCTCCGCCTTTGAATTTTGCTGCTGGTAATCCATTTGTCTTTTTATCTGAAATTTTTTTCCCATTAGATCACATTCACACATTTATTTGCTATGAATGTTAACTTGCTCATGTACAATGTTTTGTGCAGGGAAGTATCTTTGCTGTGATATGATTGTATCCAAATGACTGTTTTATAGTTTTTATTGGTGCTCTATTTATTTTTGATGAGACAATGTTGCAAAGTGCGTCCTGACTGACTTGAAAGAGAGGGAAGTAATCTATTTTATATCTGCCTCTCAGCAGTGAATAGAACTGTCAACTTTGGAAAAATCTGTTGTAAATGGATCAGTTATTATATTGGAAATGTTTTCAAAATTTATTTTTATCTAGTGAAGTGTGTGAATCATATCTTTTCACTTTGTACCTGATGTACCAAACAGCTACCTATTATTTGTTAAACTGAGATATAGATAATCAACTTTATTTGTTGTTGTAACTTAAGGCATATATGATATTGTTAAAAATTGACATAATAATAGATTATTTTGAACTTTGAATGTTATGCTTGCAAAATGTTGGCCTTTTTCATGAAATGTTCTCCTTTTTCTTTCTTCTTTCTTTCTTTCTTTTCTTTTTTCTTTTTTGTTTTAAGAATCCATTGACAATAATTATGGGAAAGGTTCTGACCAAGTTGTATTTTTATTAAATGTTTTGACACCGTGTTGGTCTGAAATATTGTCAATGCTCCGTCATCATTGGAGTCTGTGTTGACATTAAAAATCCTACCAAGATATGAATTGGAAGCAGATGATACTGCACAAAACATTGTAATTTCTGGAATGCATTTTGTGTTGTTATACATTACACCCTAGAAAAAGAATACCATGTGCCAGAAGCGCGAAACCGGTCTCAGTTTCGGAAAAATAAGCAGTAAACCTGCCTCAAAGCTTTCAGGAATCTCTGCATTCCCGTTGGTGATCTTACACTCAGGCGTGTGTCTGGGAGTACTAAAAAGTCACTCTAAGCAACCCCTTGCTTTTTGCGAGAAATCAATTTTTTGTCCTTAAGCCGCAAAAATGCAAAGGCCTATAGTCATTTTCCTAAAAATGCTAAGGCTATAGCCTTTGGACATTTGACCAAAAATCGAAAGTCTCAGATCACCGCCAAATTCACAGGGAACCTTCTTTACGCTTTGTAAA
>JAHWGI010001043.1:0-54620 GCA_029379305.1 Frankliniella fusca | reverse complement strand
GGTGGAGAACTAGCCCCACCCTCGCTCTGACAGTGCCAGGGGGGCCGGGGCCCCGGCCACCGGCCCCGACTCCGCCGGGAGGAAACTTCCGGGTGGCACATCGGCCCGCGCGCGGCAACAGGGCTGCTGCTGCGGTGCCGAGGTCGAGGGCGCCGCCAGCCGCGAGAAAGAGGCCGACCCCGACCGGCCGACCCGGCGGGACGTCGCCGATAGAAGGGAGGAAAGAAAGAAAAAAAAAAACTTAAAAGGAAAGGCCGCGGGGGCAACAAAAACCTCGGACCAAAATAATAATAACAATAAGAGCCGGACGCCCCGCGCGATAACGAGTGACTCAATAAGCAAGGCGATACACAGCAGAACCTGCCGGCCGGCCGGCAGCGATACGGGACGGGACGGGTCGCGTCAGCGGCGGCCAATGGCGCTTGAGTGGCGCAACTACCAAAGGGGTGAGGTGGCAGGTGACAGACCGCAGGCCGCAGGCGCCTCGTACCCGCCCTCAGCGCTACCTACACTTACCTGCCGACAAGTTCGTGAAGGATGACGCCGCCGCCACGAGCGTACTCGCGCACCGGAACGTTAGTCGTTCGTGGGCGCTCACTCACTCTCTCTCTTACTCACACACTCAGAGGCGTGCAGCTGTGCACAAGCATAACGCGGCCCCGCCGGGCCCCGCCGGCAGCAGTGACTCAGCCGCGCATTGACATTACCTTATCTCGCTATTTATAGTCAGCGGGGCGGGCGGGCCCCGGCCGGGCCGGGGCGGGCCCCGGCCGGGCCGGGCCGGGGCGGGCCCCGGCCGGGCCGGGCCGGGCCGCCGGGGTGGACAGCAAGCCACGACCGGTCGGTACGCCCGGCCCGGCCCGGCCCGGCCCGCGCACATCATCGTGTTTGGATAGCGGGGTGGAACACGTGTTCTAGGCTCCATGCCCAAGGCCTCCCGGCCGACCCGCGGGGAATGGGATGACAGCCGACTGATTCAGAAATTCAGAACGTAGCTCTCGTATCTCCGTCCTTGACGCACCCTACGCCGGTGCCCTATGCTGGGGGCGGCAGGGCCCCATGAGTGCGACAAGGACGGAGGCGCGAGAGCGATGTTCGGAATCGGACGGCAGAGCGAGCAGCGAGCACCATTGCCGCCCTCCACTCCACTGCCCTACCCCGCCTCGCCCTGAGATCCAGTAGGGGGCACAGTGGTTGAAATGCGTCTCCCTATCCTTGTCGCACTCATGAGACGCGGCCATGAGGAGCAAGAGTAAGGGCACCGCTATAGGTTTTCCAAATCACCCTGCCGGCCGCTGATACAAGAAAGCAAAACATGTAGACGCGGCGGAGCGGGGCGGGGCCGGAGGTATACAGCAGCGCGCCTGACCAAGCAGGCCGTGTCGCCGTGGGCGGCGCCAGCACGCCAGGAAAAAGTCTACCGATCGAAAATTAAATGATGAGTCAAGCTTCAGAAAACCCAAGCAAAAGAGGGACAGAGCCTTGAGTAACCCCGCCGGGCGGTCGTCTAATCGAGCAGGACCTGCTTCACGAGACCAGTCTGGATACAGCAAATCCCCATTTCTTACAAGGCGGGGCGGGGCGGGGTCGAGGGGTGCTGCCCGGAGCCTCCAGGGCCGGGCCCGGTTTTTTTGAGAATAACACACGGGTCCCTCACTACCTGCGGACCTGGACCTTCTTATCGCCGGCGGGGCCGGGCCGGCGGCCTGGGCGTGGCAGCTACGAGACAATGCCAGTCAAGGGATAGGTCACTCCAGGGGCGGAGCGGGAGCGGGAGCGGGCCCGCCCCGGCACCAGGACCAGGGCCCGTCCCCTCTCCAGGCCAGGCCTTCCAGGAAGACGGGGCGGACGGGGCGGCCTGGCCGTGGGTCAGCAGGGTGTCCTGCTGGTGCGCCCCGCGCCCCACGCCCCGCCCGAGGGCCGCGCCGCGGGACAGCGCGAGGGTTTACGACGCTTTGTACGGCCCGGCTCGACTCGGTTAAGCCGCACACTGTCCGCGGCTCGGCTCGGCTCAGCTCGGCTCGGCTCGGGGCGGAGTGGACTCTTGACTCAGACAACACACTCGTTATCACGTCGCGGGCCCTGGCCTGGCCCGGGCGCGGCCCCTCCGCCCAGCTACCATGTTGTACCGCACTACCCGCACCCGCCCGCGCGGACCCGTGCACCTTCACAGATTGCAACAGGGGGACGATTGGCAAGTCGTCCTCAAGTGTTTCAAAGGGACTGACGGAGCACATTAAGTACACGTAATAAATCTGCAGGACGGCGGCGGCTGCGCAGATGGGAGTCCCGCGACAAACTCGATGAATGGCTCTAAATCGGGAAGCGCTGGCAGCGGGGTGACTTGTCCGTACCCCTTCCACCGCCCCTCTGCCCCCCCCCCACCCTCTTTACAACCTTTTACGCCAGGTTACACACGACTCTCACCTGTGCATACTCCAATGAGAACAGGGCCTCAGCGTCCTCCTCGAAGCACAGTCCCTGGCGTTTGTTCTTGGCGCTCGGTGACACGACACGCACGGCGGCGCTCACTGGGCTTGCGCTTGCACTTCACTGAGCCGCTGAGCACACGACAGGACAGGAGGGAGGCTGCGAGCCGCGCCGGGCAGGGCGTATCCAGGCGTCACTCACACGTAGCACTGGCTCAGGTCTCTCCTTCACACCCTCTACGCCTCTCTCTCTCTCTCTCACGCGCACACACACACTCTCTCTCTCTCACACACACACACGGACTTGCGGCGCTCGTGGTGCGGTAAGTACGTAACACGGCACACGTCTGACGTCGCTGGGCCCCAGCACTGGACTGGCAGGCGGCGGCGCGGCGCGGCGGCCCGACCGCGGCCGGGGCCCGGGGCCCGGGGCCGGGCGAGCCGGGCGGCGAGTCAGACCGTGGTGGGGGCAGGCGGGCGGGGTGGGGCGGGGTGGGGCGGGGCGTGGCGGGGTGAGGTGGGGGCAGCGGCAGCATCAGCTGCGCCCCTCTCACCCCCGCGCCCTCTCTCCTCTCCTCCCCCCGCAGTCTGTAGTAGAATGCATAGTGGTCGGCGAGGCCCCCGCCGCCCCGGCCCGGCCCGCCCCACCCCACTTCACTGCCGCCAGCCGCCCCACCGCCGCCACGCCACGCCACGCCCAGGACAGGACGGGGGACCCCTGGCGTAGTACACCAGAGTATAGCCACGCTCAAAAATTGCGTCGGTCGTTGTGAATGGCGCTGGGCGGCCCGGGTGATGGGTTCACACCTAAGCGATCGCCTGCTCGTCCAAGGAGACAGAGTGGGTGGGGCGTGGGGCCGGGCCGGGCTTGGCGGGCGTCGGTCAATGGACGAGGCAGGTGTGCGAAAACAACGCAAAATTATGTCGCCGTGACGGTGGGCATGGGCGACAGGATTTGGGACGGCCCCACACCGACCGGTCGATTACGCGGAAATGTTTACCAAAATGAAATACGGTTCCGTCGTTCCAAAGTTAATTTTGCACATGATTCAAAGCAAATTTCGTTGATACGAGTGTGACTTGAAATTGAAGGAACTCGCTTTGAATCATGGGTGGAATTTACTTCAAAAGAATGGAACGTTTTTTGTTTTTTTTAAGTATGTAAAATTAACGTATGTAAGAGAATATTACAGGTGGATGTGCGGACGACTAGGCTTACCCGACGGTGACGGGCGTCACGTGACATCACATGACGTGACGAGCGGCCGATTGTATTTGCAGAACCCTTTGGCGAGGGATTGGCAAATATCGGTTGCGGTAAATATTTAGTCAGGCCCGCGGGCCGCGGCCGCACAGGCGGGGCGCGGGGCAGACCGGGCCTGACACATCTAGCAGGGCAGCGCAGGCCCGGGCAGGACCAGCGGCCCGCGGCTTCCCCCGCTGGGCGCCCTGGGCTGCTGCTGCTGAGGGCTGCCGACTTATTTAGAAGAGCCCTCCACTCGCTCTGTATCTCTCTATCACTCTCGCACCTATGTGTCGAAATCCATGAGTGTGAGAGAGACAGGGCGAGGGAAGCGCTCTTCGGAATAAATCGGCTGGTTGAGTTATTGGCAAGTAACCTCCACCTATCCTCCTCACTACTCGCATTGGCAACGGCGCCCGCCGCCGCTGCCGGCCCTGCCCGGCCCTGCGCGCCAGGAGATGCTGTTGGCTGATTCACGGGGCTGGGCTGGGCGGCGGCAGTGTCTCGCGCGAGGCTCACTGTAGGCTGCGCGGCACCCACCCCACCCGCGCAGGAAGCGTCAGGTGCCAGGGCATTGTCTGCGGGGGATGAACTGCGGACGATTTACGTGGCCAGGACTTGAGGCGAAAACATATGGCATGTGGCGTCGGGCCGAGGACGTGATTTTTGGAGCGGGGTCGTTCAGGTCTCTATCCCCCAGCAGTGTTGCCAGAAAAGCTAGGCAAAATTCGGCTAAATACACCCGTGTGCTGCGGGCGGCATCTCCGCCTGCCTACTAAGCAAACCGCATGTACGCGTGTGCAGTTGTTGCCTAGTGGGCAGGCGGAGATACAGTCCCGTTGCACACGGGTGTATTTAGCCGAATTTTGCCTAGAGTTCTGGCAACACTGTCTCCCAGCCCTAAATTAGTTCGTTAAGTATGAGTAGAGCGTGTAGAGGCGATTGATCGGCAGGCGAATGGCCACTTACGAAAACCGCACGAGTTCGCTCGAACGCACTAACGCATACGACACACTCGTAAGGCAAACTAGCCCATTCAATTGGCATCTTCCACTGTCTTCCAAAATACACTGATTCATCAGATAGTGGCCGCGGGCGGGCTACTTGTGGTGTGCCGGTGCTGACACCGCTGCGCTGCCCAGCCGGTCCCCCCTCCCCCTCCCTCGCCGGCTGCTAGGCATGACGCATGCTCTTTTCACGTGTACACCATCACGCTCACATGACGGCGACACGCCGTAAACGACTCGCCAAAAAGTGCGGGTCCATCGCTCTCGCTGCCGCCTCGGGCCGGCGGTGAGCCAAAAGGGCTTGTGGTGTGGAGGGCGCAGGGGAGGGGGGTGGGCATATTGTGTAAAAAGTAGTACGAAAAAAGAGGAGCGCTGTGTCAAGTGGGGGATGCTGTATGGGGGGGGGGGGGACAGAGCCGCAGGACCAAGACGGGCGGCTGGGAGTGGCTCAGGGTTAGGACAGACCCTTTCTACGCTGGCGTGGGCGTGCGGGCGAGAACACGCACTCCCTGAGGGCGCGCCGGGTGAACCTGAGCGCGACGCAACATTCCTATGGGGCAGGAGTCGAGCAGCGCCGCCTTTCACCCCTCCCCTCCCCCACTCCCCCCACCTGGACCCGATCCTGGTCTGGGTCCCTTGGCGAACATCTGATATGCTTTCAAAGTGTCCCGAAAGGATTCGGTCGATTTGGTCGGTCCGGTCGGCCTCATCTCCGGGCGGGTCGGGTCGGGTCGTGTCGGGCGGAGAGGGAGGGTCGGGGAGGGTCTTCTAGAGGAGGAGTTGTAGGGCAGGGGCGTGGCAGGGGCGTGGCAGGGGAGGGGGGCGGGGTCGTCATCATGGGCGAGGTGACTGGGGTCGGGGTCGGGGGTTACAGAGGCGAACCTCCCCTGGCCCCAGAGGGGCGGAACCCTCTGGGCCGCAACCCCGAGGATTCTGTTTCTCTCATCATGTGTTCGGTTTCGTCCTGAAGCCTGGAGGAGACGCTACGCTACACGCCGGGGCACGGCGGGCGGGGTGGGGCGGGGCAGAAGACAGCGGTGTGGGGCTCGGGGCTCGGTCCCGGGCGCAACGTCGCCCGGCGTTAGCAGAGTCTTTTGTTTGCCGCACTCGGGTTCTGAAAATAGAGAAAGCCAAGGCGCAAGAAAGCTTGAGCAGACAGAGGTCTGCAGGTCTGCAGGCCGTACCTCCACCAACCCTCACAGAGCACACTGCTCGCTCCCACTGCCACTCGGGTCGCGCGAAATGTTGACGGAACGCCACTCCACTCCATCCAGCCCCGCCCCGCCCCGCCTCGTTCCCTCAGAGCAGTGAACCGCAGTCGCTTGCCGAGGCGGGGGCCTAAGTGAGGCTCGTTCTGCAAAGCGCAGCACAGCAGCAGCACGGCGAAACGGCCCAGGCAGCCAGCATGAGGCGGCGCTGCCGAGCAGGCTGCACCAGCCCAGCCCAGCCCAGCACACCGCACGTGCAACGTGCATTCACCACATTATTGGCCCGGTCTGGTCCCGGCCCGGCTCGGCCCGGCGCCGCACCGCACCGCGCCCTGCGGAGCGGAGCATTCAGCGTGCAGCGCGGGTAGGCAGGAACCGCATCATACCGAGGTGGCGATCCAGCAGTCTCTCTCGCCTGCTCCTCGTATAACAGCCTCGCATGCACGCCCCGCCCCGCCTCCCCGTCTCGCCAAGCGGCCGCCACGCCGCGCCACACCACACAGCCGCAGCATCAAGCCGTCCTATCCCGTCCCGCAGCCCATCTCTCGTGCGGCCGGCCCGGCCCGGCGCGAGCCGAGGAATCCACGACTTAGGCCCCTGCCCCTGCCCCCCCTCCTCTCAACCTTCCCCCCTCTCTCTCTCTCCCTCTCTCTCTCTGTCCTTCCTCCACCTTCCTCTCTCCCTGAGGCAGCCGGACACAATAGCAGCTGCCTGTACTACGGCGTTACTACGTCGGCGAGCCCTCCCCTCTTGGCTCGGCCCGACATGCTGCCCCCCCCCCTCCCAACTCCACCACCAAAGCTCGGACGGATCGCTGCACCTCACGAGCTGCGGGTATATCCGCGATACCCAAGGAGAGGAGAGGGCAGGGGGTGAAAGGCAGCGGTCGTGAAGGGGACGAACAGCGGAGCCCGTACAAAAAAAGAAGTATGCTTTTAATACGCTTTCGGTGCGTTTTTAGTACGCTTGACTGTCGACTAGGACACTATTGGTGCGCGGGCACAGGACTTTGTACGCTTTTAGTTACCGATGGCATGGGGACTAGGAAGCATGGAGGTTGCTGCGACTCGCAGCGGCGGCATCAGAGACGCGTACCAGTACGCCCTCAGTACCCTTCACACGAGACTTGGACGTCTCTGGTCCCTTGAGAACGAACTAGTGTGCGAAAAGGTATCGAGAAAACTGCTGATCCCGGACTTTCACTCAAACAGTACGCCTGGTCGCTTCACCCAGCACTGTTAAAACTAAAGAGCTGATAGCGAATTCCGAATCAAATTTAGTATGCTGTAACTTCGAAAGTTATTGGAATTTTGACCTCAAATTTTCTTTGGGGCATCTACATTCTATTTTAGTAGGGCCATTTAAGTTTCATTGAAATCGAAGCAAATTTTTCTGGCAACTCGTAAACGGCTTTAGCTAGGTCAAAACGGACAGCGGATTTGGCTTCGCCTCGTTATCGACACCCCTTTACCACGTTTCGGTTGTTTTATTACAAAAGGTTTTACTTTCTTTGTGGAGAATAAACTTAGAACTTTGCACCTTTGTTACCAACCAATTTTTGCATGGTAGCTTCTGATCGGTAAATTCCCTGTCGGATTTTGCAGATGGGCGCGCACTGAAAGCGTACTGGACTGGATGGGGACTAGTACGTGAAAGTGGCGTTTTTTGGTACGATTTGGCCCTCTAAGCATACCAGTCTCGTTACCGTTTGGAGACTGAAAGCGTCCTGTCCGAGCGTACTACTTGGCGTACTGAAAAGGGACAAAAGGGGACTAATATTTTTTGTACGGGAGGGAATCGTACCTCCGCTCCGGCCTGCATGGAGGCGAGGAGGAGCTGCGCCAGGAGGGCGCGCACAGCCCAGACACATGGTGGACCCATTCACATGTTTCAGGGGCGAAAACTTCTCCAGTCGTTCGTTAATACCGAGGGGTAAACAACTCTGAATTCGGTGTACAAATTTCGTGAATTTGAATTGAATTGAATTTGTCTGAATTGAATTGAATTCGTTTTGAATTAGCTATGAATTTTTTGAATTTATTGCGAAGTTTTTTGAGATTATTGTGAATTTGTTGTGAATTTACTTGAATTCGTTTTGAATTCGCTTGAATTTGTTTTGAATTCGCTTGAATTTGTTTTGAATTCGCTTGAATTTGTTTTGAATTCGTTTTGAATTCGCGTGAATTAGTTTTGAATTCGCGTGAATTAGTTTGAATTAGTGTGAATTTTGAATTAGTGGTGTACATCAAAATTCGGAGTTATTTACCCCTCGGTTAATACTAAGCAGGCCGCAGTTCAAACGACACAACTTTTCAGACACGTAAGTCCATGAGACCTGAGCAGCGCTGCGGCTGACGGGGGCGGCGGGGGCACTGCACCTGCAGAGGTGCGCCGATGGCGCGGTCTCACTACACCGTGTGGACTCAAACGTCCACTCACACGCGCGCGCGCGCACACACACACACACACACACACACACACACACACACACACTCTCACACGCGCGCGCTCGCTCGCTCGCACGCATGTCACGCACTTACCCAGCAGGCTCCCGTACACGCACATACGTGTGGGTTGATGGCGTTTATTTTTCATTCTCCGACGTCCCTTTTTTGTGTGGCGTGTGGAAGCGGACTCGCTGCTGCTGCTGGCTGAGGTGAGGTCCCCCACTGCTCTGTTGTCCTGCTTATTGATTTCACGATCACTGAAGCACAAGGAGGCGGAGGTGCTGTACGCGGAGCGTTTGGTAGTTGTACGAGGCGACCTTCCCAATGTCTGGGCGGTGCGGGGTCGGGGGTGGGTGGGGGCGCCTGACAGCGAAGCGCAGTGCTAAGGGAGGCGGGGCGGGGCGGGACGGGGCGGGGCGGGGCGGGGCGGGGCGGGGCGGGGCGGGGCGGGGCGGGGCGGGGCGGGGCGGGGCGGGGCGGGGCGTGTCGTGGCGGGGCGGGGCGGGGCGGGGCGGGGCGGGGCGGGGCGGGGCGGGGCGGGGCGGGGCGGGGCGGGGCGGGGCGGGGCGGGGCGGGGCGGGGCGGCTGAGCGCCATCCCCAGCGCCACGGGACGGAACGGGCTGCAGTCATTCAAGATCGAGTGGCACCCCGCCCCGCCCCCGCCCCGCCCCGCCCCGCTGCTGTAAGAAAAGAAGAGAAAAGAATACCTGCGGCCCTGATCGCCCGGACCCGTCTCGAGGTGAAGAATTTTGTGAAGTCGAAACCGAAAAAGGAGGGAGGAAAAAAATAAATAAAAAGCCAACGACGGCATCCGACGCTCAAACTCTCCTGCTCTGCTCGAGGAGGTATAGTACTACAGTACCACGCGCCATTAGGGCAGGAGGCCGTGGCGCGTATGTTATTGTAAGGCGTTGCCGAGTTTGCTGAGCCGGCTGAGCAGACGGGGCAGGAGAGGGTGGACCAGGACCAGGGGGACCACCCTGCCGGTGTTTGCATGGTCCAGCCCGCCATGGTGTAAGAAGGAGCCGCTGGAGGAGGGAGGGGGCTGGTCCTCCGGTTAGCCTCCTGAAATGTTGGAAAATCCGAGTGCAAAACTTCAGCGTTTTGGCCCTTTGGCGCACCAAGGTACCGCCGAGCAGCACAGCCCCGAGCCCAGGCGAGATGCACTAAGTGCAGGTGACGCCACTTCAAGCGCTCACCACCTCCCTCCTACTCACTCTCGAACTGCGCATGCAGAACAGAGAGGACCACCGTATTACTTACTGCTGTCATCTAGCTAACATACTTCTGCGCCGACGAATGCAGCCAGCCGGTCGCGCGCAGCGCAAAACACCATCAGAGAAAAAGAGAGAGAAAAAAGAAGTTGTATGACGAGCGGAGGAGAGCCGGAGCCGGCCCGGGCCGGCATATATCTTTGCGTGCTATAGCGTGCATCGCTTTGGCGAGTACCGCCTCTCCGGTCCTCTGCCCCGCCCCGCCGCAGGGATAGCGCGGCTCGAGCCGAGCCGGCGAGTACCAGTCACAAATAAAGGATAAGGAATAAACAACAAGAAATGCAGGGAGGGGAGAAACTGCAAAAAAGAAAGAAGAAATGAACTGGGCGCGGGGTGAGGGCGCACAAGGCCACAGCGCGAGGCGAGGAGAAGGCCTTGGTGCTGTGCCCTCGGCGCGGCGCGGCAGCCCCCTCCCACCCTGAGGAGTCGAGCCGAGCCGAGCCGAGCACCAGGTATGCGATGCGCTTTAGATGCTGAATCTGGATCTAAATCTGGAGCAGCCAGCGCCTGACTGGAGTGGAGAAGGCTGGAGCGAACTGCTTCCAGCGAAGCGCTCAGCCCAGAGTTCGGCGAATTCGTGGAGTGCACTACAGACAGAGCACATGTGAAGGTGAATATGCTGGCATGTACGAGAACCGAAATCACCCACACGCCTCGCCACCTGTAGTAAGCTAAACTACAACTCACCTCCACCCTCCACCCTCAGAGCATACGCACCGAGCGTGATTTTCTCGCGAAGCGTCATTTGATATCACCACGAGCCTCCACACCTTTCCTCACCTCCAAGCCGGAGCGTAAATGTGCTCACCACACGCCTCCACACCTCACCTCAACTCCACGCCGGAGCGTATTGTGCTCTCCACGCGCCTCCACACCTCACCTCCACGCGCCGGAGCGTAAATGTGCTCACCTCACGCATCCTCACCTCACCTCCACACCTGGAGTAAAATGTTCTCACCACGCGCCTCCACACACCTCGCCTCCACGCCCGGAGTGAAATGTGCTCACCACGCGCCTTCAAACACCTCACCTCCACGCCCTAGTGAAATGTGCTCACCAAAAGCGCCTCCACACACCTCACCTTCACGACCGGAGCGAAATGCTAGGGGGAAACATCTCTGAATTTTAGAGTACATATTGTGTGAATTTTTCTGAAAATTTTCCTAAATTTTTCCAAATTTTAGTTTAATTTTTTTCAACATTTGCTGGATTTTTTCTGAATTTCTCTGAATTTTTCTGACATTTTCTACATGGTTCTGCATTTCTCTGAATTTTTCTGAATGAGGAGGAGTAAAACATTCAGGGTTCTTTCCCCCACGGCGTAATGTGTTCACCGTGCGCCTCCACACCTCACCTCCACGGCGGCGCGGTGACTCTTCTCGCGCGGATCGTCTCTCCCTGAACAAACACGGGGAGAGGAGAGGAGAGGAGCAGGACCAGCCTGGGTGTGAAGTTTGTGGCTCGGCCCGGAGCCTGGAGCGTCCCGGAGCGGCTCGTAGCGTCTACCTGCTCGGCAGCCCGGCCTGGAGCCCGGAGCCCGGAGCCGGCCCGGTGGGGCGTTACTCCTCGCTGCGCTATTCACAAGGAGGCGCCACGCTGAGAGACTGGCTGCTGGGGCTCCGGGCTCCGGGCCGGGGACTACACTGTCCGGAATACAAAGTAACTCGCGATGAAAAGGAGCGGGGGAATCATCTCGGCAGGTGGACAAAGCATCCGCGCTTGGCTGCGGGCGACCCATTACACTTTTGTCTCCGCGCGACGAGCGGTGCAGAGGAGAGAGAGCGAGAGAGAGAGAGAAAGAGGAGACCCTAACGTTTTTTTACTGCTTACCAGGGTACACACAACTACAGGTCCCCGGAGGAATATATACTTATATATATCGGATTCCCGTTTCGATTGGTCATACAAAAGGTGTGTAACTCGACGCCTCCCCCCCCCCCCCCCCCCCGGGCCAGGCGCGCCCCTACGCAGCGGACGCGACCGCCCGGGCCCGGGGCGGCACCGGTACCGGCGGCGGCGGGGCGGTTCGGCGTTGAGCCGGGCCGGGCCAATCCCGCTGCATGGCAGACGGGCTCGGCTCGGGTTTCTGCAGCCAAACGAAAGACTATCCCGGCAAATTGTGGTGCGACATTCCTTGATTGGCCCTGGGGCCCGGGAGCGGTCGGGCGCCGCCCCCGTGCGGGCCCGTGGACTGCTTGGCTGTCCCCTTCCTAGACTTCTCCTGATTTTCCGCAATGAGCAGGAGCAGAGCTTTCTCTGCACTCTGCTGGGCTGTGCACGGGCGCGGGTAGGAGGGCGTGCTCGCTGCGGCACGGCACGGCACGGGCAGTCAGCCTCGGGTCGGGTCGGGACCATGTATCACACCCAGACCCAGGACCCAGGACTCGGCGCGGGTCGAGTCGAGTCGAGCCGGCCGGAGCCGGAGGATCGGGACGGCACCGGCCGGGACACGGCACGGCCCTTCTAACCCCTTCCCTCCCCTCCCCCCTCCCCTCGCCCTGTCTCCGTCTCACACGCCGGAATGCGGATTGAAATGAAAGAGGAGGGGGAATGCGGTTTTTATCGTGAGCGTGAGCGCTGGCGGCGCGAGATGTGTTTTCCTCTTTGGAGTCTGGGTTGGGGCCGGGCTGAACCGAGAGCCGAGCCGAGCGCACCTAAGTGAGCGAGAACGTCCGACTGGACGGCCATCCCCCCCCCCCCCTTCTCTCTCTCTTTTCCACCCCCAGCTCAAGTTCACGCTCCCGCTATTTCGGGGTCCCTCTCATGCGGGAAGGGTGAACGTAAGGCACAGGAGGGGTTGGAGCACGCAACCGCACAACGCCCTGGCCCGCAACGCCTGCAGCGGGTTTCTTCTTGTCGGGCTTTGGCATTTGATTAGAGATCTGTGTTTTTCCACCGAACCTTATTCTGGCTGTGCGCGGCGAATGCCTGTCGAGTGCGGCGTGCGGCGTCGGCTATGTGGGGTGGGCCCCGTCGTCCCCGGCCCCGCGCCCCGCCTGCCTGAGGGAACCGGATCACATGACCAAAGTTATGCGGAAATACTACGTTTGTCCCCACAACGCCCCGCCACTCCGCGGCGCTGATGTGACGCTTTTGTCTCGCGGGGGAAGCGGAGGGGCAGTGGAAAGGTGACGACGCTTTGGTTCCCAAGGACGGGCGGGGCGGGGAAGTGCGCGCGTGGCGTTCCGTCGCGGAGGCGTTCCGCGATGGGGTGCCCCGCCCGTCCGCAGGGCGGGGCGGGGCGGCGCGCACTGTTCTCGCCATTCCCACAGTCTAGACGACGCACACTCGGCACAAACCGTGATGACACAAACACAAAACGACCCCCTTCTTCACCCTCCCTCCCGAAACCCCCACCCCGGACACAGTCAGGGCACTACTCTCCGCCACTGCCTCGGCTGTCCCGGGACCGTCCCCCCAACCCTATTATAAATATGCTTAGATAACGTATCAGGCTGGATTCCACGACAAAAGGCGTCCTAGCGGCCGAGTGGATAAATATAAACACGGCCCGGCCAATGCTTTCGGTCCAAATGCCGCCTTCGCCCCTCAGCAGGTACGTTATTGCGCCGAGTTGATCCGACCCGACCTCACCCCTATCCTGTGACGCTGTTTGTGAATGGATGTCTCACTGCTGCAACTGGGCCAGCTCTTACCGAGGAACCGACGACTCGACTTTACAGTAAACACAGGAGTACAGCTGGAAGTGCACGGAATGCAGCTACAGTAGGTAGTGCATCGGGCTTCAGCTGGAATAATGTCGACTAATGTACGGTGTGATTCTTTGAATGCGTAACAGTGTTAAGGGATTGCATACTCGCCAGGGCTTCAGGGGACATGGCGCCTTACGCGCGAATGGGGTAGACAAACCCGCAACACTCTTACGCATTCAAATAAACATCCAGTACATAGAAACACAGCCGGAGAATTTTGGTGAACACTGAAGAGCCCAGATATGACAAAATTTCAATTTCGGAGCACACACTGGGATTGCACCGGGAGTACGTGGAGTACATTCGCAATACATACTTCAAGCCTTGAATACAGGAGAATTCGAGTGGTTGACCCCTCCGCCCTTACGTGACTTTCACTTCTGCTCAATTGCAGGTTTCTATAATTGAATACAAGTAAGGCGAAAGGACAGAATGACGTCCAAATATTGGCAATAAACTCTCTGCCCCCTCTTTTTTTTTAAAAAAAAAGAAAGAAAAAGAAAAATGATGTATGTAACATGGACACATTGTGGTCTTGCAGCTGGCAGGCCCGAGGCCTCCCCGGTCCCGGTCCCCGGGCACAGCCGCGAGCCGCGACCGATTACTCTCCGATTCCTGCCTTTGCGCCCGCTTATCAGGGGACCGCGGCGCGGAGGCCAAGGCGGCGGCGGCGGGGCGTGCGTGAAGTTTGTAACGAGCTGAGATAATGCTAGAAAATAAGAGAGGGGCAAAAAAAGGCAGAGACGCGCAAACGGTCGATATGTCGAGTCGAGCCATTCAGGCCACGACGTGTGGCGGCGGGCCGCGGGCGGTGTGCGCACACCAGTTCGCGGAGCCTCTCCATCTGCGATCTCCAGCCGAGTCGCTGGTCAAATGGTGCAGTTACATGGAGCCAACGGCGCTTATGATCCCACGATGATCGTGCGATTTAATTTTTCCATTCCAAAATAACTGCAGTCGACGCGTTTGGTCGCCTATAGTGAGCCCGAGGGGAGATCACTTCAAAAAATCATTGCACGGCCCCAACAAAATCATTTAAAAATAAAATAATTAAAAATCAAAATAAAATTAAGAAAAATGAAACAGAAAAATCCGAAAAATCGAGAAAAAATAAAAATAAACAAGAAAATAAAATTGAAAAAAAAAAAAAAAAACAACAACTCAGAAATTGGGAAAATAAAAATTAAAAGTCAACTAAAAAAATCATTGTACACATTTTGTATGAGTTATACCCCCTCGAGTGAGCCTTCCTCGCAGGTCAGCCTTGCTGTTCCTCTGCAGCCTCCACAGAAGTGCCGCAGGGTCCTGCCGCCCGGCCCCGCCCGGCCCGGCCCGGCCCCGCCTCACTGTAATAACCCGCTGGTGCTACCGTGCTGAAGCCCCACCCCACCACCCAGCGCCTCCTGTTTGCGACCGGTCCTGGCGCCTGGGCCTGCGCCTGGCGCGGCGCGACGCGGCGGCGTGCCTGGCTATGCCCGTGCCCAGCCGTGTGATTCCGAAAATCGCTCTCGCGCCTCCGTCCTTGTCGCACTCATGGGGGTCAGCCATCCCCACCATAGGGCAACCCCATAGGTGCGACAAGGATGGAAGTACAAGAACGATCCTCGGAATCAGTCATCAGGCGGCCGTGGCGTCACTGAGGCGGCCCCCTGCCGAGCCGCGCCGCGCCACCATGTCCTAGAAGGGTGATTCCGCACAGTGGTTGTGTCTCTCTGTCCTTGTCTCACTCATGGGGCACGGCCATCAGGAGCGAGAGAGAGAGGACGCTACTCAACACTGTTCGGAATCACCCTGCCGCTCGCCGCGGCCTCATGGGATGGGATCCGGGCAGTGCCAAGTGCGGGGTCGGGTCGGGCCCGGGCCGGGCAGTTTCCTCATGGCAGCGGCGACCCCATCCCGTCCCTCCCGTCCCGTGGGCGGAGAGGGGCGGCCACGTGCGCGCCTGCTGACCGGGTCGGGTGCTCGGCCTGGCCCGGCCACGCCGAGGTGACCCGGGCCCGGGGACGCCCCAGGGCCGCCCCACCCCGGCTCGGCCCCGGCCCCATCGCGTACGCACAAAGGCACTGCGACGACGATCAGGACTTACAACGACCCCGGTAAAAGTTTTAGGAAATCGGCCTCGTCGATGAGCTCGGTCGGCAAGCTTCCCGGTATGCCACCCTCCAAAGCAGCCGGTAGCCGGTTTTCGTTCGGAGACGAGTGTCTCCTCGCCTCGCCGCGCGCAGAGCTACTGTGACCGAAAGTCTCACTCGGAGACAGACCCTGGCTGGCACCTCAGCGCCGGCCGGGGTGGGGCGGGGCGAGGACTTTCCCCTCGCGCAAGCTTTCCGCCGGTGAGTACGAGTACGAGGAAGCCCTAAGCCCTGACCGGAGGCAGACGCCCCTTGGAAGTCAGCTCCCGCCGTCCCACCCCGCGCCGCGCTGCAGGAGGAACCGGTGCTGCTAGATTGTCCGACCTAATTTTGTCCGACCTGGTGATTTCCCTGAAATCCAACAAAGCGCTGCTGCGAATGACACGAGGTGCGCATATGCACTCCCAGAGGCGCGGCTCGCAGCGGCCACCCGGCGCATTCCTCCACAACGCGACGATGTTGCAGGGACGAGAGCAGCCGACCTCTTCCGAAGAGCGCTCTCGCGCCTCTGCCTTTATCACACTCACGAAGCCCAGCCATCGCCAACAGAGAGCACTGACATAGGTGCGACAAGGACGGAGGTACGAGAGCAATCTTCGGAATCTGACGGCAGGGAGCTCTCGGAAGCTAGAGGGCGCTGGCGCTAGAGTTCCAGCGTGGTGACAGGAGCCGGGGCCGTGGAAGGGGCGGGGCGGGGCCCCGCGGCCCTGCTGTCCAGTAGCTCGCGTCAGCACGAGACCAGACCCGGCTAGGCCCGGCCAGGGCCCGGCCCGGCCCGCGTAACAGGAGACACCTCCTAGAACCTGACCGGGTCGGCCTGGGGCCAAGCAGGCGCCTTCAGCCCACCACTTGGAACTGCAGGGCGGGGCGGGTCGGGGCGGGGCGGGGCGGGGGCTGAGGGGCCCGAAGCACAGCTCGAAGGGCCCGGACTGGGACTGCCCGGACCCGGCTCGACGACCGGCTTGGCCTCGTCACCGGACAGGACAGCGGCGCATGCTACCGAAGCCCAAGAATAACGAAATTCTCTCACAATGTTATCTGTTTTGTTTTGTCGCCTAATTCGGCCGAGTCTCGTCACGCCGGACCGGCCGGCCGGGGCCGGCCGTCTCCTTTCGCTTGAAATAAAGGGGATCGTTGCCTTTCCTTTCATGCGTTTGTGTGCGGGGCAGCCGCCTGGCAGCCGCCGAGGGGCAGGACAATAGGCTGACCACAACTAATCCCTGGCCTTGGCCATCAGGGCCTCGCCTCGCCCCGGGCTGGGTTGGGCCGGGCCGTGCCCGGCTGCGCCCCGCCTGGAGCTCCCGCCCCGCCCCGGCCCCGCCCCGGCCCCGGCCTCGGCCTGGCCCGGGTCCAGCCCGGCCCCTGCCTAACGCCCCCGGTACATACTGCTTGCTATCAGAGAGTGGCTCTGCTGGCACTAACCGCACCGGTACCGGTACCCGGAGTAGTACACCTGGGTGTGCCGCGGGCCGGGCCGGGCCGGGCTCCCTGGGCGGTGAGCGATGGGACCCGCCCTCCCCCTGCGCACAGTAGCCGTACTACTACTGGCGGGAGAGCGCTCGTTTGTTGTTATTGGCAGGTTCGCGTCTATTGGCAGCGCCGGCTGGCCGGCGGGGCACGCGCGGGGCGTACAACTAGAGAGAGACTCATTCTCTCTAGTACTACGCGCGCCTTTAGCCACTCGTTGCGAATGGAGGCCGTCGCAATCCAACTTTTGCACTCGCGCAATCTACTTGTGCAATGTAGGGGACATGAGGAGTGCAGCGCAGCCCGCGCGTACGGCCGGACAAATTTATAGGTAGGAGCGGTTGGCGCCACCGCACCAACGCGAGGGAGGCCCCGCCCCGCCCCGCCCCGCCCCGGGCTCTGCACTTTGGGCCGGGCCGGTCGGAGTGCCTTTCATCGCTCTGCAGATAAGCTGCCATTAGCCTACAGCCCGCCCCGCCATCGCGCCACGCCATCCTCACCGGCGGCGAGGGAAGGGGAAGTCCCAGAGACCAGCGCGAGGAAATACACTCGGTGCTCCACCACCGCGACCAGCACCTCGCCGAACGAAGGGCCCCGCGCGGCGGGGTGGGGCGGGCAGCGCTGACGCGGCGCTGCGCGAGTCCCGCCCACCCCACCACCCCACCCCACTCCGTACGGAGATCGTACTCGTTCCAGGAAAGTCACGTATTCGGCCAATTCTTTATCAATGCGACGTGCCTGGACCGGGCACGGCCATGGCATGGCCGTCGTGACTGTGGGCCGGGCTGAGGCCCGTGGACCCAGGGGGGGGGGGGGAGGAGGGCGGGAGTTGGGGGGGGGGCTGTAAGCCTGGTGCAAGTAGATGCTGCGCCGCTGCGCCCGCCAGCCTGGTCGGTCCACCCCAGCCACCCCCCGCCACCACCAGGCTCGTGCATCTCTGAGTCTCAGCTTCCCCTCCCTGGCGCCGGGCCGGGCCGCGCCGCGCCGCGCCGCGCCGAGAGCACGATCTTCCGCGAAGTCCGTGCGAGCGTCTGCGCCTGCCCCTCCTCCTGCCCGCGCCCCACCCCTCCCCACCCCACCTCACCCCACCTCAGCCCACCACTCCCCACTCTCCCGCACTGCTCTCCAGCTCCCTCCTCACTCTCTTTCCTGCAGTTTTCCGTGGCCTTAACTGTTGTTGTTACTTTTTACCTCAGTTCCTTCGGACTAAAGTCCTGAATCTGGGATCCAGGACTTTACCTCGGACCACACCCGAAAACATTGGAGAATCTTATTCCAGCCAGCCGTGTCGGGAGCGCTATGCACGGCGGTGCAGCAGTGCCCGGATGCGCGTGCACACTCCTCTTCACGCGTGCAAGTGCGAAGCCGAGGTGTCAAACGCGGACAGCCCCGCCCCACCCCCCTCCCCTACCCCGGCCATTTCGCGCTCCATAAAGCAGAACAAACGAGACGAAAGCTGTGCGCTCGGGAGATACACTGCAGCGCTATTGTTTGTGACGTGATTGGCCCCGGCCAGGCGGGGCGCCAGCCGCCAGGTGCGAGGAGAGCAGAGGAGAGCACAGGGAAGAGCTACTGTTGTGTCCCCGCCGGAGGCGATGCGGACAGGGAGAGCAAACACAGCGACGGCAGCGCAATGAGTGAGAGGAGAGCTGGAGGACCTGCTGTCCTGCTGCAGTAATGCACTGCATGCTGCAGCCTGCGGCCTGTCGCATCGCATAGGGAAGACAGAATACCACGAACGGGCGGGGCGGGGATGGGCGGTAGGACCTTGGGGCCTAAGGAGGCCAGTGACGGCGGCCCTGCCCCGCACTGCCACGCCCCGCCCGGCCTGACCACGAGGATTATGATGGTCCGCCTCGCTCCTCCAGCGTCTATTGTGACGGGGCTCATCACTTTTACCCGGGTCTGGCCTGGCCCAAACAGCCCGGCTCACGAGAAAAACATCCCCTGCAGAGAACTGCACTGGCGGACTGACCCCACTCCACCCCACCCCGCCCCACCCCGCCTCGCTGCACCTCGCCCCGCCCAGCCCAGCGCCCCCGGCCCGGCCTGAAGCTGGCGTCACGCCGCCGCTCGGGGCGCTGTCGTCGGACTACGCAGGAAAATTACCCGCGCGCGGATTCGAAGGAAATTGGAGGGGAGAGAGATGAAGACGAGGTGTAGGTACGCGTCCTCTGAATACTTACTATGTACTGTGCATGCCAATTATTGTAGACCCTATAATTATACCATACCGTGTACACTTTGTTTATACCATTACTTTACAAAAACGCGCTGAAATGGCAACATCAAGAAGTGGGTGAATAAAACATCTTCGCCACTGCAACTGCAACCTCTCTGGACACACCTCACCATACCACACCGGGTGCGGCGGGGGCCACAGGGCGTGGCGGCTCTTATCTCCCTCGCTCTCCCTGCCCTGCGCTGTGTCCACCACGACAAGCGGGTCCAGCGCCGTGACCAGAGTCCACCTGCCGCCCGGCCCGGCCCGGCCCCGGCCCGGCGCCGCGCCACGTAACACTGGCCAACAGCCGCGGCGCGTCGGCGCGGGCCGTGAATAGAGGTCCTAACTAACAATCTTTCACGATGACACGGAGAGGCGCGGCGCGCCGGTGCAGTGCGGTGCAGCCGACTGATTCAGAAGATCGCTCTCATCCCTCCGTCCTTGTTGCACCTACAGCGGTGCCCTAAGCTGGCCGTGGTAGTGCTCCATGAGTGCGACGAGGACAGAGGTATGAAAGCGATCTTCGGAACCGCTCGGCTGTGGCACGGTATGGCACCGGCACCAGCACACCAGCACGCCTCTGGGAAGGCGCAGAGCTAAGCCCTGCTGCCCAGAAGCAGCAGCAGCAGCCCGCCTCTCATTAGGTAAAGATCCGAGCAGGAAAAGTCGACTTTTAGTGGCCAACTTTTGCTTTTCGCCGGAAAGAGAAGGGAGGGGATGAGAAAGGGTGCGGGCCCCGGCCTGCGCTGCTGATTAGGGCCCCGCCCCGGGCCCTAAGCGGGATAAGCCCCGTGTAGAGGATGTCGGGGGTCAGCTCCAGCTCCAGCCCGGCGCAGCGCGTGGAGCCTGCAGGCCAAGCCCGGGTCGCCCTCCGCCTCTTCCTGGGACTGACCCCACGTCACTGCCACTGACGTTTCCACCGTTTCGCCGAAGTTGCTCGGAGGCGGTGACAAACACGGCTACTGGTTGTTCTCGAGGCTGCTGCCGCTGGTCGCCGGCGAGAAATCTCCTAGTGACACAGAGGCTATGATACAGCGTGGAATCTTATTGGCAAACGAATGCCCAGTCGATTTGGAAAAAAAAAAAAAAAAAAAAAGGCAATGAAACCACCTTTTGGACTTGGCTCGCGTCGGGTCGACGCTGGAATCCTAAGTGGGTGAATGTCACACTCTTGTATATGAGTATATGTTTCCACCCTCATGCTTTTGCCTTCAAGTGCACGAAATTAGTACGTAGTTCATAAACATTCTCTGCTTGGGTTAATTAATTAATGTTGAAGTGTGCGAATGGAAATTCACACACTTGGGTCTCCAGAGTGGAGCCGTGCCCGTGGGCCGGGCCGGGGCCCTCTATCGCCATCAAACAAGTCGCCTCGAGCACGATCCCGATCCTGCAGGAGCCGGTCAAAGCCGGAACCTGGGAGCCAAGCCCGGGCCGGGTTCCGTCCTGTCGCGGCAGAATACTAAAACCAGGGGACAAAAAATCCAGTCTTTCATTAAAATAAAAGGCGGAGAAGAACGCACTGAAATAGAGAGGGAGAGAGAGAGAGAGAGAGAGAGAGAGAGAGAGAGAGAGAGAGAGAGAGAGAGAGAGAGAGAGAGAGAGAAAGAGACCCGTTCAGAGTCGTTCAACAGGAGCCGATTTGATGTTTTCTGGTGACGTCATGCTTTTCACACCTGTGACGCACTTAGGCCCCTCCGGTCCAGACATCCTGGACCAGCCCGACACACACACGCGCACGCGCTGAGGATTAGAAAGTTGTGTGCGTTGCGGGGAGAGCGAGGACCAAGCGACGGGCTGCCGCTTTTGTACCGAAGGGCTAAAACATTCGCTTCTTTGCGAGGGTCGCGGAGACCGGGCGTGGAGTGAGGGTCTCACATGGCAAAAAACGAAATAAAAGAAGAAAAAAATTAAATAAGAGCTAAAATATCAGCTAATGTGGCACCAGCTGAAAATGTGACCTCTCTCAGCTAGTTTTTGCCTGATGAAGCTACTATAGTGTTTGATATACCGGATCGGGCGTTTTCCAGTAGGGAGAAATAATTTTGCTGAGGAAGCCAATATTTTACCGAGAGCGTCTTATTCAGTGGGGCGCGCGGAGTTGGCCTAGAGTCGATAGAGTAAAGTGAGCTGCATCGCATAAAAGTTATGTTAAGATAAAATCAAGAAAAAATCTGAAAAATCAAAGAAAAATCAGAAGAAAAAAATAACGAAAAATCACAAAACACTATAAAAATCAGAAAAATCGGGGTAAGCTTCAATTTATAGTGAAGGACCCCTCGGCTTGCCCTGCCTCTAGAAACAGCAAGCGCTCGAGGCAGATATGTGAGTCTGCGCTACATCCTTCCGCCCCGCGCGGCCCGCGCCGCCCCATCTATCGGCTTTACGTGTCACGGGGTGTTTGTCTCTTATCGGCTCGGAGGGCGGAGGAGCGGGGCGCGGCTTCCGCAGCTGTACCCGCGGGCGCGCCCCGCCCCGCCCCGCCTCGCGTGCACCGGGTCACAGCGAGGCTTAGGCGCGGACCATGTCCGCCCACACAACAACTACTGGGAGGTGGCCAGAAACACGTCCTGCAAGCGGCTGGCTGAACGGATCAATAACACTGGAAATCGAAGTGTTCAACTCCTCAACACTTTGAAGTGTTCAACTACCATTTGAACACTGAAAAGTGTCCAACACAGTTGTTGTGCACTTAAAAGTATCCAACTCGATATTTGTGCACTTAAGTGTCCGACTCCCCAGTTGATTACTTCTCCCGTTCAGTGCGCCCAAGCTAAGAAAGTGTGCGAATGGGGAGTTGAACACTTTTAAGTGCACAACTATGTAAGTGAACACTTTTTAAGTGTTTAAATGGTATTAGAACACTTTAAAGTGTAAAAGGGTTGAACACTTTGTTTACTCCGGAATAATGCAGGGGGAAAAAATGCAGAATTTCCCACAGAAAAACGTAAGCCAACTCAAAATCTCTTCCATTTACCCCTACCCCCTGTAATAGTGAGGAAGGATAAGGAATCGTGGCAAACCGAGAGGGAAACTCTCTGAATTTTGGAGTACACATTTTGAGAATATTCGTGAATTTCCTAGAATTTTTGTGAATTTTCACTTGAACTTTACTAAAATTTATGTGAATTTTCCTGATTTTTTTAAAATGAATTGTCCAGTATTTTTCTGAATTTTCTTGAATTACGAGGTGTGCAAAACATTCAGAGTTGTTTCCCCCTCGTGGCAAACGCTTCGCAAGGACTAAAGGCAGGAGAGGAGGAGGAAAAGAAGGAGGAGGAGGAGGAGTGGGAGACGGAGAAGGGGCACAAATGCAGCCCGACCGCCGCATCGCGTCCAAGAGTCGCCGCGCCGCGCCACGCTGGCGAGTCCGGGTGAGAGGGGTAGGGGGGGGGGAGTCACTACGGTACTACTACTCACATTCCGTAGTACGAGTACGAGTCCGGGCCGTGGCGAGGCGAGGTGGATGGTGCGGTGTGGGGGCCTGGCGCGGCGGGGCGGGGCGCGGGGCGGGGCGGGGCGGCGAGCCAGCCGAGTTGAGTCTGCCGCGGAGCCATTAGAGGGGAAATGTCTCTGATTGCATTGTTACCGCCGCGCCACGCCCTGATGTACGTGTACAGTACGTACTCGACGTGATGCGCCCCGCCCCGCCCGGCCCGGCCCGGCCCGGCCGGTGACGGCATGACAGCGCTCGGCTCTGCCGCTCTGCCCGACCGCGACGAAAGGAGAAAGAGAGCGAGTCTCAGAGCGGCGCAGGAGAGGCGAGGCGCGGTGAGGCGCCCCTGATCTTGTATGACACGGCCTGGAACCTTTTGGGCCTGAACACCGGGGTATAGTGAGTGCCGCGGGCCTGTCGGGGCCGGGTCATCAGAGGAAGAGATTTGAACTTTCAGACATATAACAACAAACAGCGAGTCATTTAGCATGCACCATAAAACGTAAATAAAAAGCACGTCTCGTGGATCCACTCATCTACAGGTTGCTGAAGATTATTGTAGATTTCCACGCGCCAGAGGATAGATTGTCTGAGTCGAGGCCTCCTCGCTGATGACCGTGGCCGCGCGTCCGGACTGCGAGACGCGCTCTGGACACCTCCTGTCTGCCTGCGACGGGCGGGCCGCGGGACCGAACCTGGAAGAGGAGGAGGAGGCCCAGCGCAAACTGCCCAAACATGCGTCTGCTCGGCGGCGGCCTCCTCGCCGTTCAAGAAGCGCTGGTCCTGGGGGCAACGGGACTGAACCTGGAGGAGGAGGAGAAGGCCCATCCCAAACATGCGTCTGCTCGGCGGCGGCCTCCTCGCCGTTCAAGAGGCGCTGGTCCTGGGGGCCCGGGCTCTAAGCCCCGGGCTTAGGGCTCTAGACCTCAGGACGCGCCTGCCCCGACCCGCCAGGCACGCAAGGCCATTTGCTACCCTCTCATTACGTCATTTGGCGACGCGAGGCTAGACTACACACACACACGACGGCCTGGCCTAATGAAATGAGCAATTTTCGTCGTTATCCCTCCTGTAAGTGGAGCGAGACGGGGTGAGGCGTCTCCGTGTGTAGAGTGAGCCTGGCGCACTGGGGATGCCATGCCTAACGCAGGTAGCCGTGGGGGCGGGGCCCGGCCCGGGGCCCAGGGCGGGGCGTGTGTCACCGTCAACGATATAAGTGAACGTTTTGTGCGAAATCACGTCTGAGAAAAAGAAGAGCGAAGACCCTTTCGGGCGTACATATGCGAAAATGTGACAGCAATTATTAATTACTGTCTGTCCTGCTGCAGGTGCGTACCCGCCCTCCCCCGCCCCACCGGCAACATACCAAACCCCGCCCCGCCCTCCCCTCAGCCGTCCCTTCTGCTGGCGCCACAAGTTGCACTGCAGAAGAATCCACCACTGTTAAAGGCTTCTTTCCCTGACGCTGCAAAATGCTTTGAATAGTTTAGAATGATTGCCCTGACAGAGGTAGAGAGACTGAAACTTACAGACTCTCTAGACAGAGGCATGTGTGTCATGCTCAATCGTCCCCCTTTTGAAATTATGGACCTCAGCGATGTGCTTGCGTCGTCAACGAACGTGACACAGTATAGGACGAACAAGGCTGCTGTAAGCGTCGTTTGAGAGAAACGCCCACATCAAAGTTTACAGCTATACATTTTTTTTTTTTGAAGACGCCACGTCTCAGGTATGAAATACTGAAAGATTTAACGCTGAGATATTTTGAGTTTTAAAGAGCTGTTGCTGCGTTGCATTTCGATTTTATTGACGGAGATAAGTCATCGTTTCTCACTCCACGGGGATCAAGCTGGAGCGGGATTGAAGAAAGTGGAAAGGAGTGAGGGAGGAGGGCAGAGAGTGATGGGAAAGGAGGGGGATAACAAAACCTGAGAAATGGGGGAAGAAACAAGAATTTAACGAGGATGCCCGAAGGCTACACTCGGGGCTGGGCCGGGCCCCGGCAGGGTGAGGCGGGCGGGCGCGTCGCTGCCTGATTACAGACGTAGGTAGGCGCGGCGTGGCGTGGCGCGGCGCGGTCGTGTACGAGTACGTGCATTGCGCCGTGATGCCCGGGGCGGGGGAGGTGGTGTGAAGTACCTGTCGAGTGAGTGCCGTACTGTAACCACGCTCCTGATCGCGTGGTCCAAACAGGCTCACCTCCGCCTCACTCCGCCCCGCCCCGCCCGTCACTCAGGAGAGGAGTTGAGTCTCTCTAGTACTGACGGCAAGGCGTGACGAGGCGTCGCGTCGGTGGAGAGACTCTGTGCTCGGGGCGACATCATGCAGGGCCTGGCAGCACCAGACACGCGCGGGCGCTCGAGGCGTCGCAGGATCCTCGAGAGCCTTGGAGTCTTTGAGAGTCCGCGCCGGGAGTCCGGCACTCCTCGGACTCTAATCGAGAGATGACAGGGGAGGGGAAAGGGGGCGGGGGGCGAGTCGCGTCGCGGTCGGCTGCACTGCACGGGGCCTTCGGGGACCCCCGCCCCCGCCCGCACCGCTGACCTCACTGGTCCTGACCGAGCCCTGTTTGTACATTGCGTACGTACTGACAAGCTAATCATTCAGCGGAATAAAGCTTTTAGCATGCCACGGGCAAGGGAACAACCAACGAAGTACGACGACCTGTGCTGACAGGTGTGTCTCGGGTGCGGTGGCCGGAGTACGACCGCTTGAATGGAAAATCGCGACAATATCATACAGCGGATACAGCAGAGAGCCAGAGCCAGGAGAGCTCACGCGGAGACGGAGACGCCTCTCTGCAAACGCGCGGAGGTGCGGGTGCGGGCGCGGCGCAGAGGCGGCCGGGGCGGCGAGCAGGGCGGCAACAGGCGTGGCGGCGCGGCGGTTCGGCTGCTACCGGTCCGGATTTTCTTTTCCTTTGAGTGAACAGAAATGAACTCCTCGCGTGCGGCCAGAGCAAACACTGCAGGGTCCTACCCAGCCCGACTGTCCTGTTCTCCTGCACTCGGGTTGAGCCGGGGCCGGGCGGGGCCGGGCGGGGCCGGGTGGGGCCGGGCGGGGCCGGGCGGGGCCCCCCGGCGCCCCACCGCGTCCGCGACACGCACGGCCCGCGTGCTCAGCGGAGCGCGCCGTACTGGCGTGCGAGCCGAGCTGCGCCCTGACCAGTAGACTGATTCCACGCGAGACTTTTGTACCTCCGTCCTTGTCGCAATCATGAGGCACTGCCATTAGGTGTGAGAGAAAGGACCGCGTGTGGAATCAGCCAACAGGTGCGCATGTCTCATAGGGGCACCCGGCCAGGCCACCGGGTCCCAGAGGAGCACGACCGAGTCCATCACTCGGTTCGATGTAGCTTTGTCTCTTTCAGTTGCCCGAGGCAGAAGGACAGTGGATAAAAAGGATTAAGTAGGTAAAAAATAAATCAAAACAAATCCGCACTTGACATTGATGTCGTTGCCGGTGAAAGCACGAGTTGGACAGAGGTTCTAATACCACTCTGTTTTTTCTTCTTTTTATTTCTTAGTAGTTTTGCCTATTTGCAGTTGCCCGATGCATTAAAGAAGACGTTTTGTTTTTTTAAGAAAAAAATTGACCGCGTAGGAAAGCTTTCAACTTAAAAAAGAAGAAAAAACGACATCTTCTCTCATGGTCAAGGTTTACATGTTAAACACAGTAGGAGAGTTTTTACTCCTAAAAATTTTTAGAGGTAAATTCCCACCTCTGTGTTTTACTCCTAACCGTAAAGGTAAATCTTGTAGAGGTATTTTCGCAGCAATATTATTAGAGGTATATTGCAGTAGAGGTAAATTTAACTCTTCTTAAAATTAGAGGTGTTTCCAGTAGAGGGATCGGGCCACCTCCGGACCAAGAAGAGGCAACCTCGTCCACCAATATTGTGGACCGAGACCATCCCCCTGAGCGAGCAACAGCCTCTTGCAACACACCCGCCCCGCACCGCCCCACCCCAGCCGTCTGATTCCGAAGATCGCTCTAGCGTCCCCGTCCTTGTCGCACTCATGGGGCACTGTCATCCTCCACATACAGGGCACCGCTATGGGTGCGAGAAGGACGGAGGTACGAGAGCGATCTTCGGAATCACCCTGCTGGCACACCTCCACCTCGTCATAATAATCGTAACGATTATTATTTCAGGGAATCGACGAGGGGAAGGCCGGCCCTCCGCCTCTCATCGCCGAGCCCCGTGGACCCGCTTTGTTACTATCGCATATTTTACTGCACGGTGCAGGTTACATTGTGTGCCATTCTTCCCACGCCTCGCCCCACCCCCACTCCCTCCTCACTCTGCTGCCCACACTAGCCACTCTCTCACATACACACACAGACAAACACACTCTTTCTCTCGCTCACTCACACGGACACCCCTGTCCTCCCCTAGGATCGCCCCGCCCCGCCCATCCCCGCTTCGCCCCGAGTGCCAATTCAAGCGAAAAGAGGGGCTGCTGGCTGTGCCTTTGTGTCTGGTCCAGCTCGGCGCTGCGCGGGGGCGGCGCGGGGGCGGCGCGGGGGCGGCGCGGGGGCAGGGCCAGCCGGGGCTCGGGATCTATTAGCGCCACTCCCTTCCAGGAGTCCATCAATCGCACGACTGAGCCCGGCCCGGCGTGGCACAGAGGTGAGTCTCCTCTCCTCCCTGTCCCGTCCACAGGCATTCACTTGTTTCCCTTTCTTCGTCCCTTTCAGAGCAAACGCGTGGGTTGGAGCGGGAGCGCTGCGCAGCGCAGAGGGGGGCCGAGGGGAAGGGGCTACTTGTGCAGGGAATGTTCAATGTTCGACAATCACGTAAGTTTTTATTTTTATTTTATTTTTATAGTAGTAAGGTCGGTCAACAACCTCTGGTCATCTGTGGCCTGGTTCTCTCCAGACAAGTAAGTAACCCCATTTGAACATCCCCATAGTTACAAAAACTACGGAAAAAAAATCAAAAAGTATCGGGAAAATTAACAAAAATACAAGCAGGCCGATACATTCGTATCATCTGCTAAAAATCAAAGAAATCAATGGAACGAAATCGTGAAATCGTCAAAATCTTCAAGACATCAAAAAAATATCAATCAAGATTGGTATTGATAGCAGATGATACCCGCACCGCAAGAGAAATTGCTATGGGGTGCGACAATTTGTGTGTGAACGCACACGATGTAAACGACGAACGACGCCAGCAGCGCCGCGCCGCGTGCCTGCGGGGTTGGGAGGGAAAGGGGGGGGAGGGGTCCGCCGGCGGCATGGCGGACCTAAGCGGTCGCTGGCAGGGAGGAGCTGCGCGCCGGGAGAAGGTGTCATTGTTCCGCGCAGACTGCGCGTCAGGCGGCCATTTGGGCCCCCCCTAGCAGCGCCACCCTATATTATTGTATAGTTGCGATTGGTTTCTGGACTCGAGAGTACAAGCTAGCTGACACCTTAGTGTCTTGTACTGTTCTGAAAGTAAAGAAACTAAAGGTATCATCTGCTAAAAATCCTCGGGCGTATAGGAGGAAGCGAGGGGGGGGGGGGGCAGGGGGAGTCATTGTAACTCTCTGAAGGGGTGCCTTATTGCGCCTTGTTCGGACCCTACCCGGGCCCGACCCGGGCCCCGTCGAGTCACCTGGCTGGCTCTCACAATTCAGTATACCTTTACGCATATATCTGCGGGGCAGTCACAGGATAATGCATACCACGGGAGATATGGAGCCGCAGGCAACACTCTTCTACAGGTCGACCCTGCCCCGCCAAAACCCCTTTGACTTCCCCCTCGGAGATATCAAATGGATTGGTTGGCGCTTTGAGAAGGACCGCCTGACGGACTATGAAGCCATCCTGACGACGGTGAGTGGTGGGTGTGGCCTAATGGGGAAACAACTCTAAAATTGTTGTACATCTCGTACTTCAGACAATTCAGAAAAAATCAGAAAAAAATATAAAAAATATAAAAAATTAAAAAAAATAATAATAATACAAATTCAATTTAACAACAAATAGAAAAAATCACAAAACTTCAGGAGAAATTGGGAAAATTCTGAAAAGTGTAGGTGGGACCACTCACATCGCACTCTCCCGCTCACCCTTGAGGAGAGAAGTCTCGGAGCCGGGAGCGCCCCTCGCCGGCCGAGGACGCGGCTCGCCGCCGTCGCGTCGGGACGAGAGGTCTTATCTACGGCTGTCAGGAGGACGCCCGGCCCGAGCCGAGCGCAGCGCCCCTCGGACAACGTCACGGTAGCAGCCCACCGGCGCGTGCGAGTGCGAGAGAGAAAGAAATAAATGTATTTGGGACGTAGCACAAGGGGTGATGGTGGGCACGCCAATGGTTTATAAGGCCGGGTTCGGCCGGCCTGTTGTTGGCCCTAATCTCGAGACTCCAGAGCATTCCCGGTCCGGCCCGGACTGGCGTCTGGGTGTCACCGTGGAGCGTAGGGTTCACGGGGCGGGGGGAGGCCCCGGCCCCAGATAAATAACACATCACGTACACGATGGAGCGCGCCGCGGAGCACTAACCTACCGCAACGACGTCACAAGGCCGCGCCGAGAGCGCTGCGGGCGAGCGCGAGTGCGGGGAAAGAGCGAGAGAGAGATGAGAAAACGATATAATACCAGAAAACCGCCGCCGCTCGCGGAAAAGAGAGAGAGAGAGAGAGAGAGAGAGAGAGAGAGAGAGAGAGAGAGAGAGAGAGAGAGAGAGAGAGAGAGAGAGAGAGAGAGAGAGAGAGAAATTGAAATTGAAATTGAAATATTTATTTTTAAAGACAACATACAAAGAGGCTGAAAAGCCCCACTACAGTATGCAGTCCGCTCTCAAAATATCAAAATAATAATTATACTTCAAAGTTTTAACATGAAATAAAATGTGTATCTTACAAACTTGAACAATCTTACATACTACACATAGCTCTCGATAATGTTGTTAATGATTTTTGTTTTAATAGCTTGTACAGAAGATAGTTGGAGAGTGTTTTGGAGGCGATGCTCGTTGAAGATTCTAGTAGCTGCTATACAGAATGATCTACTATACATTTCAGTCCTGTGAGCAGGAACCCTAAGACAGCAGTTTTCAAATCGTAATTCCCTTTTACTTTTATTGTTAGTGAATGTAAACATATCATACAAGTACGATGGATTTTTGAATTTGATTACCTTCCACACCAGGTTTAGTATTGATATATTTTGTTTATCTTTTATTTTGAGCCATTTCAGCTCCCTATAGTACGGTGTGATATGTTCATCTCTTCTTAATTTGAAGATAAATCTCAGACAGGCATTTTGTGCTTTTTGCAAAGTGTACATATTTTCTTTGGTGATGTTGGACATAACACTCAAACAATATTCTAAGATAGGCATTATTACAGCTTGAACTATTTTTTTCCTTATTGTGAGTGGCATGTAGTCTACATTTCTTTTCACTTGAGCCAGGGCTGCAAATACTTTTTGCAGAGAGAGAGAGAGAGAGAGAGAGAGAGAGAGAGAGAGAGAGAGAGAGAGAGAGAGAGAGGTAGCCATGGGAGGCTGGGAGGCTGGGAGGCGCTGCTCTCTGTGCTGGCCGCGAGTTAGAGCGGCGTTAGTCCGGGCCCAAGTCTCCGCCACATCGCCACACCACCACACCGTCAGATTGCTTGCGGTGTTTGATCCTGTGATACCCCCGCCGCACCCGCCGCACCACTCCACTCGGCCCGGGGCCTGGCCTGGCCAGCCCAGCTCCACCGACAAAAAAAAAAACATCGACACTCTGACTATCTTCAAGAGAAATTCCAAACCAAAGCGCTAGAGACCCGGGGAATGACCAAGTCCAATAGGAAGGACTATATTCCGGACGGGGACGACTGGCACCGGTCTAGTCGAGGTCCTCAAGAGCTGACATAGTACACGCCGGACCGGAGCGGACCGCGCCAGGTCCCGGGTCCGCCCTCCAGCCGCTCACAAAGAGTACAAAGGTGGCACTAAATATCGCATTGTACCTCGGACTGAATGCCCAACCCTGCCCGGCCCCGCGCCGCCCCGCCCTCTCCTCTCCTCAATCAGGATGACGATCGAAATCAGAGCGGCACCAGGACCAGGCCAGGCGTTCGCAAAGTGCACCGTGCCGCTGACGTGACGCATCATCGTGCTAGGTAAGACCCCCTCAAGCACCTCATCCACCTACTCCCTACGGGAGCACGGCGGCCCGCCCCGCCTCGGGGCAGGGCAGGGCAGAGGAAGACCGCCGCAAAAACATGCGTGTAATTCTGAGGGCCAGCCGTCTGATTCAGAAGATCGCTCTCGTACCCACGTCCTTGTCGCACCTATGGCGGTGCCCTATGTTGCGGGGTGGTAGTGCCCCATGAGTGCGACAAGGACAGAGGCGCGAGAGCGATCTTCGGAATCAGCCTGCTGGGTCCAGTCAGTTGACGCCTGGACAGCCGCCTGATTCAAAAAGATCGCGCCCTCTTATATCCGTTCCTTGTCACACCTATGGTGGTGCCCAGTGTTGGGGATGGCACGGCCCAATCAGTGCGACAAGGACGGAGGCGCGAAAGCGCTCTTCGGAATCAGACGGCGGGGCAGAGGTGAGGGGAGCGGGGTGAGGTGGAGGCGGTCTGCCACCACAACCGTCGTGCCGTTGCCGTGTTTGGGACTGACTGTACGCCACGTCCACAATAGCCAGAGAGACCCCAGAGGTGTTTTTCAATGGAGTCGAAGGACGCCCTGCAGGTTGATGGACTCCCCGGGCCCCGGGGCGAGGGTGAGTGTGTAAAGGCGTGGTGTGGGGAGTCCATGCCGAAGCCCCGCCCGGCGCGCCCGGCTCCGACATCAATAGCAGCATTCACAATCACGGCCCACACGCAACCGGCCGCAGAGGACAGCACAGGACAGGGGAGGCAAATTTTGATGGAGCAGTGTCTGTCTCCACTTGAGTGCCAACGTGGCCCGGCCTCACCGCCGTGAGCTGCTCTGAGCGGAGCAGCCTCGCCCGACTACGGCGACGTCAAGATAAGACTTACGACGTCTTCTAACTCGTTTTTTCCCCCATCAACATTGTCATCATCTGGAGGTTTATAAGCTCATCCCCCCGCAGCCGCTCTTTTGTGCTATTTAGTTTTTTTTTAGGGGCGCAACGCAGCATGTCTCCTGCTCGTGGTTTTTGCGGGTTTTTGTCGTTAGTGCGCGGACTCGTCCAGCCCATTTGGCACTTCTGGCCTCGGCAGGCGCGGCACACCTTTGAGGCCCCCACCCCCTCCTCTTCAACCCTTCCGCCTGACTGGCCTGGCCGCCGCACCGCCGCCGACGTGCTGCCGCCAGCGCTCTCCTCGCTCTTCCTCTCTCCCACCTATACGACGAAGCCCTTCAGTGCGAGAGAGACATGACGTGGAAAGTGCTCTCCGGAATAAATCGGCAGCTGGGGTGGTCCGTCCCGACGGCGGCCGCCAGTGTCACCGCACCCGTGAGTGCTTTTCGGCCGGTTACCTCCTGGCGCGGCAAATCGACAGTGAGAAGCGCAGCCGAGTGCAGTCAGGCCAGGTCATGTCGCACTTTGTTGGGGTTCAGCGACACCTTACCCGACCCAAGACAAAAGCGGGTGGGAGAGCCAGCGACCCGCCGGACCCGGACCCCTTGGGCACAGGGGATTTGTACCCATGGGTACACTCACAGCGTTCTCGCGATGACCGATTATTGGTAATATCAATCCCCGGGGAGGCTACCCAAGGCTTTTTACTCGGGGGGAGTTACTACACCCTAACAGACTAGCATTCAAATTTCTTAATATTTTCTTTAAAAAAAATGGAAAAAACTCAAAAGAAACTGTCACTTGTATTATTCCACGACAGTCCCTGTAATTTCTACGACTTTCCTTGCTTTTCTGCGACTAATTGCCTTCTTTATGACTTTACACACCCAGAAAAATTAAAACTTGTGGCAACCACTACATGGGTCCTTCAGGGATCACCATACAATATGGTTTAGACAACGATCGGGCCGTGGTGAGACAGGATTTTCTGTTCATACACCTGTCCTATTGTTGCCTCAACCATCATTTATGGTTGTCCCTGAAGCAACCATACGATAGTTGCTAACAGCTTTTCATTTCTCTAGGTGCAGGTTTCTAGATTTTTGTGGGAACTCTGATTGGCTGAGCCTCTCTTACTTAACCTTTAACTTAAATTTAAGCAACGAAGCCTTAGTAGTCCGTGCCCAGAACGAAGTGTGTCTTTGGCAGGGTAGGCAACTTTCTAACAGTAACTTCCGCTGGGTTTGACACCCGATTTTAGGTGTGTGTTTGATGACTTAACCAACTTTAAACAAACACAAGAACCTTGTGAAACGTTTAATTTTTCGATTAGTGATAAACTGACGGTTCTTTGCAATATATTATAGATTTTTAAATTGACAACGGTTGGCTACATGCAATGAATAAAGACGGGGTATGGTCTGAAGAAGTGTAATGGCAGCATGGGCTAGAAGTAGGCTAGTTTTGAGAAAGAGAATTTAGTTTGGGTTTGAGTTAGTTTGATGCGGGACAGCATGGCCCCTGGAATTCAAAAGTTCTAGGTGGAGTCCTCACTAAAGGCCGAGCTAGTTACACTCCGTGGTGGTACTGTAAACGGGAATGAACCATCACATAACCTCATATTGCGTGAACACAAGTTGACTTTTACAGGAAACGAAACTCAACATGGAATGGAAGACAGTTAAAGTGATACTCAATCTTTGAAGTACTGTAATGTGAAATTTGTTCCGACTCAAAATCTTTAATCCCTTCCCCTTAAAATCCGAGGATGGAGATAGTTACTGGGATCCTGCCAGAACCTTCCGTTTCTGTCTTCAAAGGATTTTCTTTTTGTGTCTGTTAATAATTTGATATGAAAGAGAAAGAAATGCTATTGACAAGTTTAATAAAAGTTTAACATCATTTTAAATCTTCTCTTCACTTAAATCATTTAACAAGGCATACAATGTTAATATGATAAGCTGCATCTTCAAAGATTATTGGATCTGACGGGAGAGAGCCAGATAGCTGAGGCTCGATCTTTAGACTGGAATATTTAATTTGATCGTCATCTTAATTTTAATCTTTTTGGCCCCACAACACTGTGGGTGTAAAAGGGCGGATCTGTTGAGTTGGTATTCACTGTGTTAGGGATTCAACGTGAGGGAGCCAAATAGCTGAGGCTTGATCTTAAGACTGGAATCTTAAATTTGATCTATATCTTCATTTAAATCTTCTCGGCCACACAACACCGTGGTTTTAAAGGGCGGATCTGTTGTGTCGGTATTCACCGTGTTAGGGATTCAACGTGAGGGAGCCAAATAGCTGAGGCTCGATCTTAAGACTGGAATCTTAAATGTGATCTTTATCTGAATTTTAATCTCTGTGGCCACAAAACACCGCAGTATCCAGGACTACGAAATTTTGTTCTCTTGTTAAAATTAGACGATGAATTTCTTGCATCAAAGTTTAATATATAAGAACTATGTAAAATCAAAAGGGATTTGTATTTATTTTACACTGTCGTATCTATTCCTCTTCAATTCAAACCAGATCCATCAACTTTTTTCTTTGAGAAAAAAATAAAAAAATAAAATAAATTAATGTCAAATATATATAGATTTTTTTTGGCTTACAAGTGGGATCTTTGGCTCAGCCTTAAGCTTAGGCTTTACCTAGTAAGATAAAATCTCGTCAATTTTATTTACTGACATTCAGCGTTGCTTTTCCCTGTCGGTGTGCATTGCCGGAGCAGGGGGCCGCCTCCCACCGCAAGTAGAGGGGCTGGGCCGGGCTGAGCCGGCCCGGCCGAGCCCCGCTGCGGGAGCGCCGCCACTTTCCAGCCGAGCAATTCCGAAGATCGCCTTCATACCTCTGTCCTCGTCGCACTCATGGAGCACTACCATGGCCAGCATAGGGCACCGCTGTAGGTGCAACAAGGACGGAGAGATGAGAGCGATCTTCTGAATCAGTCGGCAGCACCAATTTCAATCCGCCTGTCCCGTTCAGCTGCAGCAGCGCAAGCCAAACGGTCCCCGCTGCAGCCGAGCCGAGAGATGATGGTCCCGGGACAGGTTTTTATGCAAACAAACGATTATCGTGAAATTACGCGAGCAGCCGCAAATACGGTGGCCGGTCCTGTCCCGTCCCCAAGGCGACGGGGCGGCATGCGGTATCGCAGGTATCGGCAGCAGTCTGAACCGGGACCTGCCGTACAGTGTAAAGGCACTGATACAAGCTGACGGGTGTTGCGCAGTTGACGACTAGTTGTGGAAAATCGTCAAAGGACTTACCTGCTGCTCGCTCTCAGAATCACAACTCTCTCCTCTCCTCCCGGTCCGGTCCGGTCCGGACCCGAGGACGGGGGCGCCATGCCGGGCAGCTCTCCGGTCAGCTCCGGGCTAGAGTCCTACATGGAGACGTGCGCTGACCAAACGATAGAAACACAATCATAAGGTGAGAACCTAAACAGCTTAGCACTACTAGCTGAAGCAAACGAGCAGTTACAAAATGACTCACGAATTACACAAAGGGCTAGGCGACATTACAACGCAAAAAGTAACTCATAGCATTATGTGACTCACTTATTCGTTAAAACTTCTGTGTTGAAATCGGGCTGTCAGACGTTCCACAACATCCACACAAAGAAGCGAACCGTACAAACAGCTTTGCTGTTCAGAGGGTAAACGTCGTGTACACTTCTTAACATGCCTCAGATCTTAAAGAAAACGTGAACACGTGTTGCAGCGGCCGTAAATAATTAATTTTTAATAAATCATAAAGTCACTTCATGATGAGCCTAATCAGTCCCGTCCTCTCGCTCGCTCTCGGAGGCCGGCCGCCGCCTTCCCTCGACCAAGCTCGACCGGAAACGCTAAGTACTAGGTAAAGCTAACGCTTAAGGCTGAGCTGAAAATTTCACTTTACAGATAGAAATTGAGTTATTTTAGTCTCAGCTTTCTGACGGAAGGTGATAAAAAGTACCTTTTCTCTCGAATGTGGGTAAAATTATTTCGCGTAAAACTTTTCTGCTTTACGGAACTTTGCTTTGATACGATGGCCCTACCATCATGTGAAATGTCATAGTGGCCAACATTACGAAAACAAGGTTATCTCCTCAGTCCCTATCTATCATATAATAATAATGAAGAAAATGAACGTCGTATTTTTTCGTTTCATGTTTTTTCATAGTAATTTCTATCAGGAAGGATTTCTCGATGAACTTTATTACGTTGCACGTTCTCATTTTTCTTTTGTGGGTTGCCTACACCATCATGTGCGATTTCTTCTCCTCTACGCTGCGGGATAGTGGGGTCTCGGGGTGTCCAAATGAAAGGCTTCGCAGTTAAAGATAAAATTAAAGATAAGTTAAAGTTTGCTCAGCCAATGAAAAATCAAACGCTGCGTTTGGACCATTCGCCGTTCTCTCCAAGTAGGACTCTACTCCGGGCAGCTCAGCTCCGGCAGGCTCCGGGCGGGAGAGCAGCGGGACAGCAGGGGGCGCCTCGCCTCGCCACGTCGCGCCTAACAGATGCTGTTCATTAGCATTCTTCTACACGCCACGGGCATGCCTTTGGCCTGGCATCCGCTCCCGGTCTTACTCCTGCCGAAGCCGGAGGAGCGCCTGCTCAATGCGAGGTCCTGGCGGGTCCTGGTGGGTCCTGGCAGACAGGGCAGACGCCTCTCGCCTCTCCTCCTCCTCCTCCTCCTCCTCCCATTCTCCAGGCCATGGGGCACGAGGTGAGCGTGTCCGTGTCGGCTGAGGGGCGGGCGGTGGACGGGGGTACTATTCGCCGAGGCAAAGTCCAAGAATAAGAGCATTCCATTCGAGAGACAGATAATCCGAGAGTCCGCTGGTGGGGCGCTGCAGGACCGGGCGCGAAGGGGCGGGGAGGGGGGAGGGGGGCGGGTCTGGACAAGGCCGTCCCCAGGCCAGCAGCCAGCAGCCAGCAGCGAGCCAGAGGTCTCAGCCGAGGGGTTAATCCGGTCTCTCGCTGCTCCGCCCCGCTCCGTCCCGCCCCACGCCCTCGCTGAGCCTCGGAGCAGAGCGAGCGGAGCAGCCCGGAGTGCGATGCCCGGGTGATGAAATGAATCCGGGCTGGCGGCGTAAACAAGCCCCCCTGCCCCGCACCCGCACCCGTACCCCGCGGCCCGGCCAGCCAGCCCTGCGCTTATCCGTCGACCAATCGGTACGCGAGAGGTACTACAGGAACGGGCCGGGGCGTCGGCATGACTCACACGGGCTGCCTCCGGGAGGCGGGCGGCGGGTCGAAGGGAACGGGAGAGCTTGTTAGGGCCTAAGTACAGCGCGAGGTGCGAGGGGCCGGCGCGGACGCGGCCCGGACCCGGAGGATAGGAGGAGGCAGTGGACTGATTCAGAAGATGGCTCTCGCGTATCTCTTTCCTTGTCGCACCTATGGCGGAGCCCTATGGTGAGGGCGGCAGGGCCCCATGAGGGCGACAAGGACGATGAGCGAGAACGATGTTCGGAATCAGTCGGCAGGCGCTGACCCCTGCACGCCAATGCGATGAAGCGCGGCGCGGCGCGCGCGCTCCCAGGATCGCCATGAGCTGACGACAAAAGGCGCTCGTCTCAACCTCACCGACACGGTGCTCGCCTACAAAAAGAACAGGCATCTGATGATGAGGGTGGATTTTCAAATTCGCGGAGGCAGAAGCCGCGTCGCGCGTCGCGTGGAAGCGTGGACGGAGACTTCAACGCTGGTGTCGGACCGTCCCTACCAGGTGTTCCGGAACAGTATTCGAGATACTAACTACTAACTGACGCGCTCCAGCCTCGTGAGGCACGGCGGCCCTTGGGGTAGGCGGACTACCCGGTGCTCGCTGAAACACCCAGTACACACTAGTGCGACTTCCATTTCACCCCCGCCCCGCACGTGTTGGCAGCGTGTTCGCTGCAGCCCGAGCCGAGCCGAGCGCGCCCTGAGGCGAAGGCACTTGGCTCGCCTCGCCTCACCTCTCCAAAGCCCCTCATTGACGGGCCTGGGCCCCGGTCGGGGCCTGAGCCTGGCCCGGGCCCGTTCTCCGCCCCGATAAGCTTTTATTGCGCGGGGCCATCCGGGCTGCGGGCCACTTAGCACTCTGCTCCGACCCGCCCCGCGATCACGAGGTGGCGTCGTGCGTGCGTCGTGCGGCGTGAGTGCGAGGTAGGCAAATTGGCGCCATTATCGCGGTCCTGTCCCGTCTGGCGCGCGGCCTGGTGCGTCGCGACTCGCGACGAGTCGACCCCCAAGGGGGCTGGGCTGGATCATTTTCGGCGTCACCATCAGAGTGCAGCGTAACGGGTGACAGGTGGGCGACGCGTACCGGGTGTTTCGGGAGAACACATTACAGTATTGCGGGTCTGCCCGCTGGAGCGGATAGGATAAACAGACTCCCGCGTTATCTGAAGCAGCCGGTACTGCACTGAGTGTGCGACAAGCCAACAGGCGTGTGAGACCACGGCGCACCGCCAGCAGCCCCTCGCCGTCCCGTCCGCCTGCCTCCGGCGAGAGGAAACAACTCTGAATTTTCATGAACTCGTTTTGTGAATTTTTGTGATTTTCGTGATTTAAAAAAAATTGTGAATTTTTACTTGAATTTTACCTCAACTTTTGCGAATTTTCGTGATTTTTATTTTTTGGTGAAGTTTTGCTTGAATTTTACCTAAGCCCTTGTGAATTTTCCTGAATTTTCCTTTTTTTCTGAACTATTCTGAATTTTTCTGAAAACCAAGGCGTACAAAAATTTCAGAGTTGTTTCCCCCTCGGCCTCCGGCCCGCGGTACCGGTGGGTGCCGGGCGGAGCGAGGTGGCCGCCGTCGCCCTGACCTGGCAGGCGACGTCACCGGGACGGCCTTGGACAGCACGACTACTGCCAGCAGTGCCACAGCCGTCATAAAGTGAGCCAATGCAGCGTGCGAGTCGCGAGTCACTCCTGCGGGTGGCGGCGGTGGCCACCCCGCATGCCAGAGTCAGGCTATTGCACTCCACAAAGTAAAGTGCACTCCTGCTGGCCGCGCCGTTGTGGTTTCTCCCTCCGGGTCCTAACGTCTGCACGTATGTGCGTTCTCTGTATCCTGTGGGGTGGGGGTACCTACCTCACTCTGCTCGCTCCCGGTGCTTTTCTCACTCACAGGCGCGCGCGCGCGCACACACACACACACACATCCACGCGGCCTCGCCGGCCTTCACGGGAACAGTCTGCAAAACCGGCCGAAATAAACGTTACAGCGGCCGTAATAGGCTTACACGGCGGGGCGGAGCAAGGGAGCGAAGCGGGAGCGGGGAGTGGCGGGGGATGGGCGAGGCGAAGCAAAGGCGAGGAGCAAACCGGGCGAAGCCCATAACTTTGGCGATTGAAAGCCGCACCGACCGCCGCGCAGGGCCGGGGCCGGGGCCGGGGCCGGGTAGGGACCGCGTCGCGTCCCGTGGCATACCGCTGCAGCAGTACACGGGTACGTGCCGCCCCCGGCCGCCCTCCGGCCACACCCAGCGCCGCGCCGCCTCCTGGCCAGGCCCCGGCCGTGATGTAATAATGAAGGAATGTCAGGTGAATAGCTCAATAGCAATCAGGCCTCACACGGCTGGCCGAGGAGGGGTGCAGAGCATACAAGGAAGCGGGCGGAGCGGCCAGTGACTAACCAACTTTCTGGCCCCCATCCCATTCCAGCCCACCTCCTCCGGCAGTGGCGGCACCGGGCCCGGCCCGGCCCGGCGGCCCGGGCGCGCCAGGGGCAGCAGGACGTTTAGGCGCCCAAATAAAACACGGTAATTAGGGCTGAGGCGTTCCTCGGGGCGGGGCAGGCCAGGCGCAAGGCCCGCAAGGCCTGAATCACCAGCAGCAGCCGCTGCCGCCGTGCCCTTGCATGTCTCCCATTCGGATTCTTGAAATAGCAGGGCCACCCTGCTCCGCGCTGCTGCTGCTGCTGCTGAACGGCACTGCCGCCCCGCCCCGCCGGCCACGCCCAGCAACGCCTCGGGCGGATGGTGTCCAGGGCGGTCTGCTCGAGGAAGTTGTGGCGCGTGCAGCCCTGGGCAGTGTACTGCAAGGCCACTGTGCGTCGCAGGGCCGGGCAGACATCCTCTCAGTGCGTGCGCGGGTAGGGTCGCCTGGCCGGCAGGCAACACCCGACACAGGTGCAGGGAGGTAAACAACAACACTCGTCATGGCGCAGCGCCGGCACAGCGGCAGGACCAGGACAGGCGTTGTTTTAGCCCGCCTGCAGGGAGGTCACCGAAATTCGACCATAAAAATCAGAGACGGGACCATCCCGGCCGCCTGCCTGTCTGGGCGTGGATGGCGCGAGGTGTGGCGGGGCGTGGCGGGGCGTGGCGGGGGACCAGCAGCGCAGCGGAGAGAGCCTCAGGCCCAGGCCCCGGTGGACCATGGGGCAGTAAAACGCCGAGGAGCCCGGGCGAGGCGAGACGAGACGGCCCTCTGCCGATCGGGCTCGTCCCGGGATCATCATCAGTTAGGCCCGGACCAGGCCAGCCAGACCAGACCTCCCCTCGGGTGTGAACAAGACGAACAAGGAGGACTGCTGGCGTGGCGCGGCGGGGCGGGGCGGGGCGGGGCGGGGCGGGGCGGGGCGCGGCGGGGCAGTACGAGGACTGGGGCCGGGGCCCCACTCCCCCTTCCCGACTCACTACGAGACGGTGCCCGTAAGGTGGTGGCCGGCAAGCTGATGCGCCGGGGGGCGGGGCGGGGCGGACACCACACCTCACCACGCCGCGCGAGTAAACAAGGCGGGGGCAAAGGCTTTCATTAACGCACTCGAGCCCGGGAATTAATTATATTTATCGATCACGTTAACGAGGTGCGGCGGCGCGGGGGCGGGGCGGGGCGGGGCGGTGGAGAAAAAGTGTTGTGGGATAAGCACGGGGAACGATGGGAGATAGAAGAAAAGACGCGAGGTCACCCGCGGCTCACAGCGCACCATTGGCCGACTGTCAAACGTGGAGAGTAACACGGAGCCCCTTCCCTCCATCTTCTCTCTTTATTCTCTCTCTCTCTCTCTCTCTCTCTCTCTCTCTCTCTCTCTCTCTCTCTCTCTCTCTCTCCCTCTCTCACACACACACTCATACTCGTTGGCGCAGCTCTACTTTCCGTCGTCAGGCACCTTCGTGTTGTTGTGTCCACATTCTTAAGTGATTGCCAGTCGCCAGGACGTTTATTTGTAGAGGTATTATGTATTTTGATCCTAGACAATGGCGCGCGGCGGGACGGGGGCTGCTGGCCGGCGAGCTATTTGGCACCGGGCCACCCCACCTCACCCCGCCCGCCCCGCCCGCCCCGCCCCCGCGCGGCCCCGCGCAAGGACCGCGCTGAATGGGACGGGGCCGACCCTTGAGCCGACCCGCCGCGACGCCTTGATGCTCCTACCCGCCCCCGCCCCCACCCAGACCCACCCCCGCTCCTCCACTATCTCACTCAGACCCGCCCCCCCTCTCTCTCTCTCAGACCCCCCCCCCTCCCCTTTACCCCCCCCTCTCTCAGACTCACCCTTACCCTTCTTTGATCTTTCACTCAGACCCGCCTTGGTGCACCAAAATAATGCGGCGCCAGCAAAAAATAAAAAAAAAGAATAAATAAATAAATATTTTTTTTTAAAATGAGGATAATCTTGCGAAGCAAACGCGCAATGTAAAAACACAAATGCGCGGATTCATGAGGATTGGGGCCGCGGCTGCAGGCCAGCTGCAGCTCTTGCTGGGCCGCAGGCCGCAGGGCTGCAGCATCATCTCGTCGATCACGTGGCCGTTATTGTGCTGCTCCTCATCTCATCGCCGTGCGTGGCGCGTAGCGCGGGGCCCGGGCGCGCGGGCACCGCACCCGCCCAGTAGTAGATGAGAGAGGAACAGAAAGGGATAGACGAGTAGAGAGAGGGGACGAGGAGGCCTGAGCTACAGGAGCACGGCAGCTACGCGCGGTAGTGGTGCCGCGGGGCGGGGCGGGGCGGGGCGGGGCGGGGCGGGGCGGGGCGGGGCGGGGCGAGGAGAGGCTCTTGAACGTGTCTCCTCCCCCCTTCCTTCCCCCTTTTTCCAATTCCCCTCCCCGGACCGGCCGCTATACGCACTCTCACACAATTACGACCCCCCCCCCCCCCATCTCCTTACCCCCGCCCGCCCGCCCGGGCCGCGGGCCGGCCAGAGACCCTCTCTCTCCAGAGTACTACTATTACGCGCGGAGCGTAAGACCGCGCCGAGACGAGCGGCAAAAAGAGCCAAGAGGAGGAGGAGGAGGATGAGGAGGGGCCGTGAAGGAGTGGGGCGGGAATGCACTCCGGCAAGGACCGCGCCGGCGAGCGGAGCGGCGGGCCTGCGGCGGGCCAGCGTTAGGCCCTCCGGGCTCCAGGAGTACCATCCCCACACGGGCGTATCTCTTTTCTGCAGCCTGTAAAATTTGCGCGCCGCTTTCCACGTGTGAGGGGTGGGGGTGGGGGTGTGGGTGGGGGTCATAGGGGTTGGTGCGGCGGGGCTGACAGTTTGGAGTGTGGTTCTCGTCCTCCTCGCTGCGGGGGCACTGGCCCTCTGTCTCCTCCCACAGCTTCTTCTGCCCCCCCCCCCCCATTTCCCCCTGCCCGGTCCTAACTCATTTTACAACAGACGTGATCCATCTTCACTTGTCTGCATCCCTTCCATTATTATGGCTCTTGTGACCGGTGCTGCGCTGCTCACAGGTGCGCCGTACTATTACTGGCGTCGCCCCCTCTCCCCACTCCCTCCTCTCCCTCCACCCCTCCTCCTCCCCTCCCCCTCCCCCTCCCCGCGCGTCCTCACGATCATGCCCTTCGCCGGGGCCCCTCCATCCAACGCCCTCCTCCCTCTCCCCCTCCCTGCCCCCCTCTCAGTTCCATTTTATTTAATTTGTCAGAGATTCTTCATTACAACACGTGTTCGTCCATCGCAGTGAAAACACGGGCTTCTACAAGGTCGGAGCATTGTACTGGCCGTGTGCGCTGCAGCGTGCGTACTACAAAAGGAACGAGAAGTGAAGTGAAGGGAAGAGCGGGCCGGGCCCCACACACCAGACACCCGTGCCCACATCAAGGAGGCCCAATGCCCTTTGAGAAAACTCATCTTCATTACGAACAGGTCCAAATACGTAGACCTAATATAATAAAAAAATATTAAGAGGAAAAACACGTATAAAAGCGTCCTTTTTCAAGGTAGTACGCCGGCAGATACGTGTGCGGTGAACGACGTCGTCGACCCGACCCAGGCGGATATGAGTCAAACGTCCAGTGGCACCTTGGGGGAACAAACTGACCGCATCAACCACTCTGCCCCACCGCACGGGAGGAGGGGGGCGATGAGATATCGATCTGAATGATGCTCAGCGCGGCGAGCAGTCGCCTTGGGGTGGTTTACCTCCAACCCCCGCGCCTCCCCCAGCTGCGTCCACACCCCCTCAAGCAAACACTGAATGGTGCTGGGGGACTGACCGGCCCGGCCCCGGCGCGCCCCCCGGCCCCCGCGGCCCCCGCTCGGCTCGGCTCAGCTCGAACGCGCGACAGGGCGGGGCGGGGTGCGGGGCGGCAGGGCGGGGCAGCACGTTGGACGGCGGCCCGTTTGGGCCGTAAGCGTCAGAAATAGGCACACGGCACACGCACACACAAAAGCGTAACCTGCCGCGCAACGCCACGCCGCGCCGGGTCTGGGCGCCCACCCCTCTCCCCCTCCTGACGGGGCGCGGGGCGCCACAATAACCGGGCGTCGCGGCGCTCTCCGCCCCGCCCCACCCCGACCACCGTTCTACTAACACGTCTGGGCGTCGCGACGCGCCGCGCCGGCTCAGGGCTGCCAACTCCTCTTCCGTAACGCCAACCACCTTTAGCTTTTCAGCGCTCGTAGTTCTCCGCGCCACGCCCCGTTTTAACCGGCGCGCGCAGGATCCGGCTCGACCTGGTGGTGAGATGGACACGGGCAGGGGACGCTCGGAAAACAACGAGGGGAAAAACCTCTCAACGTTGATGTACAAATTTCGGAAGTTTTTGTGAATTCCCGGGAATTTTTGTGAATTCTTTTGTTGAATTTTTGTTTGAATTTTCTAGAGTATTTGCTTGAATTTTTCTGATTTTTTTCTCTGAATTTTCATGAATTTTTCTGAATTACGAGGTGTACCTACAAAACTTTGTGAGTTGTTTCCCCCTCGGAAAAGTAGCATGAGTGGTGAGTTCATCCGCGACAAAACAGCGACAGTTTGGTGTGGCTGCGGGCGAGATGCGCCCTGCCCCGCCCCGCCCCGCGCCGTTCTGAAAAAGTCTGTTGATGAGCACGCTGCATGCTGCAGGCCAGGGGCGGCCCCAAGCCCAGGGGGCTGCTAGCGCCGCGCCGGGCCGAGCTGCCGGGCTGGGCTCAGCTGGGCTGGGCCCAGAGCGGCGGTCTGGCCCGGCTCGGCTGGAGACGCGGTGGAATTCCACCTGTACAAGAACAAGAAGAACAAAAACAACAGTACGACCGCACGGCTGCTGTTGCTGCTGCTGCAGCCCCGGGCCGCCGGCCCGGCCGCCCCGCAGAGGTATCCACGCCACATACCACAATCACCTCCACCATCAAATCAGTGCTCCCTCTTCTCAGAACCATTTTTGTCTTTTATTTTCTCTTGTTTGATTTCCCCACCTCCACCCTCCCTCCTCCCCGCGCTCGGCTCCGCCGCCGTCGTCCACCTCTTTCTCCGCCATCCACACCACTCTTCTCGCCCTTCCCTCCCCTTACGCTCCTCTCGCTATCTTTGTCTCTCCCCGTCTTATTTTATCTCTCTTTCTCTCGCTCGCTCTCCTACACACATTCTGTCTTTATATTCTCTCTCGTCCTCCTCTCCTCGTCTCTTTGTGCCCCATCTACCCCCCTCCCCCCTCAATCCCTTTCTCTCCTTCTGTCCTTCTCTCGCTCCTTTACGCCTTAGTTCTCCTCCTCACGAACCGTACTACACTGCCCACGAACAAAATAAATGGCTAGGGCCACCTCCTTCTCTCTCTCCTTCTCTCTCTCTCTCTCTCTCTCTCTCTCTCTCTCTCTCTCTCTCTCTCTCTCTCTCCTCTCTCTCTCTCTCTCTCTCCCACAGTGGTCTGCTCAGGCAACCTCGGCAGGCGTCTCTCTCGCACCCACTGCCTCCACGGGCCCGCTCGAGTACCACCTCGCATGCTACCAAGGAATAAAAGGAAAACATAATGGATGATGCTCGCACCTGCGGGCCGTGCCGGGCCGGGCCGGGCACTCCGGGCAGGTCCACTGCGGGGCCGGGATGGGCCGATAGGGAGGAGGGAGAGCGAGATAGAGCGAGTGAGGAGAGAGAAAGAGAAAAGAAGAGCGGGAGAAGGAGGAGGAGGGGGCTACGCTACTCACGCCACGGGCTACGTTTGTAGTATCGTAGCCATAGTAGAGTAGTGGTGGAATCCCCTTCCTCACCCCTCCCCTCCCCCCCACCCTAGGGCCCCCAGCATGGGGCCGTCGCTGGCTCCACTCGCCTGGTCCGCCCCAACCCGCCCCGCCCCGCGCCTCTGGACGTGTCCGCCAGAGGAGATGAGTCCTTCGTATAAAAGTTTTTCATTCCTTTCCTTTTAACTTTCAGAGATGAACCCGTTAGGCGAAGGACTCTTGGCGTCGAGATTCTTTGGCGAGAGAGACACCCGAGTGGGAGCGCGGCGCGGCGCGGCGGCGGCGGGGCCGGCGGGGCCCTCTAGGAGGCGAGATGTGGCTGCGCTAACGGGAACCGGTCGGGATTTGGCCGGGATATCGCGGAGCGAGCAGCCGAGGCCGGCATGGCCGGCGCGGCGCGCGGCGGGGCCAGCAGGCCTCATGAGGCCTCATGGACGCCGCCATAGAGGCCATGAACCAGCCAGGCTGCAGCGACGGCCGTCTGATTCCGAAGATCGTTCCTCTCGCGATATCCGTCCTGCTTGTCGCATTCATGTGAAGTGAAACTGCCGCATCCCCAACATAGGTTTACCACCGTAGGTGCGACAAGGACGGTGGTACGAGAGCGACCTCCTGAATCAGACGGCGGCAGGACATGCCCTGCTTGTAGGACCGCCTCGGCACGGCATCGCACGGCTAGGGCACGACGTACCACAGGTCGTCAGTCAGTCAGTCGGCAGGCCGGGCACAGGTACCCCGGTACCCCCCGCCGAGCGCCGGGGCTGTAACGGGAACCCGGGGCCGTAGGGGACTCTGCCCAGCCCTGTCCTGCGGGGCTGCACAGCCCGGCACAGCGCGGCCCGATTGAAAGTAGAGAACAAACACCACACCTATAGCCAAGCTTCCTGAACTCGCCCGCCCGCGCGCGCGCGCCCGCCCGTAACTTGCCTAGAGTTATCCGCGGTGATATTCCATTTTCGCCGAGACCCGCGCAGCCTTTACAGCCGCACGTTTTATATCTAGTCATTATTTCTCATCTCGAGTCTCCGGGCCGACGCGCCAGGTTGCATTCCTGGCGGCAGCGCGGGAGCGGAGCGGAGGGGAGGGGGAAGAAGGTGTGCGCATTAAGACAGAATCCCCCGCCGGACCCGGCCCGGCCCGGTCGTGGGCTCGATAATTAATGCTCATCACCCGAATCAAAGGGCATCAAAAGGTCTCTGGACCAGAGTCAGGGGCCCTGGGGGCGTGGTGTGGCGTGGACGGGTCATCCCCATTATGAATGTATGTGCCATAAATATGAACCACACCCCCAGCCCTGGCGGGCCCTGGCCCAGGCCGATTCAGACCGCCAGCCGTGACGCGACCTGCCCCAAACATCGCCTTGCATGGCCCCGGTAGGGCCCCCCCCGGCCCGGGCCTCCCGAGGGGACGGCAGGCCACGCCACACCAGAACCCCGGGCCCCTGCATCACTTTACGCATTCTTTCATATTCTCCCCGGCTCGGAGGTGGACCACATTATTTTTTATGCGGAGGGCAAAAGGGCGACCATCACCTACCTGTCGCACTCCAGACCTGCGTACCAGCGCCGCCGCCGGGTCCGCCTGGTCCGCCGGGCCCCGGCGAACACGGAGGGGAGGGGGAGAGCCAATGAAAAATGCGCATGTTTGCCGTAAAAGTACCCGCTGCCTGTTCCCAACGCGTCGCATAATTCATCGCCCCTCGCGCCGTACGAATGTTTTGGGAGGCAGACACCCGTAAGGCCCTACCTGCCTGTCTGTATGTCTGCCTGTCACGCGCGACACACGAGGAGAGCAGCGCGCGAGCGGTTGCGGGTACCTAGCGGGACAGAATACACGCGAGTGCTGCGGGTCTGCCTGCCCGGCAGGGGTTAATACGAGCGGGTGGGCAAAACCTCGTACCGCCACCTGTGTCACACGGTAGCCCTCGTCGACCTGGCGCAGTTTTCACCTTGCATATTTAAAATCGAGGGTGGCCAATTTTCTAAGCGTAACAAGCAAGTTTTTCCTTCCTTTTTTTCCCTTCCATGATTTATATGGTGGTTAGTGGTTTTTGTCGAGGACACCCTGAAGCTCCTGGGAGGTCCGTCCCATGGACCCATGGGTCCCCTGGTGGCCGATAGTGGCCCCCTCGCCCCACCCCGGGCCCCGGGCGGGGGATCCCCTGGGGTGCGCCTCGCCCCGGGGGCCGCGGGGGCCCGGGGCCACTTAGGCCCCCGCGGCCCGCCCTGTCATGGGGGCCCCCGGCCCGGGCCCGGGCGGCGCGGGGCGGGGCGGGGCGGGGCGTCCCATAAACTAACTTGGGGACTGTCAGGCGGGGCGGGGCGAGGAGGGACTCGAGGCACCACGCCCTGGCTTTTACCTTCCAAAAGTACGACAACAACAAGTGGTGCGTGGTACAATCCACCGACATGCAATGCAACCCCTGTTTTTGTTACACTGCAAAACCTTGTCCCGGTTACCAAGCAGCCACAGGATATTTTTCTAAGAAACAATCATGGCAGCGTCTTGGTTTTTCCTCTGCTTGGAAACCTGATGGTAGCTTTTACCGAGTGGATCATTGCCGTCCGCTCAGAAACGTGCTATTTTCAGTTCAATAATAAGCGTAACTTTAAGCTCGACATTACCAACACATGTAAAGAGAAATTCCCACGGGCACATACAGTAAAACCCCCACGCGGTGCAGTATCCCAAGTGCACATATTCGTCCGCGAGGTACAATATCTCAAGGGCACATATTCTCACGCGGGGTGCGCCCTACCTACCTACCTGGGGCCAAACATAGGTGATGTGGTCACACCTTCGTTTTTCCAGTGTTTTACACGACTCGACATAGCCTCGCGCGATGCCCGGGGCCGCGGCTCAGGTATCATCGTATCATCCTGTCCGAAGCGGCGGCCGGCCGGGCGGCCCAGCACACCTCCCATCCCCACAGCCGCCCCGCAGCCACCCCGCCCCGCTGGCTCCGACTCTAGGAGCTCTGACCCGTCACCTGATGCCGTCGCGAGGACAAGGAGCAGACAGGGCCGGGCAGGGCAGCCGCGGCCCCGGGCTGATGTAAGGCTGAATGACAAATTCTTCATTCACGCCGCTGCTGCGCTGCTCCCACTGTGCTCGCCGCCCCGGCTCGTCCCGCACCTCCTTCTCCCCTCCGACGCGACACGATTACTCAAAAAACAGAGAAGACGCGCTCGGAAAAAGAATATCAAGGTTCCGACCAATTGGAATCTCGCTGACGGCCCGCTGGCTGTCACCCCACCACGCCCCCGCCACGCCCCGCCCCGCCCCGCCCCGCCCCGCCCCGCCCCATCCCTATCCCCGCCCCCGCTGCCCGCCCCCGCCGCTGCTCTCGCTCTCACAGCCCTGACAAAACGTACGAGTTCTGCTGCTCCTACTGCAGGAAGGGGGCTTTGTAGCCCAGAGGACGCAGCGTGGCGGCGGGCGAGGAAGAGAACCGCAGACGACATAGCCCCCCTGGTCCTGGTCCTGGGCCCCACTACCCTCCCCGCCAGTCGACTGATTCAGAAGATCGCTCTCGTACCCCCATCCTTATCGCACTCATGAGGCCACGCCACCCCCAACATGGGGCACCTCCATGAGTGCGACAAGGACAGGGGGAAGAGAGCGATCTTCTGAATCAGTCGGCAGCGCATCCATCAACACCGTCCTGCCCTGCCGGCCCTGCCCCGCCACTGGGTGCGAGAGGGAGAGGCGCAGAGCGGAGCGCGCCGCAGACCAGATCTTTCAGGATTTCGGCTCTCCTCATTTCAGCGCGACAGTCCCGCCCGGGCCGGGGCGGACTAATGTTTCAGGACTGCGTTATTGCCCCGCTGATAACATGTCCGATCTAACGATGTTTTCAAAATCCGCACGTAAAATATAGACGAGCGCACCCAGGGGGAAGGGTGGGGTGGGGGGTGGGGTGGGCGTTTTAAGAGTGACATGTTTTTTTAAAGGTCGTCAGAAGATGACACGCGACCGAGCAGTCGTTCTCGTCAAGGAAATGATGAGGTGGGAGGGGTGGCGGTTGGGCCCGGCCCGGGCCGCGGGCGCTCTCACACTGAGTGATGCTGACAGCGGCGCTGTTAGGGCGTTAGGTCCTAAATTATATCGAGCATACACGCGGGAGGGGTGACCATACACAATATCCGCCACGACCCGTCCCGTTCCGTTGCACCGCCTGTAGACAGCACCTGAGTTCCAGGTCCGGGGCGAGGGAATGGCTGAACCAGGCCGTGCATGCTCGCTTTATGCCTGTCGCTCTGCGGGGATCAGCCATCAGTGAGGTAGAGGGGGAGGGGACTCGGACTGGATATGTGGGTAAGTGTTTCTGTAAACGTTTAAGCAGAGTTAAACACATGTTGTTCGTTTTACAGCAAATTTGGGCGCAAAGAAAGCTCGACTTCACACAATTGTATGCACACAAAGCCTAGGACACATTTGTGCGAAAAATTTTATTGTGTGTGCACATTTGCATCAGATTAAAGAGACAAATCCAGTTGGTTAGTTGCGTATACAGTGTAGGCGAGGGAGGGAGGGAGGGACAAATTGGGAGCAGGCGGCCGAGCCGGGGGGCCGGGGCGACGCTGAGTTGTGGAGTTTTCCTTATTGTCGGCCGATGCCTAGCAGGAGAGGCCTCGGCCTCGGCCCCTTCGGCCGCCCCGCCGGCAGGAGCCGCGGGAATAAATCCACCCGGGAGTGGCGAGGCGGGCCTACGCCGCTGCCAATACTTTTGTAGTCGGGGCGGCGCGGAGCTCCATCCGGCCCGGCTGCACCCCGCCCCGACTCGACTCGACACGGTGACAGAGGGGCGGCAGGTGGCGCTAAAGTGGCCGTCCGGGCGAACAATGGGCGGGAGCTCTGCCCGCGGCCCCGCCCCGCCCCGCCGCGCGCCGCCCCGGGCCCCCGGGCTCCCGGGCTCTGCCCCGTCGTTATTTGGCTTGGCACCTCCACCACCGACCGAAGCCCCGCGGCAGCACGGGGTGGAGCACGAGGTCGCCGCGCCAACGCAGCAGCAGGGCGGAGTACGGCACAGCGGGGCAGGCGGGGCAGGGCGGGGCAGGGCGGGGCAGGGCGGGGCAGGGCGGGGGGCCGAGGTTGGGCAACCCCAAACAACAGGCCCGCTGAGCAGGAGGGCAACCCGCACACACGCGTGATCTGCGGTACAGCACAGCTGCACGGCGTGGCTCGGTTCCCGCCGCCCCGCCCCGCCCCGCCCCGCCCGTCACGTGGCTCAGCCTATAGAGAACGAGACGAGGGGATTATCGCCATCACCATCATGACAACAGCGGAAAACACGCAACACACGAAAAGAAGAACAAAAAAAAAGGTCACACTGCAGAAATTTGATGTGAAAAATTAGCACTACGGCTAAACACAGCGGAAAAGTAAGTAGCAGGGCAGCTAAAAAATAAGCACTATAAATTAAAAATAAAAATCACAACCGGCGATATGAAACTACTAGGCTACTTTGTGACTGCTAATTAGCAGCGCCTATACAGCTGAAAAATTAGTACACCTGCGATATTTTTTTTCTCGGACGCGTTGTATTTTTTTTTGGCTGTGCCACCGTGTGCCACAAAACCTACTGTTCAGTTAAAATTTCCTCTGTTTCGTTTTCCCCCTTCTCTTTTATTAATATATCTTATTTCAGTGCAGCCACCGTAAAACATGTCCAACATGTTTGAGGCGGTCGAGACGGGCGGCACCGTGCACGCCGCGTGCCGCGTGCCGCGTCCGTCATACGTCACACATTGGTCCCGCTTACATGTGTGCCGCTCCACCGCTGAGGCGGCCGCGGCTGTTCGAACGCGTTTGAACGCAGATGAATGCGGTAATGGAGCTTCGCAGGCGCCAGTCGCGGCGGGGCGGGGCAGGGTGGGGCAGGGCGGCCGTTCGGTATTTTCGTCGTGGGAGGCCGCGGCTCAGCTCACCTCAGCTCGGCAGCAGAGACAATGCCCGAGTGTGCTGCTCGCCCCGCCCCTGAAATATGAAGCTACGCGCTATACGCCACTGAGCGGACGAGACGCGGCCCGCCACCGTGTCGACTGTGCTCGCCCAGCCCCGGAGAGCGCGCTCTCTCTCTCTCTCTCTCTCTCTCTCTCTCTCTCTCTCTCTCTCTCTCTCTCTCTCTCGCACTCAAGGTGTGTGCCGTACAGGTGCGTGTGAAACAGTTCGAGGAGAGCGCTTTTCGGAATATGTCGCGGCTGGAGGAAGGGCGTGCGTGTGAGGGCAGGGGGGGGGGCATGGCGCCACCGAGACGCTTGCTTGGGTCCTGCCCTGAGCCGGGGAGCTCCTCTGCGCTCCGGTGTCGCCACGGCTGCCGGCACCTCCCCCGCCCTGCCCGGCCCCGGAGTGCTCGAAGTGGAGGGTGCCGGTGGCACTACTGGGGCGCGGGGCGCGCGGCGCCGGGGCCACACGCTGGTGCCAACTGCCCCCTGACTGACTGGGCAGGTGCAGAGCAGGGCAGGGAGTGGGCGGCGCCAGCGGGCCAGCGGCGCGGAGAACAATAGCGGGATAGGACTGTCGCGTCGAGTCAGCCCGCGGCGGGGCGGGGGGAGGAGGCACCGCTCTGCAAAGTTATGCAAAGGATGCAAAGCAGGCCCTCACCTATTCTCATGGGAAGGGGTGAGGGGTAGGGGGAGGGGTGCTGTGGCGCTGAGCTGGCACCGCAGCAGTGGGGTGTAGCGGGGCGGGCGGGGTGCGCACGGTGCTACCGGAGGGGCGGGTTGGGGCGGGCCGGAGCCAGACAACGCTTCCATCCCCCATCGCGCACCGGCATCTCGGCGCGAGAGGCGAGAGGGCGCTCTCTGTGTCGTCCCCGGCGAAACCGCAGGGCGCGGCGCGGCCACAGAGCCACATCGCTGAAACTTATTCGCGGAGATGGGTCCGATTCATCTAAAGAAAATGCTTCTAAAAGAATTCACATCGTTTATTTCCATCCAAGTATTTTCAATCTAACATAATAGGGCGAAATTTCCATCTAAGAGAAATGCTTTTAGTTTTTAGAGGCAAATTACTGGAATACAGCAAGAAGTGAAAATGCTTCTAAGACCAACCAGAGTTTTGCTTCTAAGAAAAATCAGTGTAAATATGCATCTAACGAATACACCTCTACAAAAATAACCGTAATTTGACCTCTAGCGGATTTGCATCTACAAAAGAGAGTGTTTTACCTCTAACATATTTGCATCTAATGAAATAACAAGAATACTAGGTATCTGAAAAACCCCGAGAATGTTTTCTCCAGCCCTTTGGTGGTCCCTGCCTTTCGGAGCACATGGGTTGTCCTACCTTTTTTTTTTTTGTCCAGCTTCGGGAGTTTTGCGCCCACCACATCACACGTTTCTTTTTACCCGACCTGGCACTCGGGGTGTGATAGTTATTTTTTTGTCCGACCTCGTTTTGTCCGACCCCAACGAACCGTAAGACTCGCCTGCTATCCTCTGCGATTGCAGCTCAATTGTCCGACCTGATGATTTCCTCAAAATCCAAAAAAAGTGCCATGCTTTTTTCTGACCTTGTTTACACGGGTAAAGTGGAGAAGGAATAGGTCTCATGGTCGGAGCATGCACCGAAACAATTGTATAACACCTCAAATTCATTTTAATTTTTCATTTTTAAAGAGCTATTGAAAAAAAAAATTGAAAAATTGGTAGGCCCCTACCTAACTCGCAACCTGCGAGCCCCGCCTGCTTAACTTCGGAGTTCTGATGGGATCCGGTGTGTTCCAGGCGACCGCCACCCCGCGGGCACGAGAAGTCCTCTCCACTTCGGGGAGAGTCCCCGCCTAAGGCTGGCGGCCTGTCAGGCCCGCCGTACTACCCTCTTTAAACAGCGCCTTGAAGCCGTAGGTAGCATTTCAGACCAACGACTGGGCACCACCGGACCGCATGACCGGTCAGTGGGAGGTAGAGGCAAGGCAGGACGATAGAGGGGGAGAAAAGCAGAAAGAGAAGTTTTTGCGGAAGAGTAAGCGTACGGTTGGTTAGACCTGTACTGACCCGCTCCCGCACAGGTCATGGAAAAGCTGTTTACTAAGGAGCCAGATTCATAGGCCTTACTTCCCCACGAGGGACCACCCCCCGTGGCATGGGACGGAACTTCCTGACAACTCGCTTTCGCTGCCAGTGAAGAACCTACCTGGGAATTGAACCCAGGCCCCAAGTGCCGAGTCTCATGACACCCCGCGGCTTTCGTGGTACTTATACCACTAGACCGTCGGCGATTCCACGAGGGAGCTCCGTTGAAATGGAGGTTTGAATGAATTCCACGCCAAGCTGCTGTCCTCGGAAAAATTTATATTTTATCGCAAGATTTGAACCCGGGTCCTGCGGGCCCCGCATCATTACTATGCCGGCACGGCTACGACGCCATGGTACAAGGGGGCTTTCCATTAGGGGTGACGCTGCGAAGAGCCGTAGTCGCCGACGAACCTGGACCTGTGGCGTCATCAGTACGCCTGCTCTCCTTTACTGGGACAGCCCAGCCGCGTGGCGACATTGGTATCCACATCGGAACCGTTAGAAGTACTGGGTGGGCACCTGTTCGAATACCGATCACAATATTTTTTTTTCGAAGTAGCTTCGTCTCTTTCAGTTGCCCGAGGCACAAGGACATTGGATAAAAAGGATTAAGTAGGTAAAAAATAAATCAAAACAAATACGCACTCGACATTGATGTCGTCGCCGGTGAAAGCACGAGTTGGACAGAGGTTCTAATGCCACCCCTATCTGTAACTTCTTTTTCTTTTATTTTTTCTTCTTTTTTAAGTTGGTAGCTTTGCTACGAGGTGAATATTATTCTTTAAAAAAAAAATGCCTCGGGCAACTGCAAATAGGCAAAACCGATAAAAAAAAAATAGAAAGAAGAAAAAACAGGGTGGTATTAGAACCTCTGTCCAACTCGTGCTTTCACCGGCGACGACATCAATGTCGAGTGCGTATTTGTTTTGATTTATTTTTTACCTACTTAATCCTTTTTATCCAATGTCCTTGTGCCTCGGGCAACTGACAGAGACAAAGCTACTTCGAAAAAAAAATATTGTGATCGGTATTCGAACAGGTGCCCTATACGCGAGCCTTTTTTTATTCGGTTCGCTCCAATAAGGAGATGTAAGTCTCATCGCCTTCCTGCCGTTTTTTTTTCCTGGGTTCGACAAGCTATGTTCGTTTTTAAAATGACGCACTCAGTCATGCACTTTCCTCTCGATCGCCGCGGGATGGAAACAACGCGTGATGCGCTCAGCCCGGCGGGGCAGCTGTGGTGAACACCCCAGAAGAGGCACGCGGTGCGCTAGCGGCGCCCCAGACGGGGCGAGGCGGGGTGGGGCGGGGTGGCGTGGCGGGTGGCAGGCGCCCAAGTGCCGGCCCCGCCCCGCCCCGCCCCGCTGCTGACAGTTGCGGCGCACTGCGGCGTGCTCCATCATATTCCTAATAAACCAGCGGCAGGCAGAGGCACCCTGGCTCGTCTTCCCTCCTTTCCCCTCTCCACCCCAACCCGCCATGTCCCTGTCATTCACGGCCGGTCGCGGCCAGCGCCCGCCCCGCCCTCCCCCACAACATTATTAACGGCGCTCCGAAGCCCCCGCTATGCAGGACCACAATACGTCTCGCGGGTGAGCGTGAGGGTGCCATGCCGCGGGGTCGAGAACACGAGGCTGCGGCCGCGCTGAAAAGAGCGCGGGAAAACCGGAGAACAGAAAACCCACC